>VDFB02168118.1:73104275-73263016 GCA_007258455.2 Sequoia sempervirens
CACACTATCTCCCACTCTCTTCCTCCGTCCTGTTGGAACTGTAAAAATCTGATAATTTTTACATATCTTTCATCCCCCTGAGTCTCCATTTGAGTCCTACCTTAGGCACATTTTCCTCATTTTATGATATTTTTACCCATATTTTGGTTGTGTGAACCCATAGAATCCATAGAGTCATGCATTTTTCATGTTGTGGTCCATATCGGCATAGGTCTATCTAGGTCTCCCCGACCCATGTTGCCTGTGTGTTAACATATGTTTGCAGAAGGTGATCGGCAAGACTTGTTCATTGTTACAGTGATCGAAATTCACCTGTAGGTTTCTATCAGCATGACTTTCATGTGGTTTCGGCAATTGAGGAGTAATCTATCAACAGGAGTTTGGTTGTCGGGATAGTGTCTCATCGATTTTGAATTGTCTCCCCGACTAATGCATGTGGAGGTTCATTGGCGAGAGCTTCGTGATATCGTAATGTGATCTTGGCGAGGTTGGTATGTCTTGTCGACATGGGGTTTTCATTAGCATGTTCTCGAGGAGAGTCTTACCGAACAACACATGGATGGTTTCTTTGGCCAAACATATTGCTTCTGGTGTGAGGTCATAGCGAGTATACATTGTCACACCGACTGGTGGCAGGACGATGCATATCGGTAAGAGTTGAGGCTTTCAAAGTAATGTCTTGGTGAGTGACCTTCGGTCTTGCCGATAACACAATGAGGAATTTTTTAGGATGAAAATTGGATTGTCTTAGTGACACACAAGATGGATAAAGTCTTTTGGTAAAACAAAGTGCACTCTGTATGAGGTCTCCCCGATGTCGATATGTTACGGCGACCCACATAAGATAAAAGAATACATCGGCGAGAGAACCAATTTCTCACAGCTACTCATGATGAATGAAGATTTTTGGTAAATCAAAGTCCAATCTGTGAGATGTCTCTCCGATATCTCAAGGTTATAGTGAAATGGATGAAGCAAGGAAGCATGTTTCAGTAAGAAAATTTCTTATGTCTCAACGACTGGGAGATGGCATTCAGGGTGACTCTCGGTATAATGAAGCATTATCTACATGATGTTTCCCCGAATCCATGAGGTCACAGCAAAACACATTGGGATAGGAGGATTTTCTTTGGTTTCAGCATAACAAACAAAATGCTATAGCAACATGCAAGAGGCAAAAGGATGCACATCGATGAAACATAATGAGATCAAAACTAGGAAATAATGCGCTCGTGTTATAACACGAGCACGTTATATTTTTCTTTGGGAATCCATGAGCCTTAGCATTGGTAGTTGCCTTGGAATACTAACCCAAAGGCTTGGAGGGCATTCCCAATGACCAGAGACGTGTTTTTGCAAATTCTACAAATTTTTCACATAATCAGGTTCATGCTCACCATTAGGATTGCATCTGGTTCAATATCGACAAAAGCAAACACATGGGTAATGTTAGGTTCTCTCTTAGTTATCCAACGATGTAATTTTTTTCACTTTTTAACAATGTTAAGCCTTTCATCCATAATTTCTTTTGTTTGTATGTCTCTTTTTCGCCAAAAAATAGTGTTTGGTTTTTTTTTCATTATAAATTAACCATTCATCGAAATTTCAAATAAATTACATTTTTAGAAACTAGACTCTATTCTACATTTTTTTTTTTAAAAATTTAAAAAATCAATTACCTTCAAAAAAATTAGGAACACGCCAAAAATCTGCTTTTGAAGTGCCCACTTAGAAAATTAGTAAAAAATCAAATATTCATTAAAAAATTATCAAAAATTGTGCATCAACTAGATATTGTTAGCTAACTTTTGACCATTGTGATTTTAAAAATACTACAAAAATTTCATCGTGCTCAGGTCGTACAAGAGTTGCTATGTTATGTTTTCTGACAAAAATAGCACCAATTTGTGTACGTCCCTCTTTTGAACCCCTTAATCTCAACCATTTTCAAAATAAATTAGTAGTTTAGAAAGTAGACTCGGAGCACTTCGATCCTTGCTTTTGTTCCATCTCAAAATTTTGAGTGTAACTATCCTCAATTTCATGTCCAAGGTCAGTATTTCCTAATTTCAGAAAAAAAAGTGGCCACTTAAGCCCCCTTTTTGGGAACCATCTTGGTGCACTTAACCTCAAGCTTTTCACTTTCGATACATGACATTTTGTTTGTTTTGAAAACACTTTGATAAAGACACATCAAGCAATGTACACTCCTAAGGTTATGAAAGACTATATTCTTTTGGATTCCACATGGGTTTTACCCCAACCACACTTTTTCTTAGCAGATGACTAGATGCTTGACCCCACTAGCTCCCCTCCACGACACTCACTTCTCGGGGTAGCCAAGCACCAATACCCATGAATCTCCCATGGCATATTTTTCATCTCTACTAAGAATTGAAAGAATGCAGATACCTTCGCAATGACTGTTGTTACACCAAAGAATAGATAAAGGATTTGGCCAAACTACAACAAGGGTTTTAGTAAGGACTTTCCATTTGTGGGGGTTGATCCATGCGGTGAGAGACCATTGCTACCCTTGTCGTCAAAACAAACCTCGTGATACTGGCCTTTGTTCTAGTATCCACACTTATATACTAGCTAGAAATGTGCTTGGCATTAGCGTGTTATTCGTTGGATTGTTCCCTTGGGTTAGTAATTTTTCCCACAAGGCAAGCCCTCTAAGATAAACAAAAGAAAACAAGTATACCCATAGTTTGATCAATCTTTATTCCACATGAATAAAGAGAGAACACATGCGATATAATCAACTCACACTCACACAAAAAAGTGAATGGGTCTAGCTTTTTGGTCACCCAATTAAGGGGAGAGCATATTCCCACCATCCATCAAGCACAAAAGACATGTTGTTTATCAACCCTTTAATTAAGCTATGTTCCTAACTAAACCAAAAGGAAACATGATATTTGTTAACCTCTTAATTAAGCTATGTTCCTATCTTAACCAAAATGAAACCAAGTAAATCACTTCCAACCCTTGCAATATGTTAGTAGTTTGATAAGAATGTCTTTGACAAGCATTTTTTGGGAAACATGCAAATCAACAACACAAAGTATTAGCCTTTATATTTTGTAAAAGGTGCCAAAATAGAGACAAAAGCTACCAAAACAAAGACAAAAGGTTCCAAAACAAAGACAAAAGGCACCAAAACAAAGACAAAAGGCACCAAAAAAAAGATAGGGTGTTCTAGAATGATGCAAAAGGTGCCAAAACAAAGAGAAAAGGTGCCACTTGGGACCCCAAAGGTGCCAAAACAAAGACCAAAGGAACCAAATAGAGATAGAGCAACCCAAAATGGTGCAAAAGGAGTCAAAACAGAGACCAGAGGTACCAAAATAGGTGCAAAAGGTGCCAAAAGAGTCCAAGAGGCTCCAAAAGGCTTTGAAATGAGTGTAAGAGGCTTCAAGATAGGTGCAAGAGGCTCCAAGACGAGTGCAAAAGGCTCCAAGAGGCTCTAAAAGTCTCACGTTCATACCTATGAACATAAATTTTCAAGCATGTTAGTAATAAATGGGGTAAGGCCCCACGGTGGGCACCATTTTGTGTGTGTGTTAAATGTGTAAAGTTAGTATCAACACAAACCTGAATGAAACGATTTATATTCAAAGATTCAAAGAAAAGTAAACTATTCTAAGTTGCAATAAAGATCAATCTTGTAAGAATGTCTCATTTTCCTCTATTCTTAAATAATTATTTTTAACCTTTTTGGCCCTCATATTTATATGTGCACAAAGGCTATTAGAATGACACTTAAAAAATGATATTAGTATTCAACATGCAAGCTAATCTAATGCCTACATGAAACTATATGCAAACAATGATGATGAAGGATATGATGAGTGAAGGATGATGTTGATGATAAGTGAACAAGTGGAGGTGTATACTATAGTAGTGATCTATATGATTCTATGCATGATTCTACATATGCTTAAATGCAAACTTAAAATGAACTAATCTAAAATGAAACTAATAGCAAGCTAGGACATAAAATGCAACTGTGATGGAAGATTTAAAGCTAAGATGTAAATGCAAAGCAAAACATGATGTAAAAACTAGCTATAAGACTCCAAGAATGTTGCAAGCTAAAATGATAAACCTGCATAATAAATCTACTTCAAATGTGGATGAAAAATACAAGGCCCAAGGGTTGTATTTGTAGCCTTTTCCAAACATATAGTGAGGTGGCCATAATCAACGGTCCATATTGAATAAGAAGAATGGATGGTGAAGATGAAGAGAATCAAGATATTGTCCCCTTGACCAAAGAAAACATGCCATGTGTGTGGAAGAATCTCTTGACCAATGGGCAACATGCCATTTGGAGGAAGATTCAAGTGTGGGAAGAGAAGACCATGTTCTTCCAAAATTGGTGGAAGTGCGGGAAGAATAAGTCATGTGCTTTTTGAAATTGGTGGAAGTGTGGGAAGAATAAGTCATGTGCTCCAAAATTGGTGGAAGTGTTGGAAGAAATGAGCCATGTTCTTTTATGAAATTAGTTGAGGATAATTCTAATTAAAAAAGCACAATTATTTATTTTCATGTGACCTTGATGAGTTGGCACACAAAAAGTTGTAGAAATTTTCTCTAATTCCTAATTAGATTTAGTGAAGATTAATTAAATAAAACGGGTTTAGGGAACCTTGTTTATTTAATTAATTTAGAAGAAAGTGTTTTAGATTTTGGAGACTTAGAGAAGGGTGAACAATATAAATAAATTGAGCATTTAGTTATACGTAGTTGGAATATTAATCAAATAGCTAGTATTTAATTAATTAAAGGTGATGACTATTTTGGCCCTCGGATTTCTATGTGCACAAAGGCTATTATAATGACACTTAAGAAATGATATTTTTATTCAACATGCAAGCTAATCTAATGCCTACATGAAACTATATGCGAACAATGATGATGAAGGCTATGATGAGTGAAGGATGATGTTGATGATAAGTGAACAAGTGGAGGTGGATACTATGGTAGTGATCTATATGATTCTATGCACGATTCTACATATGCTCAAATGCAAACTTAAAATGAACAAATCTAAAATGCAACTATGATACAAGATGGGACATAAAATGCAACTATGATGGAAGATTTAAAGCTAAGATGTAAATGCAAAGCAAAAAATGATGTAAAAACTAGCTATAAGACTCCAAGAATGCTCCAAGATCCAATGATAAACCTTCATAATAACTCTACTTCAAATGTGTATGAAAAATACAAGGCCCAAGGGTTCATTTATAGCTTTTTCCAAGCATATAGTGAGGTGGAAATAATCAACAGTCCAGATTGAATAAGAAGAATGGAAGGTGAAGATGAAGAGAATCAAGATGTTGTCCCATTGACCAAAGACAACATTCCATGTGTATGGAAGAATCTCTTGACCAATGGGAAACATGCCATTTGGATGGAAGATTCAAGTGTGGGAAGAGAAGACCATGTGCTTCCAAAATTGGTGGAAGTGTGGGAAGAATAAGTCGTGCTTTTTGAAATTGGTGGAAGTGTGGGAAGATAAAGTCATGTGCTCCAAAATTGGTGGAAGTGTGCAAATAAATGAGCCATGTACTTTTTTGAAATGGGTTGAGGATAATTCTAATTAAAAAAGCACAGTTATTTATTTTCTTGTGACCTTGATGAGGTGGAACACAAAAATTTGTAGAAATATGCTCTAATTCCTAATTGGATTTAGTGAAAATTAATTAAATAAATTGTGTTTAGGTGACCTTGTTTATTTAATTAATTTAGAAGAAAGTATTTTAGATTTTGAAGAATTAGAGAAGAGTGAACAATATAAATAAATTGAGCATTTATTTATACGTAGTTAGAATATTAATCAAATAGCTAGTATTTAATTAAATTAAAGGTGATGACCATATGGATTGATCCATGTTGTCCCCTTGACCAAAGACAACATGCCATGTGTGTGGAATAATCTCTTGACCAATGGGAAACATGCCATTTGGATGGAAGATTCACGTGTGGGAAGAGAAGACCATGTGCTTCCAAAATTGGTGGAAGTGTGGGAAGAATAAGTCATGTGCTTTTTGAAATTGGTGGAAGTGTGGGAAGAATAAATCATGTGCTCCAAAATTGGTGGAAGTTTGGGAGGAAATGAGCCATGTGCTTTTTTAAAATGAGTTGAGGATAATTCTAATTAAAAATTAGAGTTTTTTATTTTCATGTGACCTTGATGAGGTGGTACACAAAAATTTGTATAAATGTGCTCTAATCCCTAATTGGATTTAGTGAAGATTAATTAAATAAAATGGGTTTAGGGAACCTTGTTCATTTAATTAATTTAGAAGAAAGTTTTGTAGATTTTAGAGAATTAGAGAAGGGTGAACAATATAAATAAATTGAGCATTTATTTATACGTAGTTGGAATATTAATCAAATAGCTAGTATTTAATTAATTAAAGGTGATGACCATTTTTAGGTGTATACGCCTCTTTTTGTTTTCACACTTCTAGTGGAGGTAACTCATCTTAATGGAAGGTGATGTCTAAGTTGACCAAATTCATACATTGAATTAGAGCTGCTACATCATTTGGGTTTGCATTAGGAGGAACCATAACTTGTTGCAAAGCCATTTGGAGCATGTTATGATAATTGGATGAGTCTTGAATAATATTTCATAAGGATATTTTAGTGGGATTATTCTTAAGTTTTTCAAAAATATCATACTCATTTCTACTATGTAAAGTAAAATGAGAAGCATTAGGAAAGATAGGTTGAGGCAATGGTAATGAAGCAAGATTAGTTTATGTTTTCCTATTGTTCCTTGTACTATGTTTGTGAGCAACGATATTATAACTTGGTTGTTGCAAAATATTGTTACTAGTAAATTGCCTTGAAAAATTCAAAATTGTTCCTTGAGCTAATGATTTGTGTTGAGGTGGTCTTATGATAAGAATTGGCTCAGGAGATGACTTGGGAGGTCCAAAAATTAAAGAACTTGTAGGATCTCTAAGAATTAGAGGACTCGAGGGATATCTAATGTTCATAACCTCAAAAGACTTATCCTTATTTTGATGATATTTTAGCGAAGGGGAGTCTAATTTCACCTCACCATCTTCATCTAAGGAAGCCACATTACTATTTTTTGAAGGACATGTTCCCATACTATCATCCACTTGCACCATGATATCTTCCCTAGTAGGAGAGTTTTTAGGAGAGGGGCAAACTGGATGGTCATGCCATTCAATGGTTGGATCTTCTAAAATAACTCCATTACAAGTGGGGGAGATATCAATGGTTCAATTTTATTTCTTATCAATGATTGCATACTTTTATTCAATAATGTTTTCCCAAGTAGGAGAAGAGAAACAAATAGGATTTTAATGGCTCTCAATGATGGGTTCCTCTAACACCAAAATATCTTCTTCACAAATATGAGAGATATTGGGAGAAGAATAAAATTGATTGTAATGATTTTCCATGGTCAAGTATTCTCTTTCACTAAGTTATTTTCATACATATGGGGGAGGGATCAATGAAAAATAGTAAAAGAGGGGAGAGGACTTCATATTCATATGCAACTTGTAACAACAAATTCTTAGAGTATTCAACAAAATCTAAAAATATAGCATGAAGTATGATAACAAGAGACTTTTTTAATGAAAAATAATCTAATAATTTATCTATATATCTTAAATGAAATAATTTTCTTTCCAATTTGAAATACCTAAAATCAATGGATGATTAGACCTAATATATAAAATAAAAATTCTTGAAAATTGATAAACTAAAACAATGGTTTACCAATGGATTTGGGAAGTGTAGAAGACCAAATAAATTCCTATAAAATATGGTTTTGATAGGCCTTCAAGGAATCATTCACCCAAGGGTGAATAGGTCCTTATACATGGTTTGAAAAGTGAAAAATGCAATTTTTGGGTTATTATTTGTGTTCTCTATTCCAGGTTAGAAACTGTGGTTTCTCTAGCAGATTTTTCCATATTTTGTTGTCTAAATGAAAGTGAAATGAATGAAAAATGATGAAAAATATGAAACTTTTTTTAAATTCATTTTTGACTCAATTTTTAAATATAAATGATAGAACATACACTAATATGCAAACACTATGCAAAATCAATGTAAAATGCATGCAAATTTTTAAATTTTTTAGATTTTAAAGGATACAAAGTGCAAACCTAAAACCCTTAATGGGATGAAAACTAATGCAATATTAACAACCCTATATGAGATGAAAAATAATGAAATTTAATGCAAAGTAATGCAAATCCTAGATCTAGGGTTTAAATGGACTCCAAATAAGAAATTAATAGTGCAAGAATGTCGAGTTCACCAAAATGAAAAATAGGAAAATAGGATCACCTAATATGGAATGGGGAAAATGGGGGTGATGAATCTATCTTCCTATTTTCTTTAGGAAATGAGATCCCCACAAATAATTGAATTACAACCCTTACGTGAATCAAATCAATGAGGGAATATTTTGATTTCCTTATGATTGACGATGGTGGTATCAGCCCGAAAAACACTTTTGGGAGAAAAAATAAAATAGTAAATCACCACAATTATGCCCATTCAAACTTGAATCATCAATTTAAAGAATAATATAGACAAAAATAGTAAACTTCCTCCAGATATGGAAATGGCAAAGTGATGTGTAACTATCACCAAAATATAGTTTTTGAAGGTTGTCTAGGACTAATTTTCCCATAGATGAATGGGTCTTTGTGTAGAGGTTTGAATCAACTTTTAGGATTATCTAGTTTTTGTATGTAGCTTCCATTTGATCTAGGTTTCAATGTCAAACGATAGAAAATAAATTTTGTAGGTGAGCTTTTGTGCATTAACAAAAAATATGATAACTTTTTGTAACTTTGCAACTTTAGAAATTTGAGGTCTTCAATCATTCTTCAACCTATAAACTAGCACATTCAAAAAGAGGAGAAATTTTTTTTTTTGTTGGATTGGGGTTTGCCTTGGTCAAACCCCATTTTGGTAATTAAACCTTGAATTGAAATAATAAAACATGAAATGAATGATGAATGAACAAGTGATATGTTGCAACCCACAAAACCCTTGAATAAACCTTTGGAGGACTGAAATATTGATCTTGATCTTGCATGAAATGGTTGAAATGGATATGGATCTTGATACTTGAATCTTTGACTTTGATCTTTGAAACCTACATCACAATGTTAGCTCCAAAATATGCATGATGCATAAGACCTTGACATGTTGCTTGAGACCTCTATTGATGGAATAAATCACTGATAAATCCTCTCTTGAATACTCTTGACAATAATATTTGCTATTATGAAATAATGATTATGCAACCTAGATTTGAATTGATAAAATAACTATGTATTTATAGGTGTGTATCCTTAATTTACCAAAAATTAAACATTACAAGACGACAATAAAATTTTAATTTGGGGATATTTAAATAACACCAAAAAAATATTTTAAATTTGGTTCCAAAGGCCTAGTGAGGACCCATTCACCCATGGGTGAATGGGTCCCAGGTCCCTATTCCTGTAACACACATTGCTCAAGGTAATTAATTATGTGTTGGGATTAATTTTTGTTGGGTTTCCCCTTTGGAAAATGTAATTTATTAGGATTTTAGATGTAAAATAGGGCTTATTAAGGCATAATTAAATCAAGTTTAGTTGAGAGGACCCAAAAAAAGTGTGAAAATTTAAAGAAATTATACATTTTTATACATTACATTGAGCCCCCACTTTAGTGAGAGGATGAGCACAAGCACAAACTCTCACTAAAGTAGACAATCAAGAGAGGTCTAATTGTACAACTATTGGAAAGATAAGATAACAAAGGTCAAGGAGGATGATCAAGTCCCCAAGATCTAAGATCTCATGGAAAACCAACAAAGACACAAGGAGACATGTGCTTATGTTTAATATGCATAAACAATGAGAAGATACACAATCATACAATGTCGAATACTTAAAGAAAGAAAAGAAAAGTGGTGGATAAGACCTCGATTATTTGTCCATATAGATATGGATCAAGCTTTAGTTTTTTGTCTAAAAATGTTTACAAGTGAAAGACTGTTGTTTCACTATGCAAATAAAATAAATAAAGTGAGACACACACACGGTCGGTATACACTCACAAAAATAAAATAAGTGGTTTATGGGAAAGTCATGCTAGGTCTACAGGCTCCCATACATACAACCATACCAAAAGATATACCTCTTGATAACTTTGATAAGATGCCACACAATATGAAATTCAAGATTCATAAGGCTAGAAAGCCTCATTATGGTAGACACTTGTGCCATAGAAAAATGGCCCCTTGTTATTTTCATGGCCTTTTAGGTCTTTTTTCATGGGGTTGGAACTATGTTGCTTTGATTTTATGTTGTATCATGGCTTGAACATGCTTATTTAGGTACTAAAACTCAAAGAACGATGTCTTGTGAAGGTGTTGTGAAGTGTTGTAAGAAATTTATACATTCTTCTAGACTATATTTAATACAATTTACCTAAAAACTACCTTTTAACTCATCAACAAGTCCTATATTAAAGTGTTGTAAATTCTTGTAACAAACCTTCATGCTTTTCTATGCACATCTTCACTATTTATACCTTTCTCATGCTTTATTTTGTCTCTTTATGCCCTCATATGACTTAATTAAGTATATTTTTGCATATTATCCCAACAAATAACATTAAATACAACATTATTTCCAACACTCATTTTTAGGTCCTAGGTGGGACCCATTCTCCATGGGTGGCGAATGAGTCACCCTTGGCCCCAAATTCAAAATATTTCAAAAAAAAATTCAAGATTTTATTAAAAATCACTTGATGTCGGACAGTGATGAGGTATGAATGGATAATAAGGCACAAGAATTGTATAAATAAGTGATTTTCATCTCATTTAACCCCCATTCATCATGTTCACTTATCTACCTATACATTCAAGCATTCAAGCACTTTACGTCATCAATTAAAGCACTTTTCAAGCACTTTGAAGCTACCATTGACATTACTTCAAAACTACAAGATCAAGAGTTAGGTGAGTGGATATCATTTTCAAGTTATTACTTTATCTTTCTCTTGTATTTCATTATCTTTTCAAGGGTTTAATTACCAAAAGTGGGGTTTCACCAAGGCAAACTCCTAGATTCACTAACCCTAATCATTTTTCCCCTTTGTGCTTGTTTGTTTGTAGCCTTTGTTTGCATATTTGATAGGTTATTAGGTGTTGAAGATTGATTTTCATGTCAACTAGGAACTTCAAGTCAACATAAGTCAAATTCAAGCTTGGAGTGACTTATTTATTTGTTTTCTGTAGATTTGAGTTCAGCAACCCGACAAGTAGACATTCCCAGATCTGGTGTTGCAAAGTTGTCTCCTAGGTTTTCAAAAATTTGGGCAAGGACTAATTTTCCACTTATGTCCTGAATGAGTCCCACCTTAGTACTAGAAACTTGATTTTTTCCAGATTTCATATCCTGAAAGATAGAAATTAGCTCTCGACAATTTTTCATCAATAACAGGACTGATTCACCACCTTGGGTGAATGAGTCCCACTATGAAAAATCAGTAAAATTCATCAGCATTCTAGACACTCCAAAAATCTCACACTTCATCTAGGTGCAATCAGATTTACCCCTATACCTTATGTTTTGCATAATTTCTTCATTTTCATAGTTGTTTGCATATCACAATGTGTTTTCAAACATAGCTTAAATTGCACTTTTTCATTCATTTTAGTTCATTCTAATCAATCAATCATATTTAGTTAAGTTCAGTTACATCATATCACATTGTACACATCCTAATTTGAGTGTTACATAAGCATTTTTGGACCTAAATCTCTCTCCTTTTAGGTGAAAAACCCTAGAAGTGCAAGAGCAAGCATTTAGGTTCCCAAAATTCTATGTTTCATTTTGGTGAACTTGACTTTTGAACACTTTAAATTTTTGATTGCATTCATATCTTGCATCCTAGTTTTCATTTTCATTAGCATTCAATTATGGTATTGATTTGTTATTGCATTCTTGGACCTTTCATTTTGCATTAGTGAAACATTCATTTAGTTTTCATTTTTACATTCAATTTCATTGAAAAAAAGTAAAAATATGCATTTTGCATCTATAATTGAATTTTGTAGAAGATTTAAATCATCCTTAAAATTCTGAAAAACACAAAAAAAATTGCATCCTGCGACTCCTTCACCACCTAGGGCGAATCAATCCCTCTACACTTTTTGGATAGTAGTTTTGCATTTCTTTTGACATTTTTCTACATTCTTGTTCATTGTTCGTACATTCTATTTTCAGTTATAGATTCTCTATTTTTCCTCATTTATTGCATCTTAGTTTATTGGCATCATGGCATTCTCCTTCGATAAGTTTTGGAATTCCTTCAAATCATTGGTAGACATGTCCTACTGTACCTTTTGTTGTGACCTTGAACAATCTCATGCTCCTTTAACTCCTCATTATTGTCCTCCTCATGATGTTGACATCATTGGAGAAGATGATGCTAGCATGAACCAGTTATACAATGATTTCCTTGACAACCTAGAAGAAAATGTAGCCTTTTACCCCTCTATGAGATAACAAGAACTTCCTACTATTGCACCTCCTAATCACTTTGCTTGTTTACATCCTCAAGTCAACATAGGACCTAACGTTCCTCCCGTAAGTGGACCTAGTTCCTCTCAACCACCACAATCCCAACCATTCCACAAGCACAAAGTCACAAAATTCCTATCAACCTTGAAGAAACATATGGAAAATGATTCACTATCTTAAGTAAACAAGGTTGTGACACAAAACATGAACATGACATCCATCAACTTCTTGAACAATAATCAACTGAAGCACATACAATAGGACTAGGATATCAAGATCCTTCTCATCCTAACAGACATCCTCTTCAACCTAGGAGAATTCAAGATGCTAGTACAGTGGTCTTGAATCCTCCTCCTAACTTGAACATTCTCCTTCCATGTGAACAACCATTCTCTCCTTCTAATGACAAGGATGTTAATATCCCTATGGGTCCCCTTCCTCCTATTCATGAAAAAGGAGAACCTAGTAAACGCAAACAACTATGCTAATTGAAGAATATAAAGTTTCCTACACATCCTCCACCCAAATGTGAACAAAGACTTCAACTACTTTTAAACAAAGGTCTTATACTCTTACCACCTTCCAATCGATTGGTCATTCGTCCTAACGATTCTTCATCATATTCTTGGACATCAAATTGAAGAATGTTGGACATTGAAGGACGTACTGGATAAGTATCACTTCACTAATACCGACTATTTCCCCGTCATACCTTAAACCAATCTAAACCCCTTTGTCATGCTATAGTTGTAGAATTTCTTATTCTCACTATTGCATGATCATTTCCCCTCACCCATCTCGGCTCATTCTTTCCTTCCCACTTTGTTGGGGGAAAAAATTGTTAGCCTTGTCCTTGTAATGCATTTGTTTTTTTTGTTAACCATATTATTCCTTTTTTCGCTTGTCTATCCAAGATTGAGAAACTAATAACTTAGTTAATGGTTGACTTACATTTGCATTAATTGTCCTTTTCCTTTTTCTTCTCATGTGCATATCATGTTACCTCGTATCATGTGTTTGATGTTTTCCCTCTTTGTCCACTTCTTCTATTCATACCTTTATTCTTCTATTTTCCATGCTTTGTTTTGTGTTTTCCTTTTGGGGATGACACAAAGCGTAGAGACACCCTATGTCTCTTCCATGCTGACCCAAATGGTCCTTGTCTTTTTCTCTTTTTTTTTTCCTTTTGTGGATGATGCAAGCATAGCGCCCTATGTCTCTTCCATGTTGATTGGGTCCTTGTCTTTTTCTCTTTTTTTTTGTTTTCCTTTTGGGGATGATGCAAAGCATAGAGATGCCCTATGTCTCTTCCATGTTGACCCTAGGTCTTTGTATTTTTATCTTTTTGTTTTGTGTTTTTCCTTTTGGGATGGTTAAAGCATAAACACCTATGTCTCATGTTGACCAAAATGGTCCTTTTTCCTTTGTTTTCTTTGTCTTTTCTTGTGTTTTTCCTTTTGGGGATGACACAAGGCATTGAGACCAAAATGTCTCCTTCATGTTGACCCAAAAAAAATTTCCTTTTTGTTTTCATTTTGCTTGTGTCTTCATTTTGGGGACAATGCAAGGC
Source organism: Sequoia sempervirens (assembly GCA_007258455.2). Classification (NCBI taxonomy): domain Eukaryota; kingdom Viridiplantae; phylum Streptophyta; class Pinopsida; order Cupressales; family Cupressaceae; genus Sequoia; species Sequoia sempervirens. The sequence goes on from VDFB02168118.1 coordinate 73,118,451, forward strand.
ATCGAGACTACAATGTCTCTTCCATGTTGACTCAAAATAGACTTTCTTTTTCCTTTGTTTTCGCTCTCTTTGTGCCATTCTTCCAATTCTATGTGTATTTGGGGAATGATGACAGTTTCGAGCTCTTTCATAAAAACATTTTAGCAACAAACATACTGACCCCAAATCCATAGATCCCTTATGTGTTTCGTGTGCTTTCTTTTCTGGGGGGCAACTCCCTTTTCTTTGCTTTTCCTTTTCCTTGACATGACGCAGCCTAACTTTGAAACATATGACTTGGCATAGAGCTTTCTAAGTTGGATCTCATGTCTTGTTTTCTTTTTCTTTGCATGTTCTTTTCTTCTCTACTTTAAAGTAATTTCTCATAGAAAGATGTGTAGAAATTCCTTAAAAGTGGGGGGCATACATTACCATTATTTCATTGTGAATTCATGCTTCCTAGTGTATCCTTGTCATTTATGTGATGTGTTTGTCACTTTGTGGATAACATTGGGTGTGATGTCCTTCATAAGTGTGATCTTTATAAGCATATTACATTCCTCTTGGTGGTTTGATGCAACACATTGCATCCCCTAAGTTGTGAATATACTATTATTTAATTGGTCCTCTCTTGGAGACGTTAGACACAATGTTCCCTAAGAGACTGACCTTGCATAAACTGAACAAGACTCCTTTGAACAATCTTTAACATTACATTCTTGCATTTTACATTGTTGCATTTTGTATGGCCACCTTGCATAACACAACTTGCATGCCTGTAGTGCCATATTATTTAAAGCTTAACATTTATATTTCCTTTTGCTTTGTGCCACCTTGTTAAAGTTATTGAACAAGTATAGCTTTATCATGGTTGAGCAAGAAGCCCAACTAGCGGCATGACTTTTCCCCATAGCCACTTTTGTGTTTTGTGAGTGTATACCAACTAGTGTATGTATCTTAATTTTTGGGCTTTCTCACCCTGCAAACAACTAGTTTTGTGGCCCCAGAGTGAGTATACAGTTGGGCCTTCTCACCTCATGGAAAACTAGTTCTATGGCCCCAAAGTGATTATACAGTTGGGCCTTCTCACCTCGCGGACAACTAGTTTTGTGGCCCCATCGTGAGTACACATTCTCTTTTTCAAACAATCAACCTAGATATCTTTTCACAACTAGTTGTATTGATGATCGAAGCTTCATCCAATTCATTTGAACACTTATGTGTTCCTTTGTCCTTATGCCTAGTTTTCCATGGGATCTTCATCCTGGGGGCTTGATCATCCATCTTTATTGTTGTATTCCATCTTGCTAATGTAAGTACATTTGAACCCTCCCCTCAATGTTCATGGCTACTTTAGTGTGAGTTTGAAGTAGGTTCACCCTCTCACTAAAGTGGGTGCTAAATGTGTCATAGAAAAATTCACCCTTGTCATTTTCAAGGCCTTTTAGATCTTGTTTCATGGTGTTGGAACTATGGTGCTTTGATTTTATGTTGTATCATGGTTTGAACATTCTTATTTAGGTAATAAAACTCAAAGAATGATGTCTTGTGAAGGTGTTGTGAAGTGTTGTAAGACCTTTCTACATTCTTCTAGACTATATTTAATACAATTTACCTAAAAACTACTTTTTCACTCAACAAGTCCTATATTAAAGTGTTGTAAAATCTTGTAACAAGCCTTCATGCTTTTCTAGGCACATCTTCACTATTTACACCTTTCTTATGCTTTATTTTGTCTCTTTATGCCCTCATATGACTTAATTAAGTGTATGTTTGCATATTATCTTGACAAATAACATTAAATACAACATTGTTTCTAACACTTTTTTTTAGGTCCTAGGTGGGACCCATTCACCATGGGTGGCAAATGAGTCCCCCTTGGCCTAAACTTCAAAATATTTCAAATTTCCTTTTTGAGATTTTATTAAAAATCACTTGATGTTGGCCTGTGATGAGGTATGAATGGATAATAAGGCACAAGAATTGTATAAATAAGTGATTTTCATCTCATTTTAACCCCCATTCATCAAGTTCACTTATCCACCTATACATTCAAGCATTCAAGCACTTTACATCATCAATAAAAGAGCTTTTCAAGAACTTTGAAGTTGCCATTGACATTAATTCAAAACTACAAGATCAAGAGTTAGGTGAGTGGATATCATTTTCATGTTATTACTTTATCTTTCTCTTGTATTTCATTATCTTTTCAAGGGTTTAATTACCAAAAGTGGGGTTTCACCAAGGAAAACCCCTATTCACTAACCCTAATCATTTTTCCCCTTTGTGCTTGTTTGTTTGCAACCTTTGTTTGTAGATTTGATAGGTTATTAGGTGTTGAAGATAGATCTTCATGTCAACTAGGTACTTTAAGTCAACATAAGTCAAATTCAAGCTTGGAGAGACTTATTTGTCCATTTTTTGTAGATTTGACTTCAGTAACCCGACAAGCAGACATTCTCGGATCTGGTGTTATGGAATTGTCTCCTAGTTTTTCAAAAAAATGGGAGAGGACTGACTCTCCACCTATGGTGAATGAGTCCCACCTTAGGATTGGAAACTTGAGTTTTGTTAGATTTCAGATCCCGAAAGACAGAAATCAACTCATGGTAGTTTTTCATCAGTAAGAGGATTGATTCACCACCTTGGGCGAATGAGTCCCACTGTGAAAAATTAATAAAATTCATCAGCATTCTAGACACTCTAGAAAGCTCACACTTCATCCAAGTGCACTCATATTTACCCCTGTACCTTATGTTTTGCATAATTTATTCATTTTCATAGTTGTTTGCATATCACAATGTGTTTTCAAACATAGCTTAAATTTCACTTTTTCATTTATTTTAGTTCATTATAATCAGTCAATAACATTTAGTTAAGTTAGTTTACATCATATCACATTGCACACATCCTAATTTGAGTGTTACATAAGCATTTTTGGACCTAAATATCTCTCCTTTTAGGTGAAAAACCCTAGAAGTGTAAGAGCAAGCATTTAGGTTCCCAAAAATCTATGTTTCAACACTTATGAATAAAAATGGCTCCACTAGACAACAAGGCATGCTATTCTTGGTGGCCATGAAAATGGTTGTAACTTCATGCTTCATAGGGATAACAAGCTTCGTTATGCTAGAGAATTATGAAAAAAATGTAAATAGGATAAGACATGTTCAAAGGGGTTTTTATTAATGTGTGTAACGTCTCACCTCAAGGAACATCATGCTTAATGTCTCCAAGAGATGACTATTCATGTATAAAAGACTCACAAATTAGGGAATGCAATCTATAGCATTACTGTGCTAAGAGGAATGTCATTTCCCAAGAAAGGTCGCACTCTTGAAGGGAACCAATCTAAATTTCACCAAGAATAAGACACATCACATGAATTAAGGAATACCACAATTTGAAGCAAAAAATGAGTGGGGACATGTATGCCCCCATTTTAAATAAATTGCTAAACACCAATTTGTGAGCAATTAATTTAAAGTAGAACACACATGAGAAATACCAATACATGAGAGTTTTATTCAGAAATCCCTATGTAAAGATATGTTTTTGAGATATAGCTATGTCATATAAAGGATTTTCCCCAAAAAAATGCAATGCTAAAGATAACATAGAAAAAAGGTACATCACATGTGAGCCAACTTAAGGAATTTCATCCACATCCCAAGCCTGCTCTTATATACATGGAAGGTGGTCAACTAACCCAAAAGAGGCAATGACAAGTGCCATACTAGGACAAGGCTACCTAACCCCTTACCCCCCAAGGGTAAAAGGTGAGCCAAAAATGGATGATGATATGATGCTCCTTATGAAAAGGAAATATGATTACATAAATCCAATTTTTATACCCTCATGCATGGTAGTGAATATGCTATGATACTACAACTACCACATGATAGGGAGCATTAGCTAATATTATTGATTATAATGAGTCGACAAAGTATCAATTTTATACATTTATAATGAGATATTCCCACATGTAGTATGTATCAATTCAAGATGTACCAAAGTTAAAGTTGTCTTATAAGAATATTTTGTCTGAGTTTTAATATTAAGTGAAGGATTTTTTGATGGTTTTGTTTGTTTCAAGGGACAATAACCAAGACCACTAGTTGATTCTTGTATATTAGGCTCTATAGGAACACAAATTCCTTGTTCTCTAGCACCACATCATTTTCCACTATAAAAAAGTTGTTTCAAAAGCTCATAAACTCTTCCATATAAATATTTTCCATTTCTTTTGGATTTGGTGGTTTCTCATGATCACACTCATCATATATGGATGTGTAATTGTTGTCTTCCTCTTCTTTGCTAAAATTTGTAGACTCAAATTCTTTTGATGACTCTACTTGTGTTGATACTATGTTTCTTTCTTTCTCTTTTCATGTTTTATGTGTAATCTTATATTCTCCCGTGAATGTAGGTTTGAAATCCAATGAACCCCAATCATCATCCAATAGCTTTGTGACTCTTCCAATATTCCCTTCTTTTTCTTCCTCTTGAATGTGTTCTACTTTTGAAGTTGGTATCAATGTTTTCAAATATCTTTCCTTGTCTTTCACAATGTGCAAAAAAATTTCTAAGTGAGGTTCAACCTTGATTGTATACACTTTGTTGTTGTAAACATACTTCATTAAACCTTGAAGATTTGAAGGAACTACATGCATTTTATGAATCCATGGTCTTCCCAAAAGAAGATTATATGAAATATCTTGGGGCGTAACATGGATAAGAGTTTGCAATGTGGCCTTTTCAAATTTGATAGGTACTATGATCACACAAAGTGGTTGTAAATTCATACATTATAAACACATGAATAGATAAAGAAGCAGATTCAATCTTGGTCTTATCCATTCCAATATTATCCAAAAGGGTTATGCTACACACATTAAGGGTTGATCCATTTCCAACAAGAGTTCACTTTATGCCACACCTATTAATGATATCCACTATCATGAAAGCCTAATTTTATTTTCACACTTCTAGTGGAGGTAACTCATCTTAATGGAAGGTGATTTCTAAGTTGACTGAATTCATAACTTGAATTAGAGTTGCTACATCATTTGGGTTTTCACTAGGAGGAACCATATCTTGTTTCAAATCCATTTGGAGCATGCTATGATAATTGGGAGAGTCTTAAATAATATCCCATAAGGATATCTTAGCGGAAGTATTCTTAATTTTTTCAAAAAGATCATACTCCTTTCTGCTATGTAAAATAAAATGAGGAGCACTAGGAAAAATAGGTTTAGGAAATGGTAATGAAGCAGGATTGGTTTGTGGTTGCCTATTTTTCCTTGTATTATATGTGTGAGCAATGATATTATAACTTGGTTGTTGTGAAACATTGTTACAGGTAAATTGCCTTGCAAAATTCAAAATTTTTTCTTAAGGTAATGATTTGTATTGAGGTGGTCTTATGATAAGAAGTGGCTCATGAGATGACTTGGGAGGTCCAATAATTAAAGGACTTGTAGGATCTCTAAGAATTAGAGGACTCCAGGGAGATCTAATGTTCATAACCTCAAAATACATCCTTATCTTGATGATCTTTTAGAAAAGGGGAGTCTAATGTCACCTCACCATCTTCATCTAAGGAAGCCGCATTACTATTTTTTGAAGGACATGTTCCCATACTATCATCCACTTGCACCACGATATCTTTCCTAGTAGGAGAGTTTTTAGGAGAGGAGAAAACTAGATGGTCATGACATTCAATGGTTGGATCTTCTAAAATAACTTCAATACAAGTGGGGGAGATATCAATGTTTCAATTTTCTTGCTTATCAATGATTGCATACTTTTATAAAATAATGTTTTCCTAGGTAGGAGAAGATAAACAAATAGGATTTTCATGGCTCTCAATGATGGGTTCCTCTAACACCAAAATATCTTCTTCACAAATATGAGAGATATTGGGAGAAGAAAAAACTTGATTGTAATGATTGTCCATGGTCAAGTATTCTCTTTCACTATGTTAGTTTCACACATAGGGGAGAGGGGTCAATGAAAAATAGTAAAAGAGGGGAGAGGACTTCATATTCATATGCTTGTAATAGCAAATTCTTAGAGTATTCAACAAAATCTAAAAATATAACATGAAGTATGATAACAAGAGACTTTTGTAATGAAAAAATGATGTAATAATTGCTCTATAGATCTGAAATGCAACAATTTTCTTTCCAATTTGAAATGCCTAAATTCAATGGATGATTAGACCTAATGTATAAAATAGAAATTCTTGAAAATTGATAGACTGAAACTGTGGTTTACCAATGGATTTTTAAAGTATAGAAGACCAAAAAAATTCCTAGAAAAGATGGTTTTGATAGGATTTCAAGGAATCATTCTCCCAATGGTGAATGGGTCCTTGTATTCTCTATTTTAGGTTAGAAACTGTGGTTTCTCTAGTAGATTTTTCTAGATTTCATTATCTAAATGCAAGTGAAATGAATAAAAAATGATGAACAATATGACACTTTTTTAAAATTCAATTTTGACTAAATTTTTAAATATAAATGATTAAACATACACTAATATGCAAATAGTATGCAAAATCAATGTAAAATGCATGCAAATTTTTGAATTTTTCATATTTTAAAGGATGCAAAATGTAAACCTAAAACCCTAAATGAGATGCAAACTAATTAAAGTTTAACAACCCTAAATGAGATGAAAAATAATGCAATTTAATGCAAATTAATGCAAATCCTAGATCTAGGGTTTAAATGGACTCCAAATAAGATAGTTATAGTGCAAGAATGTTGAGTTCACCAAAATGAAACATAGGAAAATAGGGTCACCTAATATGGAATTGGGAAAATGGAGGTGATGAACCCATCTTCCTATTTTCATTAGTAAATGAGATCCCCAAAAAGAATTGAATTGCAGCCCTTAGGTGAATTAAATCAATGAGGGAATCAATTGGTTTCCTTATGATCGAGGATAGAGGTATCAACCTGACCAACACTTTTGGGAGAAAAAATAAAATATTAAATCACCAAAATTATTCCCATTCAAACTTGAATAATCAATTTAAAGCATAATACATACAAAAATAGTAAACTTCCTGCAGATCCATAAATGGCAGAGTGATGTGTACCTATCACCAAAATCCAATTTTTGAAGGATACCTAGGACTCATTCACCCATAGATGAATGGGTCTTTGTGTAGAGGTTTGACTTAACTTTTAGGATCATCTAGTGTCAGTATGTAGCTTCCGTTTGATTCAAGTTTCAATGTCAGATAGTCAAAAATAAAACTTTTGTAGGTGATTTTTTGTGGATTGACAACAAATATGACAAATTTTTGTAACTTTGCAACTTTACAAATTTGAGGTTTTCAATCCTTCTTCAACCTATAAACATGTGCATTTACAAAGAGGAGAAAAAAGAAATTGTTGGATGGGGGTTTGCCTTGGTTAAACCCCATTTTGGTAATTAAACCTTGAATTGAAATAATGAAACATGAAAGGAATGATGAATGAACAAACTGTGTTATGTTGTAACTCACCAAACCCTTGAATAAACCCTTGGAGGACTCAAATATTGATCTTTATATTGTATGAAATGGCTTCAATGGATGTGGATATTGATACTTGAATCTTGACTTGAATCCTTAACTTTGATCTTTGGAACTTACTTCATAATGTTAGCTCCAAAAACATGCATGATGCATAAGACCTTAACATGATACTTGAGATCTTGATTGCTGCAATAAATCACTAATAGAACTGCTCTTGAAAATAATAATTTCTCTTTTGAAATCTTGATTATGCAACTTAGATTTGAATTGATAAAATAACTTTGTATTTATAGGTGTATATCCTTAATTTTCCAAAAATTAAAGATTACAAATTGACATTGAAATTTGAATTCGGGGACATTAAAATACCACCAAAAAAATATTTTAAATTTGGTTCCAAAGGCCTAGGGAGGATTCATTCACCCATGTGTGAATGGTTCCCAAGTCCCTATTCCTGGAGCACACATTACTAAAGGTAATTAATTATGTGTTGGCATTAATTGTTGTTGGGTTTCCCCTCTGAAAAATGTAACTTATTAGTCTTTTAGATGTAAAATAGGGCTTACTAAGGTGTATTTAAGTCCAATTTAGTTGAGGGGACCCAAAAAAAGTGTGAAAATATAAAGGAGTACATTTTTCTACACTACATATACATGTATCAATTCCACTTTCTAAAGAAGTTGTGTTGTAAGTTCACCCACCTCCTTACTCAACTTGAAAAATGACCTGAGAATAACTCTTCTCTTGATTTGACCCTAAGGTTTAAAAATCATAAACAAGATTTCATTCAAAAGTGATAACACAACTATATTGATTGAACTGACCAATTAGGTCTAACCCAACCTTTTGAATACCTTGTTACATTCTTGTAACAATCCTTGGAATAGCAACTACCTCTTATTAAAGTGTTTATCCCAACTCAAGGAAATAAACTATCCTCCTACTTTCAAGGATTATGAGCATCTGAGAACATAAGTTCTCCACTCATGGTTAAACTTCAAAACATAGGAATTAATAAAATAATTTCATTTCTAGATAGTAATGGCATAATACTTTTATTATGATTTTAATCCATTCCATTTCAAAGCAACATAACTTATTCAAACAATAAAAATGCCATACTATATTTTTGGATATTATCATAATACCTTAAATTATCTTCTCTTTTTATGTTATATAGCAATATAATCAAGATAACTATTTATCACACTATTTAGATTCTCTAATCCAGTTTATAAATAATCTAGCTAAATGCACAAGCACTCATAACTATACAATAGCAATAGTATACACATAAAGATAACACAAACACTTTCAAACTGTATTCAAACTCAATTTTAGAATTAAAAAGAAATAGAGGAAGAGACATCTTAAGCATGCCTGAAATAAAATAGCTCAAACGAATATCTTGTAACTCCTTGCTCAATGCTTAATGGCTCTTCCTACTACCTCCTCTATTCTTAGCTCTCCTTGCTAATATTACTTCAAATAATATAGATCTTTCTACTCACCTTAGCCTTTCTTCACACTAAAACAAATACTCTAAGCTCTCAAACTTACAACTATGCTCCTCTCAAAACAATATTAATACACAAAATAATTTTAGAATGAATGGGAAACCAAATATTGTGTTGCTTCTCTCTATTTATATAAAAAATGGATAGAAGTTTCTTTCTAAAAGTAAGCTACATTTGACACTACTTCTCAATTCCCTACTAGTCACGGGTGTTGTTGTGCAATTTTTAGTTGCATGTGTAAATAAAAACCAACTCTATCTCCTCTTAGGCTTGATGGTGAAGCCTTTCTAGTTTGCTGGTAGGTTAAAATCAACTAAAAAAGTCTCCCAAATGGCACGTTGAAATGCCAAATCAATAGCAGCTCAAATACTTGTTCTTGCACCTAGTTGTGGGGCTACATATTATTATTTACTCATTCAAACTTGTAATATGGTGTGCATATTTAACATACACATTATGGCATTGGGTTTCACATCTCTTATTGAGCTCTCAAAATAATTATACTTTTTCCTTTTGCATGGTATGTTTTCCTACTACCATGCATTGCATGGAAATTTTGTGCCATAAATTATGGCTTCCATTGAATATATATGTTATTATCCCTTTAAACCTATCACCAACCTCTATGCATGATTGCCAATTTAGTGTTTGAAACAAATTTTAACTCTTGCCATTCTTATGGCATATTAACCACTATATCGACTAGTCTACCTGTCATTTAATATGACTTTCACATATGTTTAGAGTAACATTAATATATTTAATATAACATATGTATATATATTATGCATATATACATATATATTGAAACATATAAAAATAAGGGGGTTTATCAAAATGGGGTGAATGAATATGTGATGCACCTATATTTCTTATTTCACTAGTAAAAAGATATTTGCAAAGGTAAGATTGACTATCAACCCTTAGGTGAGTCAACCTTAATGGAGATGTTGATGTTTTCCTTATGACAAGATAGGGTAAAATTTTCTTGAACAACACTTTGGGGAAAAAAATAATAAATAATAAATAAACTCAATTATTCAATGTGAAACTTGAATCATCAATTTACAGCATAAAATAATAAAAAAACAATAGACTTCTAGCAGATCTGAGAAGGATAAGACACTGTGCAACTATCACCAAAAGTTATTGTTGAGTTTTCTCCTGGGACAGATTCACCCTAGGGTGAATGGGTCTTGCTACAGGGATCCAAATTTTGATTTCACAGTCCTCTACTCTTGGATCTACACTCTTAATATCTCCAGATCTCACTGTCGGAAAGTTGGAATTAAATTTTGTAAGATTCTATGTCTTGACAACTTTGATGACAACTTTGACAACCTTGTAAAATTGCACTTTTGATCAATCTTCAATCCTTCTTCACTTGTAAATCTACACATACAAAGAGAGGGAATTTTTTTATTTTTTTTTGTAAATAAGGGTTTGCCAAGTGGTCAAACCCTAGTTTGGTAATTGAACCTTGATAATGAGATGAAATCATAAATGGAAGGAATGATGAATGAACAATAGCTTGTTGCAACTCACCAAACCCTTTAATGGCTGACCTTAGAGGATTGAAATCTAACACATCACTCCAAGGTTTAAATCTTGCATGAAATGGTTGGATTAGATATTGATCTTAACACTTGAATTTTTTTAATTGAATGCTTGAAACCTACATCACAATGTTAGCTCCAAAAACATGCATGAATGAAAATAATTTTTACATGATGCTTGAGATCTTGAATGTTGTAACAAATGAATGATAAATCTCCTCTTGAACACCTTTGGCAATAGTCTTAGCTAATGTGAAATTTTCCTTAATGCTAGATAACTTTCCTTTAGACTTGAATTGATAAAATGACCTTGTATTTATGGATAATTTTCTAATTTCTTGACAATTAAAATTCAAAATTTGACAATTGCAATTTGAATTTGAATCATAAAAATTCCACCAAAATATATTAAAAATTGGGGTCATAAACTTAAGGAGGACCCATTCGTCCTCTTAGGACATAAATCTAGGACACTCAATTTCCAAGGCAATTTAATTAATGTTTGTAATTGTTTAATATAGGTTTCCCTTTTGGAAAATGAGAATAATTAGGCTTTTAAATGCATAATTGGGTAAATTAGAGGCTTAATTAAGTCCAATTCAATTTAAGGGACCCAAACATAGTGTGAAAATGTAAAGGTGTACATTTTTCTATATAATATTTATTTATATATATAGAAATCAATTAATTATATATATTGATTACTTAAATATATATATATATATATATATATTTATATATATAGAAATCAATTAAATATATATATTGATTACTTATATATATATATATATATATCCATGTGCATGTCCGCATATGTAATTCATATCTACATATGAGTGTACATAGATATTTATATCTATGCATGCTCATACATACATAAGTACGTATATATATATACCACCACATATATATACATATATACATTCAATATACACGTATCCATATATATATTTAAATACATAGTATATATCTTATGCTCATCTCAAGGATTTTAACACTGAAACTCAAATTGAATAAATGATAGAAAACAAATAAAGACAACCATCCAAACTTTCTATCAACCAAAAAGCTATAAACTTAGTTTAAAACTTACCAACAAAGAACTTAAACTGACTCAACAAGGTTCCTCTAGCCTATAAAAGTGAGTGTGTGCATCTACTTAGATAGGTTTACCAATGGTTCCCATACCAAATTCTTCTCTTGGTTGATATTCTCCCTCTCCTCACTAGAGGGTTCAAACCTTTCCTCCATCCAACTTAGTATAACATGTATGAAGTTAGATGACAACATGAAAATCATATTCATCATATATCATAAGCATCATTAAAGCATTTAAAAATAAATCTCATCATAATGCATATTCATATATTTAATCCATCCATTGAAATTCATTAAAACATCATCTTGTGTTAAAATATATTTACTCATAAAGGTAATTGTAATTGGTGAATAAACAATGGGGTGTAACAAAAAGCTTTTTTTCCTTTACTAGAGTCAAAAACTTGATGTAAACTAAAGAAGTTAGCAATCTATGTCTTGAGAATGGGTGCATCAAAGTTTGATCTAAACTTAGAACAAAATATTGAAGAGTGACAATTATAGGTACACAAATGTAAGAAAGATTGAGAATATTATTAAATTATATTAATAAAACCAAAATACATATGGAGTTTCAAGTGATTGATACAAAGATATCCTTCAAGTAAAGTTTATCTATACTTTATTATTGACATTAAAGGAAAAACATTAGATATAAATGGTATATGATAATATTTTAAAAAATTGTTGAGACGTATAAACATAATAATACATATATGTAATGATTAAATTGACTCCACACCATTCACCATTAATTTTTGTGCCTATTTTGAGAGAATGACTTAATACATTTACATATTGATAAATGATGCAACATTGTGTGAAGTTGGGCTCTTCCCCATGTTGTTACTCTTTCATTCACACACATTGCACTACCTTTATCCATAACTTATCCACTTTTGAAAATTTATCCATATTGTTACACTTTCACTTAGTCTTAATTTATTATACATATCCATGCACTTATACCTAGATACTTTGTTTCCACCTTTATTTTTTCCTTTTTTCCCTAATGTTCAAAAGATAGTTGTTTGTTATCTTTATCACTCTTTTTAATATTAAATAAAAATCATAAATTTTTGTGTTGGAAATAAAATAATAAAATATAAATTGGATTGCTGTCACATTTGATGGATTAGGCCCATATGAACAAAAATAATTTTCCTATAGTTTTAACCTCCACAATTTCAAATTAATTCATAGTTTGGCCAACTATGGTCCATTTTTTTCTCACCTAGAGCTAACCAAACACATGTTTGAACAATTTATTTCAATCTACTTGTATCTAAAGGTATTCATTAATATTCATTTAGCACAAGGATATTTACTTGACTATCATTCACATTCAATGAAAACATGCTAAGAGAACTTTGACTAGTGCTCTTAAGCAAATCCAGATCTGCATATATTCATCATGTAAAATAGTTACATGGTTGACTTTTGTTATTCTTTTATTATGTCAAGATAGTAAAGTCAATCCTTCTTTGAGGGTTGACTTAAAAGAACTTTTCCACTAGTGATTTGGTAGTTCTCTAAATGTATTTATAAATATTACCAATCTTTAGAGTGGAGTAGAGAATAGCATATTACATGAATGAGAGTACAAGAGTGTAGAACTAGTAAGACCAATTATGTTCAAATGATCTAGAGATGTGAAGACCCAAATAGAAACATAAGTGTTGCACCAAATATAGGCAACACATAGATAGAGAGGTATGATTCCAAGGCTAAAGGCATAGATTCTAGAATCCTTATTAAGGTTGTTTCATATTTGGTTGTTGAGCTTTGTACATTTTTCTTCACATTTAATTTCTACAATTTGTATTTAATGTTTTAATTGTCTAATATCTATGCCCACAAACTCATTTATCTAGATCAATCCATATAGTTATTGGTTCAATTAATTGATTAGTCTAGACAACATTTTTTAAGAAAATTATATTTTCCTTTACAATATCTTACTTCAAAAAAATTAAGGTGAAACCTATAAGTACAATTTAGATCAATTTTTTTAAATAAACACTTCCATAACATAATTATCATCTTTAATTTTTTAGTTCTAGGATTTCCATTAAAAATAGGGGTTTGCAATTAAAAAGGCAAAAAACAAAAAGCTTTAAAAAAAAATCTAGGCTAATAGAGTTAAAAATGAATAAAACAATGATATTTAGTTGGAAGTTTTAACATTTCATTACAAATGTCTAAAATGACTCATCAATAAGTAGAAATTTAGTGATGCTTAAAAAAATGTTGTAATATTTGGAAACTCAATGTCTATCTAGGTGATTTATATAATATGAGAATTTAATTTATCTACAAAGATTTGATCTATATAAAATCTCTAATATTTTCTTTGGCATACTTTCTGAATCTTATAAAAACTTGTTATATATGATTGAATGTTTGTCAATAATAATGAATATGTCTTAAATAAAAATTTAGATATTTGAAATTTTAAATAATATATAATAGATATTTAAAAAAGATTAAATCAACCAAATTTTTAATTTAAATTTTAAAAAATTAAAAAATTTATCATCAAATTAAATAATTAATTTGAAGCATTGTTTTTTTTCTAATTTTGAAACAAAATTAAAAAATGATAATACTTACACTTTCCATATGTTTTCTCAAATATTTTGAAAATCAAACTTATAATAATATAATCTCTTATCCTCCAAATTTTAAATTGGCACAAACCATACTGTAGGTAAACTGTAATTTTCGCAAAGAGCGCATTATTTTGAGTTTTCGTAGAATTTAGTATACCGTTCATCACAGGAGTTCAAACAAGAAGATGCCGATTCTTGTTGGAGTGCATTCCCCATCCCTTGCAATAGCAGGGAGAGGAAATTTGAGTTTTTCATAAATTTTATTTAATACTAAAATTGAAAAATATTTAATATTTATTTTAAATAAAATAATTAAGAATGTCTGAAAATCCTACATGCATTTGGCTGGTTGCCAATGGTACCAGGGAGCCTATTTAAGCTTTTACACCCTCTCAAGTCCAAGCATTGCAGTTGTGACAGGTTGCCAATAATATCAGGGAGCAATATCTATTGTAATTGGAAATAAGCTCAAATTTAGTTAAGTTTTTTCTGTAGTTTGCATGTTCTAGATTTTTCCTGTAAGTTGTAAAATCCTCTATAAAAGAGGCATGATGTAATTGACTTTGGAGATGTAATCAAATCTAATGAAGTAATAAAATATATTTTGTGTGCAGCAGCACATTGTGCAAATTATTGTGTTTATCTGAATAGATGTGTTGATCAAGTTATTGTGTTTTATGTATTTGTTTTTTGTTTATCTCCATTAAATCTAACATGTGGTATCAGAGCTAGCTCAAAAAAATATATATCTGGGTTTGAGAATTTGCAGTAGCAAGAGATGATGCAAAAAAAATTGTAAGGGGTGAATAAAAGGAGATATGCATATGTTGCAAATTATATATTATAAAAAAAAGGATTGTGTTTTGTTTTATTGCAGATTATATCTGAGTGTCAAAAATTTTCAAAGGAGATTGTTTGTTGTTAATCACAGCAATAGAGAAAGTTGTTGATGTGAAGCCGCTTGAAGGAGAAAAGTGTTGTCCAAAAAGAAAATGTTCGCAGGAGATCAAAATTGTTCAATGAGGGTTCACTATTATAAGAAATATTGATAGATCGTTGTTTAATGTATGGAAGAGTTAAGGAGATTATGTGAAGAGCTGATAGTCATTGAAAGAAAGGCATAGAAGCCCCAGTCAAAGAGAGATCAATTTAAAGTCACTGAGAGGGTAAGATAAAAAGTAAGTTGCAGTATTTTATTTTGTTGTTGCTAAGGGGGAGATCTAGTTGTTTAAATTGAAAATCATAGTTTCAGTGAAGGAAAAAGAAATTGTTTAAAGTTGGTTGAAAGGTAACTTGGTAGCAAAATCATAGTCAAGTGTAAAGGTAAGGTGTAGTTAATCATTTATTTCAATGGGCAAAGCTGGTAAACGTGTTATGAAAGAAAATGAAGTTTTAGAGGAAGAATTGATGAAAGTTAAAAAAGATAATTTTGAATTAGCAAGAAAAATAAAAGAGTTGATAAAGAAGAAATATGAGTGTTTATGTTAAATTGAGAATCGTGGAAAAGAATTGGGTGATGTTAAAAGAAAGAATGAAGAATTAGAAGAAAAAATAAAATTGTTTGATGAGGTTAAGAAAATGAAAGAAGTTTTTGAAGAAAAATTGAAATTGTTAGAAGAAGAAAGTTGTTTGCAGAAAGAAGAAATATGTAAGTTGAAAGAAGAAAATAAATGTTTAAGGACAAAGCTAGTGGTAAGTGATGTTGGTTGTGGTACTGAGGATTTGTATTGTTCAGTTGATAAATCAAATGATTTATGTGATAAAGTTGAAGTTCTTATAAATGAGGAATGTAAACATAAGGATTATAATGTAAATGGTAATGAGAGAAATGTAGGTTTTAAAATTATGCAAAAAATGGGTTATAAAGGTAAAGGTTTGGGAAAACATGGGCAAGGAATGAGAGAGCCCATACAACCAATTGTGAGGCCAAGAAATGAAGGCCTTGGGTATGGTCAGAGAAATAAAAATGATAATGTAAGTGTTACAGGTTCATGTAAATCAGTTAAAAGCATGGAGTTTATGCAATGTTCTCATTGTGACAGGGGAAGACATAAAAAAGAGAAATGTTGGGATCTTAATCCTTGTAAAATTTGTGGGTTGAAAAATCACTCAGAAAAAACTTGTTGGAATAGAGAATGGAATGAACAATCTATGAAAGATTGTATGAAGATTGATTATGGATGGATCGATGGATCCAATTGGAGAAAAGTTATAGGTATGTTTAAAAGGATGTATAAGCCTAAATATTGGCATAGTAAAAGCAATGTTGGTTTTCAAACAAAGTTTGAAGGATTGCCACAACAGTTGGTGAAGAGTTGAAGATAATTTGAAGGTACCATGAAGATTGAAGATTAAGTGAGAAGTTTTTGACAATAAGAATTTGAAGAATGAAAATGCTAAAGCATGTGGTCGAAATTAAGGGGGAGTGTTAAAAAGTAATTTCTCCCATTGGTTGTGGAAATAGAAACTATAGTTTTGCATGAGCAATATCTATTGAAATTAGAAATAAGCTCAAATTTAGTTAAGTTTTTTCTGTAGTTTGCATGTTCTAGATTTTTCCTGTAAGTTGTAAAATCCTCTATAAAAGAGGCATGATGTAATTGACTTTGGAGATGTAATCAAATCTGATGAAGTAATAAAATATATTTTGTGTGCAGTAGCACATTGTGCAAATTATTGTGTTTATCTGAATAGATGTGTTGATCAAGTTATTGTGTTTTATGTATTTGTTTTTTGTTTATCTCCATTAAATCTAACAATTTAAGCTTTCACACTTTAACAAGTCCAAGCGCTGCAGCTGTGATAGGTTGCCAATGGTATAAGGGAGCTTATTTAAGCTTTTACACTCTGTCAAGTCCAAGTACTGCAGCTGTGACAGATTGCCAATGGTATTAGGGAGCTTATTTAAGCTATAACACTTTCTCAAGTCCAATTCCCGCAGCTGTGACAGGTTGCCAATGGTATCAGGGAGCTGATTGAACTCTTCACACCCTGTCAAGTCCAACTCCTGTAGCTGTGACAGGTTGCCAATAGTATCAGGGAGCTTATTTAACTCTTCACACCCTCGCAAGTTCAACTCCTGCAGCTGTGGCAGGTTGCCAATGGTATCAAGGAGCTTATTTAAGCTTTCACACTCTGTCAAGTCCAAGTGCTGCAACTGTGACAGGTTGCCAATGGTATCAGGGAGCTTATTTAACCTATAACACTTTCTCAAGTTCAAATGTTGTAGCTGTGACAGGTTGCCAATGGTATCAGGGAGCTTATTTAAGCTTTTACACTTTGTCAAGTCCAAGTACTGCAGCTGTGACAGGTTGCCAATGGTATCAGGGAGCTTATTTAAGCTTTTACACTTTGTCAAGTCCAAGTACTGCAGCTGTGACAGATTTCCAATGGCATTAGGGAGCTTATTTAAGCTATAATACTCTATCAAGTCCAACTCCTGCAGCTGTGACAAGTTGCCAATGGTATCAGGGAGCTTATTGAACTCTTCACACTCTGTCAAGTCCAACTCTTGTAGCTGTGACAGGTTGCCAATGGTATCAGGGAGCTTATTTAACTCTTCACACCCTTGCAAGATCAACTCCTGATGTTGTGACAGGTTGCCAATGGTATCAGGGAGCTTATTTAAGCTATAACACTTTCTCAAGTCCAAATGCTGCAGCTGTGACAGGTTGCCAATGGTATCAGGGAGCTTATTCAAGCTTTCACACCCTGTCAAGTCCAAGTGCTGCAGCTGTGATGGGTTGCCAATGGTATCAGGGAGCTTATTTAACTCTTCACACCCTTGCAAGTTCAACTCCTGCAGCTGTGACATGTTTCCAATGGTATTAGGAAGCTTATTTAAGCTTTCACACTCTGTCAAGTCCAAGTGCTGCAACTGTGACAGGTTGCCAATGGTATCAGGGAGCTTATTTAAGCTTTTACACTCTGTCAAGTCCAAGTACTGCAACTGTGACAGGTTGCCAATGGTATCAGGGAGCTTATTTAACCTATAAAACCTATAACACTCTGTCAAATCCAAGTACTACAGCTGTGACAGGTTGCCAATGGTATCAGGGAGCTTATTTAACCTATAACACCTTGCCAAGTACAAGTGCTGCAGCTGTGATAGGTTTCCAATGGTATCAGGGAGCTTATTTAACCTATAACACCTTGTCAAGTCCATGTGTTGCATCTGCTCTACGTTAACAAGTGAAAATAATTGGGATATAGAACGGATGTTGCCTTTATTTAGTTGCATAATCTTCAATTGCTTAATATTGCCCACACTTCTGGAGCGGCCATTCTTCCTTAGTGCTGTAAGGATCTTATTTATTGCTCTATTATTCCCTATTGAAAAGGTGCAATTTTGCAACCTTAACCATATCAAACTTGCAGGAAGCATGGCTTGCGTGTCTTCTGTCATGCCTTCAATACGCACATTCTGCAAATGAAGATAGCGAAGGTCTGGTCTATACAACATTTCAAGCCTCTGTGAATTATCTCCATTGAGCCGAAGACGAGAAGCATTGATGTTGTTAGGTAGGTTGATTATATGGTCAGCCTTCCATAGTCGGGTACCCTCTCTTTCTTTATCTGCAATGGTTTGCCCCAAATCTCGCAAATGGTCATGCATATTAAATGCACCTTTATCATCGATCTTTATTAGTAATTTCATTGAAAGATTACAAACAGCAGTTTCTGCGATCTTATACAATGATTTCCAGAAAACAATGGGCAATGTTTTGTCTTCACCAATGAACAAGCAAGCAATGTCCGGAAATATTTCTCTCTCCTCGTCACTAAGACCATCATAACTGATTTTGAGTGTATTGTAAACTCTTTTCTGAATGTCTGGGATGACAGTAATGTTGTGGAGAGCTTCTGTCCAGCAAGCCGTGTCATCCTGCTTATCATATAAAAAAGATCCAATCACTTCCAAGGAAAGAGGATGCCCCTTACAAGCTTTCACTATTCCCTTGGACAGATGTTCCTGACTGAGAGTTGGAGATGCTCTCAGAAAAGCGTGCCAACTAAACAACTGAAGACCTTCATTTATATCCAGTCCGCTCATCTCGTAGATGCTTTCGGATGAGACCCCAGCAACATTCAAAATGTGTTTGTCTCTAGAAGTTATAATAATTCTACTGCGAGGGGCAAGCCAATCTCCAACCAAAGCGTCCAATTGCACTACATCATCCACATCATCCAAAATAAGTAGCACACGCTTCCCTCCCAAACGATCTCTAAAGAAAGATATGCCCTTCTCAACAGTGTACACTGTTGTACCATATTTGGTTAATTCGTCAAGAATTTGATATTGCAATTTTGTAAGACCTCCGGATTCTGCAGCAGTGGCGCGGACATTGGATACAAAGGAAGCAGCTTCAAACTCAGCATAGACTTGATTGTAGATGGCCTTGGCAATTGTGGTCTTGCCAATACCCCCAATACCCCATATTCCAACCTTAACCACCCTCTCCACTGAATTGAGATATAATTTTTGAATGAGAAGGTTCTTGACGCTGTCTATTCCCACTGGATCCTTGGCGACTTGTAAGGGCACTCTGTCGAATGTCTTAATTAGATCATTCACCACTGTCTTTACTAACTGAGCTTCCAAGCTGCAATAGTCAAAGTAGGTCAATAGAGAATGATTTTCCAACTTAGTTCGAATAGGTTCAATTTTTTTTTTAATTTTTTTATATATTTAATTATTATTTATTTTTAAAGAAATTTTCAAATAGATTATTTGTAAAGTTAAATCATACTAAATAATCTACATTATTTAAAATGAAAACTAATTATCATTTATAAGTTTATAGAAATTTATCTTTTATAATATAATTTAGAATTAAAAAAGTTTTTAATTTTTAAATATTTAAAAAGATTTTTTATTTTATTTTTAAATAAATAAATTAGTAGTTTAACATTTAAGTATTTTTTTAAAGATTATTCTACTAAACTAGAATAAAATTAAAGAATTATAATAGATTATTTTAAGGCTAAATTATTCCAAATAATCTAAATTATTTAAAATAAAATTTAATAAATTATAAATGATATTTAAAATTTTATAGAAATTTAATGTTTATAATATTTCATTTATATAATATAATATAAATTAAAAAAAAAAAAAAAAAACTTATTTAAAATAGTTCATATTTATAATATATTTTAAATAGAAAAAGCTTTTAATTTTTTTTAAACAATCAATTAGTAGTTTAAAATTTAAATCTTTTTAAATTTTTTTTATTAATTTATAATAAAATTAAATAATTATAATAAGAAAATAATCAAATAACAAAACTGAAAAATAAACACAAGTAATTTAAAAAATTAAATCATATTTTTTTAGTATATTAGATTCAAGATAAAATTTAAAATAAAATAAATATATATGAAAAAATATTTCAAGAAAAGTTAAATCAAATAAAAAAATGAAAGTAATTCAAAAAAATCAAACTCTAATTTTTATCATATTAAATTCAAGAAAAAATTTTAAAATGCAATAATTATATTTGAAAATTTAATTGCCAAAGAGGTAAATGGTATATAAATATTATTAATAATTAAAAATAATTAAAATATATAGAGAATAAATAAATAAAAAATTAAAATTAATCTATATGCTTTTAAGAAAATATAACTAAAATCTATTAACATGTATTTCTTATTAACAAAAATTAATATAAAAATCATTTATAAATAAATTAGACTTTTTAAAATTCAAAATTTAATATTATCTCAACTAAAACATAAAAATAGAATAATAAATTATTGGGTTAAAAAATAGACAAATCATATTTTTTTAGGGTAGATAGGATGGTCAAATCATTGAAAAACACAAATATGATCATAAATTTGATTCTTGAAATTTGCATATATAACAATATTTATTTTATAATATAAAGTAAATTAAATTAAATATAATATAGATATAAATTTTACTATTATAATATATTATATCTCTAATTTTATATAATAAATTTACTATGTTGAGGTTCTACAATGACAATCATTTACATGCCAAAACATTTAACATACATATATGAAATACAAATGAAATATTTTTTTTATTTTTCATAAATTATCTTTCATGCACAAATTTAAAAATAAAACACAAACATTTATGATAAATTTAAGACAAATAAAAACAAGAGCTGCAGAGCAGTGAAGTTCCTGCCAAAAAGTTTTAGAATAGTTTTGTTTTATTTGTTGAGTTTACTATGTTTTAGGAACAATTGGTCAAGATAAAGCAATTGTCACCTAAATTTAGGAATTTGATCTTTGATAGAGTCAACTTTTTCTTCCATTAGAAAATGACTCTTATAACAAAATAATTTTGCTCACTTCAAAATTATCATGCTCTGATTGTGCTTTTAGGCATGAAGAAAGCACAATTTACATGTTGCTAGCATTATGTAAATATTTATGAGTTCAAAGATTTCCTTAACCATTTAGCATATATGATAAAACATCCTCTTTCAAAAAGCGAATATCTTTAAAACTTTCATTGTACGTAGAGTCATGTATAACCAACTTGCTTAAATGTTACAGTTTTTTGCACAAATGAAAATGAAAGCATATAGTTCCAAGTCCTCTTATAGGTTCCTAATGTCTCCAAAAAATGTCTTACGATAGAAAATGATCTTTTTATTCCATTTAGTAATTTAGATAACTCATTTATAAGCCTAATAAAACTTATAATGTGAAGTTTATTGCAAAAGGCCTAAATCAAACATCAAAAATATCAATTGAACCCATATGTCCATTTTGATGATTGTAGAGTAGTGGGAAAAAGCATTGAAATAGTTATTGGACCAAGACCACATGGTAGACAATTAATTGTTGAAGCTATTCTTGAAGCCTCTTCATAGGAAACATGATTGACTAATTTTGGTATTCTCTTTTAGCACTAGGATCATGCAAAAGTGGAAGCAATAGTTTTAATTTGCTATATATTAACCATCTTTTACTTACAAACTTTTTTTGAAAAAGGAAGTTAGAAGGTGTCATACCTCTACTGCATTTAAGCTAAGATCAACTAGTACTACACTAGGTTTTAGATAATGACCACGAACCAAATTTGGCACACCTACTGCAGCAATAAGAATATCTACTTCATGAGTAAAATCTACATAGAAAATTCTTTCCGTTTTGAGTAGCTATCCAGTCTAAATAATTTTTTTTGGGAACATGGTTTAAAACTTTAAATTAATACTTAAATAAAGATAGTCTATATGTTTCAAATTTTACAGTTGTTCAATAGAACATGACAAAAAAAAATTTAAGAAGAGATAATGTAGTCCACCCTTAATCAATGTGTATTTATTTATAGACTAAACATCTGTACTTGTAAATTTATGCATATTTATTTTGCCAGATAAATTTTGTCCTTATACCAAGCAATCTAAAAATCAACTAAGCATTGTTCATTTATCAATATTTGTTGACCATTTTGAAGTTGAGATAACTTATAAGGATTTGGGTGTGTTATCCTTTTCAAACCCAAATCTTCTACCGTCTCATTGGACATTATTGTAACACAATTTAACTACTTGTGATATTTTTTTCATCCCAAGTTTTTGCAAGTAAAACTCAACAAGTTTTTGATGAGCACAAATATGAATGGATTCCCTCTATCAATATTTATTGTTTCCTCTTTCTAATTAATGTTGATTGCTATTTTATTTCAAGTATTAATCAAACCTCATATAATATTTGAAATATGAGGATTGAACTTCATTTTCCCATTAAATTTTATCCAAATACAGTTTAAATACATTGTCTTCGCCACTAAAGTATGTGATGAAGTGAGCTCAAGCAAGGGCCATGTCAAACAATAGAAAGGCCAAGTCGAGGCCATAAAAAAAGTCCTCATTTTAGTTATAACATGTGGATTCTCTTGGTTTGGTTAAAGATTCTACGATCCTTGTTGTTCTTAATTCCAACCCACTTCCCATCCCCATTCCCCCTAGTGTCATGGATACCAAGACCAAACACTTGTCTATGAGAATACTATTGCCATCACTCAATTCAATCAAGCTTGGATGAGAGGAATTTTAATGAAAAATGGATGAATGTCAAGGATCTTATTCAGAGGAACTTAAACTAGATGTTGAGGACTTCTCTATCTTGAAAGATCACAGTACTAACTTTATGTTCAAACCTTGTACTTTCTTTAGCAAGATGGTTTTTCTCTTTGATTTGTAGGAAAATTGAGATTAGTGATGGTTTGATTAGATTGGAAAAATAGCAATTGATAGTTATATTCTGAAAGTAGTTTTGTTTGACAATATAGATAAATAAAGGAAAGAATAGGACATAATTGATCAAAATAAATATTTAGGTGAATTAAATAAGTAATTTATTACATAAATTATTGGTGTGCATTGATAGTAACTACTATTTCTAGGACATAGTTGATGAAGATAGGTGTTTAAGTGAACTAAGTGAGAAATTTCACATTTAAGTTATCATTGTTCATTAATAGTGACTACTAATCATAATTATAATGATTTTAGAATTATAATTATTAATAATAATTAGGGCTCTAGAATTATAATTTAATTAATTTATAAAACTAATGTTGTAATTAATTATTTGATTATAAAAATTCTCATGACTAATTATTTAATTAAACATTTAAAATAATTATTAAATAAGATATGGTTATAATATAATTGATTAAAACATCTATAGTTATTTTTATAATTATTTTAAATTTTAAAATAATAATTAATAAATTAGAATTATATTTATATATTCTAATCCTAAAGTTAAATAATTATATAATTCTAATTCTAATTCTAAATTACTAAAATATCTAATTGTATTTTAGTGAACTATAGCCCTAATCATAATTTAATTAAAAAATAATATTATTATAATTGTAAATTAATCTATATAATTATAATTATAATAAAATTAATTCTAAACCTAATTCTTAATTATTAATATTTTCAAATTAGATTATTTTGATTATATTTATTTAGTATTAATTATAACACTTGAACCTTAATTAAAAAAATATATATAGTTTTATTATTGCACACCCTTGCAAATATATGGAAATCAACTTAACTAAGGCATATCATAAATTTTATCTATATGAAAATTTTCTAATACATTATGGAAATTTTTGTATTAATACATGGTGCAAATTTATGTATTAATAAATTATGCAAATTTATGTATTAAAGCAAACAAATATTTTAATTGGTGTATCATTTTCATTAGTTGAATGAAGTTCGCCTACAAACCCTCCTTAACCGTGCTTAATTGATTTCTTTGGAATAATGAGATGAGGGAAAAAAAATCAAAAATTAAAAAAGTAAAAAATCAAACATTTTACTTTAAGAAAAAATAAATATAATGAAATTAACATTGTTGTGGAAAATATCTTTAAAAAATTATATAATATTTTCTTTGTTATAAATTAAAAAAAAATATTAGATTATATATGTTATATATTATGGATATATATTATTATAATGTCATGCTAAAATTAATATATTACATATGAATTTAATAAATTAATATTATAATATAATCAAATATAATAGATTTAAAACTAGCTATATTATATTATACAACCATATTATTATCTTATATCATTATTAATAATAATTTATTTATTGAGAAACAAAAAATTTACAACTAATCTCCCATGACTCACCAATTCTCTTCAAAATATAAAATTTATAATTTCATATTAACACCATTTACATTAAAAATTAAATAACTTCTAGCTTCCAAATTTTATGTTGGCACAACAGAATCATGGGATGTTTTGCAAACACAAAACACACCCTCGAACTAGATTTCAAGAAATATATTTTAATTTATCAAAGGCAAATGAAAATTAATATTACCAAAAATTAATCTTAAAATATAGTTTGAATGTATAGATAAATTTATTTATCAAAAAAATAATCTTCAAAAAATTTGGCATAGTTGAATTTATTAATATCGAGAACTAGCAAGGTTTGTATTGCAAAAATAATTTGAATAATTAACCTATATAATTTAAATTACATAGAATATTTAAGAAATTAAATAGAATAATTAAGTTAAAAGTAAAAGTATAGGGGAATTTATTAGTATTTAGAGTTAGTTAAATTTAGATTGCAAATGTAAATAGAATAGTTAAGTTAAGAGTAATTGTCATTTTCTCTTGCCCTTTCCATTTTCCACTATAATGGAGCTGGGAAAATCGCCCTTATCGCTCAAAAGTTTTGAACCAATAAAATTGAGGAAAAATAATTTTCAGAATTTGAAAAGTTAAAAATTGTGCATTTAACTTTTAAAAAAATTAAAATATAATGTATTAAAATTAAATTATAATGTATAGGAAAGAAATTAATAGAATTTGATTGGCTGCAAGCAAAACAATTAATCACTAGTCAAGTTCAAGGGGTCGCCTATAGTTCCATGACAGGAACTAAAAATATGGAGTGACGCTAAAAAAGTAGAAAAATGATTGAAGGTTGACATGAGTAAAATGATACTAATTTTTGTTAGGAAATAAATAAAATAACTATTCATAAATAGTGTTAAAAATGATGAGGTGCAACTATAAAATAAAAGGGCCTAACATAGATAATTTAAATAAGACAAGCCAAATTTAACAAAGCACATTCACATACTACCTCTAAAGATGGGTATTATTTAATTATTTTTCATGATAAAATAATTCTTAAATTAGAAAAAAATATTTTTTAAATAGTTCTAAATAGAGAATTTTCTTAGTGGCAGTCAATTGGCTAATAGTTTTAAGTGAGTTGAATCACAACATTTTTACAAAATTTTGTTTTAGTCTTAGTTAAAACATTTATTTTATGAAAATTTTAAAATAAAAAAATATCACAGTATTCCTTACCTAATTAGATTAGATTCTCATAAATCTTATAAATTATAGTAGAGAATAAAATTAATTTGCTAATAATATTATATAATTAATTTTCCATTTGAATTATGTGGGCCAAAATGTACCTGTTGAGTTCCAATGCCCATGAGGCTTGAAAATTAATAATGATGAAAAAAAAAATTTTAAAATATTAAGAAATTAAGTAATTATAGATCTCAACACTAAACATTAAATAATCAATTATTGTCACCTTCAAGCTCTTATTTTCCATAGGAATTTAAATTTTCCAAAAAAAACATTCACTACAATAATCAATTTATTTGTCCATTTTTCAATATTCTACAAATTTCTAATCATTTAAAAAAACTGCCAATAAAATTAATACTTCAAAAAAAAAAATTCACCAATAAAAAATACTTTATTTTAAAATAAAAATTTATATTTAAAAATAAATAAAAGAATCATCTTTTTTCAAAATATATCTTGCTTCAATAAAAAAAACAATCTAATACAAAATAAACACCCATAAATATAGTAATTTTATAACCCTATATTTTTCTAATTGAAAATAAACCATAATTAAATATTTATATTCTAAATAATTATGTCATCCTTTACAAATCCATAATAGAAAAGCAAACAGAAAGTGTGATTCATTACTTACCCTCGAGTTATATCCGTGGACCAGCCTAAGCGGGAACAGATCTGTAGAAGGGCATTCTTCCACCTATCAATATCTTCTCTTGGGTATCGATCTGAATGGTCATAATGTTTCAGAAATGATTCTTTATATGGACTGGATTCATTTTGAGGATATCTAACATGAGTTGGATACACATGATTAAACAGAGGAATGATGAGGCCAGGGGAGCTCAACATTGCAGCGGCCTCCTTGAGACACCATACTGAGTTTGCATAGCCTTTGGAAAATATAGGAATACGTATGGCTCTGCTCTTGATTGCTTTTTCCAGGCTCTCCCAAACCATTTCTCCCTTTTCCAATTTGTCACTATCTAAGAACACACGGAGTCCTGCCACGGAGAGAGCCTCAAAGAGATGATCAACCAAATTGTTTCTGACATCTGATCCCCTGAAACTCAGAAACACATGATACCTCTTATCTCTTTGGAAGGCGAGTTTAGTTGTAGGAGGCTCGTATCTGAGAAAGGATCCACCAGAAGTAGAAGTAGATGGGGCTGATTCTTCAATCTGTCGGTGAGAAGAAGTAGATGCCATGAAATTGGATTGAACTGAGCACAGAGAAAGAATAAAAGATGAAAGAGCAATGAAAAAGGGGTTGTTGAGCAGGTGAGAAGGTGAAGTGCAGGCATATAAAAGAGGAGATTGAGTGGATGACAAAGACAAGAGTGACCAAACGCGTAGATTGAGTAGTTGACAGCCTTTGTTGGAATGAAGAAGCGCCCATTTCACCGACTCTGAGCAGATGTGGTCTGCGGAAGGTGTGGAGATGGTTGAAAAAGTTTGCTTAGACGATCTGACACGCTGCTTCAATCTTTTTGTCCTTTACATAAATCGGTGGAAGGAGTGGGAGAAGCATGTCAGAGGAAGGAGAGGCGAAGCTTCTCAGAATGGCAACTTACAAAAAGTTTTATTGTCACATGCTTCTTCAGCCTTTGTTTGTTTGTTTTTTTTGTCGTCGCCGTCGTCTTTACATACTTTTTCATTTTGTAAGGATCTCACTTCATAAAGTGAGTAAGGAATAAATATTTTGATTACTAATTATTAAATATGAAAATTAATTTTTAATTTTATTTATTTTAAATTTATTAATTACAGATTGATTATTCATAATTATATATAATTGTTATATTGTTCTTTTATTTAAAAAATATACTAATTAGAATATAAAAATAATATTAATATTGTAAAGGTATAATATAGTTATATTAATCATAGAATATCTAATATTAATCATAGAGCATCTATTTTGTTAATATGGTCTTATTATAATTGTTTGTTTAGTATTGCTTGTTGTTTGTTTCTTCTTTTCTATCATGTCTTCCTCTTGTTTTATCGTTTTGGTTTGAAGAAGTTGCAACTTCATTTGAGCCCATGATAATAGTGGCAATGTCTTGTGCATGTTGCTATTGTTCTAAAGTAGTACCTGTCAATGCAATAACAATGTGTAGGATTGAAATTTCAGTTGAATAAACTTGTAATAAACCTTTCTACCTCTCTAATCCATAAAATTTCAAATCCAAATTTTTGTTGAGCATCACCTACTTCACTAGTCATCATCAAATGACTAAACACACATTTGGAAGATTTATTGTTGTCCTTGTATTTAAAGGAATTCAATTGTTTCCAAATCATGTATCCTCACATCTCGAAGCATCATTGCAATATTATTCTCATTTAAGCAACATCTTGGAAACACCTCAATTAAAGCATCTACAAAAAATGTAAATTTACATAATCATTTAAGAGCATGTATACACATTACTTAATACCTAAAATCCATAGCATGATCATAAAGTTAGCCTTTCCCTAGGGTTGGATAATTCTTGAAGTCCTACACAACTACCTAATGTGATTCAAAATTCTTGAATTGCATGACTATCTTATCCACCACTATCTAACCTATCACTGCCCCTTTTAGTGATACTACATGTGTCTACCCCTCATTTTGCATCTTCATCCACTTCCATGCATACCCTCATTTATACTTCTACTTCTATGCCTCTTCCCACCTCATCACCTCTTCCATCCATCATACTTCCCATGTGCACAATCTTATACACACCATAGTGGCCCTCAACCCTCCATTCATACTCTTCCATTTTCCACCTTAGATGCATTAATTCATGAGATAGATTACGTAGAGAAAATATTGTATGAAATGCCTAATGGGAAAGATAATAAGGTTAAAAAGATGCTAGGCATACACCATTAGATTATGATAGTGTTGTACATCCACTACCTATGGGATTTGTGAAACCCTACTTTATTTATGATGGAAATAGTGATCATAACATACATTTGAGGTCACTTGTAGCTCAATATGCAAAGAATTTTATGAAGATAAACTATTGGAAAATATTTTTCAAGGACTCTTTAAAATATTATGATACCATATGATTATTTTCACTTCCTCTACTGTCCTTTCACACATTATGATTTGACAAAGGTCTTAAGTTAATATGGATCTTTGAGTTATAGTTTTCAATCTATCTAATTGTGTCTAAGCATCAATTGAATATATTAGTGACTATTTTATACAATTCTAGTCCTTATGCTAAAAATTTATTAGTCTATTCAATGATTTTGAATTGTAAAACGTCTTTAGTAAGGGATTTCTTAAACAAATTATAGATAATGTGTACCTAAATCATACCTCTGCATCTTTTATGGACCTTTGTACAAATGTGAAAACCATGGAATCTAAGTTGTTATTAAGAAATATTTTCAAATTAGGATCAAGTCAAAATGTTGCATACCCTTCAAAGTATCAATTTAGTCAAATAAATTTTCATAGGGTAATGACATAAATGAAATGTTGATCAAGTTGCTAATACCTCTACTTTTCCTTAATGCAAGCCATTTCATTTCATTGACTATGGGTAGATACGGATGACTAAAGGAGTGGAGAATCATGTGAGAGGTGGAATGTGAAAAAAAATCCTTCCTTCCTTAGACATGTCACATACTTCTCCTCTTCATCAATATTTTGTCCTCTACACATACTTTTTTTATTTTATAAGGGCCCCACTTTTTAAGGGAAAGTATAGAAGGATCTTTTGGTTAATTATTATATTCCATTTACATTGTATCTTTCTATTGTTGGTACTTATTGTAGGAATATTTATTATTTATTATTTTGGGGAATTAATTAAAAAATAATTCAAGTAAACTTAAATCTAAATATACAAAAATGATTTCTAGATGGAAATCACATAAAAAATAAAATGGAAGATGGATCTACCACAAGATCCTACAAAACCCCTAATCATTATCCGTAGAAAATTCATCTCCTTCCAATTTGGAACCAATCCAAACTTGGAAAACTATATGTATAACCTTTGATCACCATCAATAAGATTGAGGAGTTGCTAGGATTTATATCTTGGTCTAAATCACCTTAATTAGCAGCATTCCAGTTACTTATCCATTTATATGCCCATTTGACTAAATATTCTTCCAACTTATTTTTTTTATTTGTAAGCACTTTTTTTTACTAGAGCTATGGACCAAAGAGGCCACAAATTGGGGATTGTGGTTCAATATTTCAAGCACATTGGATCAATGAAGGAATAGTGCCTATGATCACAATATCCTAGCAAAAACATGAACCCTAGTGGCCACAACAATAAAATACTACCACTTAACCATAATACTATGGGATGAACCCCAACATGGAAAAAATATATTGACTCAAAGTTAATGGTTAAATAAAGAATTTCCTTAACAAGCATGGTCAATCTCCAAGAGGCCTCTTGAAAATTCATTTTATTTAGTAGGGAGACAAGAATCATAGAGTCATTTAGATAGATAAACTATTTTTCCAACCCTTTTCATAGGATTTTTCCAAGACTTAAAATTGTCCAAAATATATTGACTCAAACTTAATGGTCAAATAAAGAATTTTTTGACAACCATGGTCAATCTTCAAGAGTCCTCTTAAAAATTCATTTATTCATTAGGGAGACAATAATCATGGATTCAATTACATAGATAAGCTTTTTCCAACCCTTTTCATAGGATTTTTCCAAGACTTATAAAATTACCCATGCTTCAATATAATTATTTGAGTGAACACCCAAATAGGAAGAAAAGATAAAGTGAATTGAGACTTCATTATCCTAACCAAAACCACCAATCCCTATAGTCCTTGAATTACCTCAAGAGGAGCCATCGATGTTAATTTTAAGAAATAAAATAGGGGGTGGAAGCCATTTCCCATATCTACTTACCTTGTTGGAAGTTTGAGTCCTAGTTCTAGGTCCATCTTTTGAGGAAGGAGATAGAGAAAATTCTAAATGATTAACTAAATGGAGATTAGAAGTGAGAGACTCATCCATATCAATTTTTCCTCAATAGTCTCTTTAATCATCCTTTTAATTTTGCAAGGTCCTTGGACCCTTTTCTCCAAAGTGCCCAAGTCTTTGGTGCCATAACATAGTTTTCTCTACAAGTAACTTTGATTCAAAAGAAAGAGTTCCTTTGGGTACTGAGAAGGAATGACCATCCACTAAAGATGAAACCCTCATTTCTTCCAATGAAGTATCCATAAACTTGTTTTTCACATAAGTACTATTGCATTCAATAATGCATGGAGAAAGTTGTTGGCATGTAGTTGTCATTGATGGAAAAAGGGAAAAGCATGCAAGGCAGAATGCTAGCATGATGAAAGAGGATCAAAGATGAAATGGAGTTACTCATGCAAGTGAAAGTGATGGCATTAATGGAAAGTGTCATTGATGTCAAGGAGATATGGTTTACAATGAATATGGAAGCATAGGTACAGGTTGCAGATGAATGCATATGCTACAATGTTGTCATGGAGTTACAAGAGAATCTTGAATGCATATGCTACGATATTTTCTTGATGTCAAAAGTGTCAAAGCAGTGTGGAATTGATCATACGAGGGAGATTTTGGCATGATGATAGTTTAGTGGTGTGAGAATAGTGGATCTAATGACAAACTAGATGGAAGATTCAAACTGGGTTTCTTGAGAACTTTCTAAAAAGGTATTGTGCAAGTCTTGATGTCAATGGAGATGTCAGCATTCATTTGTTCATGCTCTTGATCTAGGGTTTATCAGTTAAACCCTATGTGTGCAGGATTTTATAGTCATAGCATTCAAATAATTTATATTATGTTGGTGAATTGGTATTGTAGGTTGTAGGTCACATAAGTTATAACTTATGTCATTGAAGTCGTGAGGGTGATCAGGCCCTTCACCTTGCATTTACTGGCCAAGCAAATATTTGGTGCGTTTAATATTCCCTATGTGTCATGCAAATATTTGTCTTTGTTTGAACAAGGGTGAAGGTCAAGCCTTGGAGATCAGATGATGCCCACAGAATCCACTACGTTTATGGTGGGTTTTGGCTAAATCCAGCAGGGTTAGCGAAAAATGGTGGAGATTAATCCAAGATGGAAAAATGATGACTGTTGATGTTTGGTGGGACCTACGAAGATGGTATACAAAGTTAGTGGAAGGTGATGTCAGAGGTGTTTATGTGGTAGTTTCCCGCATAGCCAATTGAGATTTCAGTGGGGCCTGATCAAGACCTGCGGGGTCAACAGGGAATGGTGGTGATCGAATGTTGAAAATCAACGGTGCTCACAGTATGCATGGTGTGATCACACTGGGGTATGATATGACAAAATATGACAAAAAAAACATGTGGCATGATGAGGTTGGATGAATAGTAATCCACATCCTTGTTGTGAATTATAGAATAGACATGGCAATGAGGTGGACAAGTGATATCATCAAAGGTCTTCAATGGAATGACTAAAGGTCATCGGTAAGACTGTTTAGATGTCTCCTCAACAACCTGATGAATAGAGAGAAGTAAGTGTGCATGAATAGAGAGAACAACCTGAAATTGTATGAAGTATTTAATAGAGTTACATCTTGTTGAGTATGTTGCAGAGATAGGTGGAGTGGGATGATGTAGTAAGTCTACATGAAAGAGAGAGTGAAGTGTAGTAGATAGTGAAAGAATTTTGTGAAGTCCTAGACTGTAATACATAATATCATCTAGGTTGGCATTTAGGTGATTGCAGATGTATGAGACACTACAGAAAGGGAAAGAAGAGAAGAGCACCAAGATAGAACAGTGATTGTTCTATGTGCAGAGGAGAATGCAAAGCAGGGGTGTGTTGCTAAGAGTGTGGCTTCAGCAATAGAATGTGAGTTACAATACTTGCAATAATGTATTGAATGTAATGATGCATTATAGGTTAGGAAAAACCAATCTATGCATATATGAGCTTGTAATGTTGTAAGTGGTTGTAGCTCAAATTAGGGTGTTGTTGCATCCTTGGAGTTGTAGCTCCTAAAATAGGGTGTTGTAGCATCCTTGAAGTTGTAGCTTCTAAAGTAGGGAGTTGTTGCTTCATTGAAGTTGTAGCTCCTAAATCAGGGTGTTGGAGCATCCTTGGGTTGTAGCCCTAAATATTATAATAGAGATTTTATTTGTGACATTGGATTTGAGCAGTAGCCTCAAGTAGCTTTTGTCACTGTGGTTTTTCCCATCTTTAGTTTTCCACATATATTTGGTGTTGTGGGCATGTGTGTGTTGATTGTCTATTTAAATTTTATGTTTGCATTTGTAGTTTTCAATATACACATTAAGAGTTTGAGAAAGTAATCTGCACAAAGGTTTTTAAGGGATAGATTTTAGTATCTGGGTATGTGCAAGATCATGATGGACCAAAAAAGTGGCAATATGATGGGTATGTGTAGGGTATGTGGCTAATGAATTTTTTTAACCCAAAATTGATGAAATGAAAAGGGTTTTTAAAGGAGATTCTCAGCTTTCCACCAATATAAATTATGCTTTACTTTAAATTTAATAAATAATTTTATACATTTTCTATTTGAATTATGAATAAAGTCTTGATTGATAAGCTAATTGAAAAAAATCTATAGCTTTGAAATGGTATCACATTTTTTAAATCTGAAACATGCATCACATTCTATGCTTCAAATACTATAGGATTAAAAATAATAAGAAATTTGATGAAGTTTTGACCAAGTTAAGGTGGGCAGACATACAAGTTTTTATATTTTTTTTAAAGTTATAATAAAAAAATCATAATTAATTATTTACTTGAACAAAAGTTACAAAAAAATATGCATCACATCGAGACATGAGTCCTCTACTTATATCTAAAATATTTTTAAAAATATTATCATTTTATTTAGGTTAGGGTGGTCAAACAGACACCTACTTATTTTTTCCTTGAAATTTAAGTACTACTGCATTGAAATTTCAACTTTTCACTAAATAGATTTTTTTTTTAAAAAAACCTAGTAGTTTATAAACTACATTCAATTTGCTACAGATTCTATTCTTACATATTTTTGAAATAATATAGATAACTTATTCAAATTTTTATGTCAAGTTTTCTAACTCTGATTTTTTTGAATTTTTTGCCACTTAAGGGCCTATTTTTTCCATGATGATCTTGAACACGCCCATCTATTGATTCACCCCCCTCTCAGCAGATCATTGTGTTCCAACAATTGGTATCAGAGCCCTAGGTTCCCTAAGAGAAGCTTAATCAGCTCGGGTAGATTCTAGCTGAGTGAACACAAAAATGGCTAATAAGAAAAGCTCTAGAGAATGTAGAAGTAAAAAGAGGGTTAAGAAGGATCTGGAGATAAAAGGAGAAACTAAGTTATCAAATTTTTGTGGTGGATCAAATGTTGAACATGTAAGTTCTTGCGAGATTGATGAGAATGAATCCCTGTGCATAGATTTGAGTACAATGTCTGATTGGTCTAGTGAAGAAGAAGTAGAGGTTGACCTAGGAGGAAGTCTCATCTATTCTCTAAATGAGATTAAAGGTCTAAAGAAGGAGAATGAAGAAAACAAGTTGCATGCACAAGAAGAGATTGATAAGTTGACCAAAATTTTGGAAGAATCTAATCAGATGGTGATTAGCTTGAAGAATGTGGTGGAAGAAGAAAGAAGAGAAAACTTAGATGTAGTTCAAATTGAACTTCAATCTAAATCAAATGATTGCATTAAGCTAGAAGCAGAAATAGTTTCTCTGAGAAGAGACTTGGAAAAAGCCAAGGAATAGATTGATAAAGGCTTGAAGTTAAAAGGTGGCTCTGAAAGATTAGATGAATTGGTAAAATCCCAAAATCCATAAAAACCAAAAGAAAAGGTTGGTCTTGGTTTTGAGAAGGGAAAGAGTCCCTCTACCAGTGCTTCTACAAAATTGTATGATAGATTTAAAGTGGAAGGAATTTGTTGTACAAAGAATGAGAAAGCCTGCATGATTTGTTCCAAAGAAAATACCTTTGGAAATGGAAGATTAGAAAAAGGCACTACTGGAGTGAAGAAAGAAAAAGAATAAAAGAAGCCTATCATTGCTAAGATGAAGAAAAAAGATAAGTATACTACTGCTTAGTTGAAGGATCCCACAACAGATAAAAAGATGGAGAAATTAGTTCCTAAACAACTAAAGAATAAGTAGTACACAAAGGGAGTTGATGCAGAAAGATTCACAACTTGGATGAGATACATGAAGAAGCAAAGGAAAAGAATACCACCTCATCCTACTCAAAGAAATGCTATGACTAGGTACTCATCATGGTTTCAAGGTTATTGTTATATTTGTAATCAATTTGGTCATAAGGCTTGTGAATGTAAAGATGCACCTAGAAGGAGCACAAAATCTGTAAATATAAATTATTTTGCTCCTGCTATAGATATGAATGCAATGTGCTATAACTGTGACAACTTTGGTCACATAGCCAATAATTGTAGATTAAATTATATAAGACATGTAGCACATTATGCAAGGAAGAGAAGTAAGTCCCCCAAAGTGAACAATGGTTCACTTATTCCTAAGAAGAAGGATGACAAGAAAGAGAAAAAGCTCAAAAAGGTATAGAGAGTGAAAGGTCAACAAGAAGCACCAAATGTGGTTGCTTCTACCTTACATCACTATTGCTTAGTGATAGGGCATGAGTCCAGGGGGAGCTAAATTGATATCTCATTCATCCCTGGAAATGAAGAAGGAGATCAAGTCAAGTAAAACATGTTTTACAAATTTCTAACGACTTGATGGTTATAGATGCATGGTCACATTCTTGCTCTTTGAAATGCTCATCAAAGAATAAGAACATCAACAAATAGTGAATAGTTAGCTACAGAAATTGATATCAAAAATTGGTATCAGTTATTGAAGAAAAAGTGGTGTAGATGCTCTGTTAAGAGAAATGCTTATTTCTTGCAAGGAGAAGAGATATGGCTAAAAAGAAACTGTTATGTAGGCAGTTTTTCTAAAGTGGTATCAAACCACTATAAGTTGGTTCAGAATAGTCTAGTTGGTATAGAGCCCAAAGTGAAGCAAATGCTCAAGTATGCTGAGAAGAAAATGTTGCATGATCTCAGGGGGAGTTGTTATAGATAGTGTTGTGTAGTTTTTGCACACATGCCCTGCTGAAAGCAAGGACCCTCTTTTAGATTGCTTTTCTTTCTTGTTTACTTTCCGTAGGGTCCTAAATTTGTCCCCTTAAGGGATAAGTCTCTCATTCTTGGTCTTGTTTCGCCCACATGCATAACAATAAACTTGCATTTGAGATGTCATTTTGCACCTTCAAGTGATGGTCTAGCTCTTGGAAACTAACCCTTGATCAGAAGGTTCAAATTGAGGAAAAATTGGCTAAGTGCAAGGGAGGTTCGGTAATTCTAAGGTACCTCAGATTACCCAAACCTTAGTTCGGTCAGATAATCTAAGCTACCTCAAATTACCCGAATCTAAGCCCTATTGCATTTTTGAATTATCTTCAGACACCCGTACAAGAATTTATTGCATGAATTAATGAGTTCAAAGGACCGATTTGGGAATAAATTGGGAAACAAATAGTCATTTGGTCACTTCATGTTCTTGAGAGCTCAAAGTTGGGTAGAGTCTTCACCATCGTATATTTTATTTGTAATTTGGCGTTGGGATTACCTTCTTTGGTGATCATTCTAGGGTTCCACTTCTTTCACCATTGGTTTTTCAATGGGTTATACTTTGTTGCTCACGATTTCACGTTAAGATTTTGATCCCTCTTATGTGATTTTGATTTTTTTAAGCTCTATTGATGAATCTTTGAGTGAACTGGTTGTTTCATATGTTTAGTATTGATTTTTGTTTCATCATTTGGGGTTTACGGTTATTTAAAGAGTTATTCTGAAAGGGGTCGAGGGTAGGGTTTCGTCTGCACGTATTGAGTGAATAAAACTATTGATTTCTTTTGAAACCCTCTCATTACATCTTTTATCTACGATTGGCATTTAGAATTTGGAGCAATTTTTTGCTTTCCATAGTTTATCAAAACCCTAGTTTTAGAGATTGCAAGCTCGATAGAAATGGTTGTTATCAATGATTTTTGAACATTCTCTTTCGATGGTATCCTTCATGTGGTGTCAATGATGCAATCTTAGAGGGATTGGGCATTCATTGTTTATTGATTAAAAAAAAATCAGATTTGACACTTAGGAAATTTCGAGCCTATGCAAAATCCAAAAATTTTGAGGTAGCTCAGATTTTCTGAGCTCTAATACGCTCAGAGAATCTAAGTCTTATAACTAACCTAAGATTTGAGCTCAAGTGATGAATACTTAGTCAAATTTCGAGCTTGTCATCTCATCGGCAAATCCAATCAAGCTCAGATTACCCAAACGTTAGTTCACCTAGGTAATCTAAGATCCCTAGAAATATCTGAGCCTTGGGAATGATCAAACCCCAATGCCTCAAAACACTTGAATTTTAGAATGAATGTAATCTATGAGGTGTTTTTGAAGTGATCAAAGCTTGAACATGATTGATTGAATTGATGCACTTCATCCATCATCAATTTCACTTGATTAATAAAGAAAATGCATATGATTGGCTAAGATTCAGAAAATCCTAGCTTGCTCAAATTAGTTGAACCTTAGTCTAGTCGAAAAATCTGAACTTGCTCAAATTATCTGAAATTTCTCCTTATGTCTTGGATTTCAATTTCCATTAATAAATGAGTGACATATGATGATTTCTTAGCATTTATCAGTGGATATCAATTCATTTGAGTGGGATTTACTTGCTTATCACTATGAAATTTGGTGAAATTGTTTGCATTGTATTTCCATTAGAGTTTGCATGGTTAATTAACTTAAGCTAATGGCATTATCATCTCATGTTGATGCTTCACAGAGTGGATATATTATTGTTTTCCATTTTGGTGACTATGGTCTTTTCTCTAACAGATGCAATCTGAGGTTAGTCTTGGAAAAATCACCAAGAAGCAAATAGCTCTAGTACAAGAGGAAGTTAGAAGAAGATAGGAAAGGATGAAGTACAACTTCAAGGGAATATGGCTAGAGACAAAGATTTCTTTTGAATGATCAAATATTACAAACGCCAACATGGGCCATGTGGACTATGATGACTTTTAGCAGAGGATGTTTGGAAAGGCTCCCACTCCAATGGCAAAAATCATCACTCACATGAGATTGGCACAAGCAACAAGATTCCCTCCAACACAACTATGCCTTGAGTTGGTCTTGGAATGTTCAAAGCACTATGACTCTAGGACAAGAATCATAATTGGGCCACAAGGTAGAGTCATGGCTAACTTAACTGAAGAGGCCATTGTAGAAGTCTTCAAAATTGCCTCTCATCACAAGCTCATTGAGGAAATCAATATTGGGGAAGCAACTGAGTTCCATGAGGAAGACCCCAATAGAGCTTTGGATATTATGAACAATGCATGGATATTGAAACCTAAGCCACACTATTCAAAGTTTCCCAAACAACTGCACATGAGTGATTTCAAGTAGGAGTACAATGACATCATAACTCTTTTGGGCAGAGTCATGGGAGTGGAAGAGGCCCACATCTTTCAAACTTGGATGTTCCATCCCATTACTTAGGTTGTGGCTAACAAACATTATCACTGGGAAAGAATCATAAGCAACAATTTGGATGCCCAATTGAGGAGTGTACAAGAAACTAATAGGTTTACTATGACATCATATATTGTCTACATGTTGGCACACAAGACCAATTAAAAGGGTCTTAGCTACAAAGGAACCATAGGGAAAGATATCTAGAGTATGGGATGTATACCCAAAGTTACAACACAAAACATCCAATTACATAAGAGCTAATGATTCCTTTTTCATGTATATTCCAAGACTGCTATAGGATTCTCTTCATATTAGTGTTTATTTAGATGCTATGGATTTGATCAAGAATTATGGCCAATGGTTCATCCAATTCCAAAGGTTTACATACATTTGGGTACAAGGATCTCTAGTTGTTCCTCTCAAACTACCCTGGTATCCCACCAACAAACTCCTAATGCTAGAACTGACAAGACAAATGGTAGGATTTGAGGAGATCCTACAATAAGACAATATAAAGAAGAAAGGATTGGGATCAAAATTCCAACTGAGAATGGGGAGTTTGGAAGCCTACCCTTCTATTCAAAGTGCTCAACATTCTGACAAGGAGATGGCACAATTTGAATTGTACTCCCACACCAACAAAAATAATTTTGATCCATATGGTAGGGCCATAAAGCAAGCCAATATAACTTTCAGGCACAAGGATCACATTCAAGACTACTAGGCCAACTATCGGGATGAATTTAAGGCCATACGGAGAAGGTTTTCAAGGCTACCTTTAAAATCAATCAGACTATACAGAGTTGTAGAGGTGCCTAATCAAGTACAGAATGATGATGCAAACCTGCTCCAACACCATGACTTTGAACCATATAGAAATAGGCCCTTGCCTCCCATTAATTGGTCTGAGGAAGAAATAATAGATTTGAATTAGGTTACTGAACCAGTAAAGAAGTACTCTAGATTGTGGGTGAAGCACAAAGTAGTGGAATTGGAATCTAAAGGAGTCAAGTTCACCTATGATTTTATGGGAGACTTGGAGTCTCGAGATGAAGAAGTTAAAACCAATAAAGAGGATGAAGTTTCTCAACCCCGTGAGGAGGAAGTCCATGAAGAAGTAGATAAACCAATGTCTATCAAGAGGAGAAAAAGGAGCCAGGCACAGGTGAAGCAAGGGGAGAAACCATCTTCTAAGATTAAGAAGGATCCTAAAGTTAGCACCATGGTGGAAGAAGGTGAAACCTCACAACTAGTGAGGAAAAGAAGGATAATTACATAGAGGCAGAAAGTTGCTAAAGCGAGGAAAGGTGAAGATGCCATAGATGCTCCTTTTGTAGTAAAAGTTGTTGATTTAGAAAGTTCGGGGGAAAATCCCCAGGTATATGTTAGAAGTAACTCTCCTAAGCAAAAGGTTGCTCCATTGGAAGAAGTGAGAACTATAGAAGAGGAGGTGCAAGATGAAGAGGCACCTACCGATGATGTAGAGAAGAGAGCAACTACATGAAATAATTCTCCCATTCCTTCTCCACATCAAAATGTACAATTTTCTGAAAGGAAATTCATGAGGGGAACACATCTAACAATCCTGAACAACTAAATGAATAAGATGGTGAGATATCCACTCTTGATAGTGGAGAATGGAGGAATTTTGTACAAGAAATAAGACAATCCACCTCCGGAGTAGAAAGTAAGAACATAGAGTCTAAATTTTTTCAAGGAAAAGCATCAAAGTCCCCTGAGAAGGTAATAATTGATGAACAAGAGGATCACCCTGAGGCAGGGGAGAATAGAGAATAGGTTGTTGATAGTTATGATCAGGACAAGGAAGAACAGGGAAATCAACCAGAAATAGAGTAGAATATTGAAGTAAATGTGGTTGATAGTCCCAATAAGGAGTGGCAACTAAACCATCTACAACTCCAGAATGTTTGGAGAAGAGGCTTAGCAAGAATCCAATCATTGTACAGGTGGAGGCCCCAAGTTGGGACAAGTTGCTTGAACAATGGGGACAACCTAAGCAAAGGAAGAGAGTAGGAAATATGTCAAAGTTCTCAAGAGAGAATTCAATAATAGGGTTATTCATGTGGTTGTCCCTATAGCAAATAAATTCAAGGATGAGATGAGGCCATCTGATTATAAGGTGCAAAATATCAACTTAGGGTCCACTACTAAGGAACAAGAAAAGGAGGAGTTCCAGGAGTCTTCTCAAGCCATTTTAAGAAGGCTAGATAAAGAAACAGAGGAGAAGGAAAACTTACAAAAGCAATTAAATGATGTCTATAGATATGTGGAGCATCTAATGAAACCTTTGCAGACTATGGGGAGTGAAGGAATTGTGCCAAAAGGATTGTTTCCTAAGGAGGAAGTTTTAGAGATTGAAAGGTTGAAGTCCTCTGTGCATAGTACACATGGCTAGCTCCAGGATGTTAGTAGCAGAGGAGATGAAGAAATTGAGCAGATTTTGAAGATATACACTAATTCTTCTGACTTTCTTGAGCATACTTCACAATTTGTTGCAGATTGCAACAAAATTGATGAATCAACTGCTAATGAATTGAAGAAGATTTTGTAGGTATCAAAGGATGAAATGATAAGTTGGATGTCCTTTCTCAAGATGAAATTGGAAAGGTGAAGGAGTGGGTTGAATTTTGGAATTATAGGAAGGAGCTCCTCACAAAGGCCTTGAAGAAAATAATGAAACTACAAGGGAAGATGAAGGAAATATACAACGGTTGCAACAACTTTCTAGAGATAACAAATGGAAGGAGGAAATTTGGTCAGAGAAACATGAATATTGGTAGATTATAGGGATGGTGGCATGATATATACGCTCCTTCTGATAGTGCTCCCATTACTAAAGAAAATATGGAGGATGCAACAATCTATATTTCAAAATTGGATAAATACCATGAGTTGTAGATGGAATGGAATAAGGTAATGCCTCAATATTTAGAGGAATTCAAAAATCATAAAACTAGAATTAAGTTTATTCTAGTTCCAGACCCAGAAGATGTGAAAGAAATATTGGAGAAGGCCAAGGAATTATTTAATAAATTAGAAGCTAACTAGGAGGGAGAAAAGGAGAATTACCAGCAAGTAGTCACCTAGATTTTTGTGCCAAACATGTGACCTCTAGGCAACCGGTTGGAAGACCTTGAGTTTTGTGCCATCAAGGATATTTTTGGAAGATCCCAGGCCAACCTGGATGAGGCCTCAAATATTAAATGAATTTTTTACTTTAATTTAAAACTTTCTAGGTTGACATTCATGGCCAACCTATTAATGTAAACCCTAAATTGGGCCAACCTAGTAAAGGTTCTTTATAAATTGAGGTTCAAGCCTCCTTTGTAAGGGTTAGAAAGAGTTAAGTCATAGTTGCAAGAGATAGAATTGAGTTAGGAGTTAGCATTTTTTGAGAGCAAGTGCTACTACATTGAATACTTGAATTGTTGCAATATTGGGTGATTCAACATAAGTAAAGACATTGTTCTTTGGTGCTCTTTCTTGTGTTGTTTCATTTTGCATGGTTCTTGTTATTCCCTATCTTTGAGATTGCTTTGAGATTATTAGTTATATGTTAGATTTTAGACTTAGGTATGATGCAATGGTGTTGATGATTTGATATTTGAAGTGTTTGAGCAATCCTTGGTACATACTTTTAGCAACTTAATGATTGTAAGTTATTGTGTAAAGTTAGCCTGGGCCTTAAATTTATGTGATAAGTTCAATTGTGGGTATTTATTCATTTCAATTGCAAAATAAGGTTGAATTGGGTGGATGATTCATGATTTGAACATCTTGAATTCCTTAGAAGATTGTACTATTTCTATTAGATTGCAGGTTTGTTCCGAGTTAAGCAGGAATTGGTTTTGAAGGATTGGTCCACTTTGAATGTTTAATCATTGCATTGTTGATCTTAGGAACTAATTTAGTTTTAAAATCTCTCTAAACCCTTATCTTTTGTTATTTCTTTTAAAATATGAATTAGGTTTTAGAATTACAAGTATCACCACATTGCAAGATCTGATAAGTCTAAAGTTCCAGTATTTGTTTTGTAAGGTCCCTTGTGATTACCAACATTTTCAAATTTATCACATAGTTTTTTTTGAATCGTCAAGACTTGACATTAGATACATTGGGGTTATCTCTTGAGGCTTGCTAATAGAGATTTACCTTTCAAGAGAGATAGAATATCATATTCTTTCTGAGTTGTTGTGCAGAAAAAACCATCAACAGATAGCATATCAATTGTATGATCAGATTAGCTGGTACAAATGAAGTACAAAACTTGGACTGAAGCAAATGCATGAGTAGGTGAGTAGAAGAGGATGAAGCAAGGTACATATAAAAAAACATATAATTGGTATCTATGGAGAAGCTGCGTTTGGTATCAAATCAGTGTTATACTTGGTACATTGTAGTTCAGAATGTTGAATAGTATTAGGGCATGATATCACCAATTGGTGTCTGGAATATGATTCAATTTGTATAGAGAATGAATTAGAATATCTACAATTGGTATCTGACTTGATCAGATCAGAGCATGTAATGGAACTTCAACTAATATCATATATTAGTAATTGGCACAGGGCAGTTGAAGCATATGGTTTTTCCATTGCAGTAAAAAGGTTGAATGCAAAAATTGGTATAAGAACATAAATTATCTTCAATTGGAATCATTCAAAGGGGGGGCTAAGTCCCTTTTCCATTCCTAAGAAAAAGTGAAGGTTGCAGTAGTATGGTAACCTAAGATAAAGAAGAGGAGAAAGGATGAGCAAGTGCTCAAAAGAATTGAGCATAGGGGAGAAGAAGTGAGCAATGCTCAAAGTAGAGCATAAGAGAGAAAGTTGTGAAGATGATCATAAGGATGAGAAAAGGGGAAGGAATTTCAAAGGGTGAGTAAGTCTCTTTTCCAGTTCAAAGGAGGATATTATAGAATAGCTAGACCCTTTGCACTACTTTTCAAAGAGGGAGAATGATTTTAGGAGTGATCCCTTTGCCATTGATGTCAAAGGGGGAGAAAAAGTCATGCAAATGCTCAAAGAGTAGCATTGGAGAAAGCAAAAATAGAAGTAGAAAGTAAAGATGATACTGGTACAAATGTTGAATTGGTTAATTGGTATCATTGAGCATTTTGGTTTTTCTCTAAATGATAAAGGGGGTGATTCTTGGAATACGATTGTCATTGATGTCAAAAGGGAAAAGAATGCAAGGAAGAATGCTAGCATGGCGAAAGAGGATCAAAGATTAAATGGATTTTCTCATGCAAGTGAAAGTGATGGCACTAATGGAAACTATCATTGATGTCAAGGAGATATGGTTTGCAATGAATATGGAAGCATGGGTAAAAGTTGTAGGTGAATTCATATGCTACAATGTTTTCATGGAGTTACAAGAGAATCTTGAATGCATATGCTACAATGTTTTAGTTGATGTAAAAAGTGTCTTTGATGTCAAAGGAGTGTGGAATTGATCATGCAAGGGAGATGTTGGCATGATGATAGTTCAATGGTGTGAGAACAGTGGATCTAATGAAAAATTAAATGGTAGATTTGAATTGGGTTTCTTGAGAGCTTTCTAAAAAGGTATTGTACAAATCTTGATGTCAATGGAGATGTCAACATTCATTTTTTCATGCTCTCAGTCTAGGGTTTATTAGTTAAACCATATGTGTGTAGGATTTTACAATCACAGCATTCAAATAGTTTATATTCTTTTAGTGACTTGGTATTGGAGGTTGTAGGTCACATAATTTATAACTTATGTCGTATAAGCCATGAGGGTGACCGGCCCCTTCACCTTGCATTTACCAGCTAAGCAAATATTTAGTGCATTTAGTATTTCCTATGTGTCATGCAAATATTTTTCTCTATTTGATCAAGGGTGAAGGTCAAGAAAGCCTTGGAGATCGAATGGTGCCTTTGGACTCTACTGATTTTGTGGTGGGTTCTAGCTAAATCCTGTGGTATTAGCGAAAAATGGTGGAGATTAATCCATGATGGAAAAATGATGACCGTTGATGTCTGGTGGGACCTACAAAGGTGACATACAAAGATAGCGGAAGGTGACGTTAGAGGTGTATACGTGAAAATTTCCCACATACCCCCCTAATATTTTAGTGGCACCCGATCAAGACTCGCGGGGTCATCAAGGAACAATGGT
Organism: Sequoia sempervirens; assembly: GCA_007258455.2. Lineage (NCBI taxonomy): Eukaryota > Viridiplantae > Streptophyta > Pinopsida > Cupressales > Cupressaceae > Sequoia > Sequoia sempervirens. The sequence goes on from VDFB02168118.1 coordinate 73,163,352, forward strand.
GATTGAATGTTGAAGATTGACAGTACTCATAGTATGTATGGTGGGACCCAACTGGGGTATGAGATGATAGAAGATGACAAAGTATACATGTGGCATGACAAGATTAGATGAAAGATAATCCACATCCTTGTTATGGATTACAGAATAGTGACATAACAATGAGGTGGACAGGTGATGTCATCAAGGGTCTTCATCGATGTGACTAAAGGTCATTAGCAAGACCTATTTAGATGCCTCCTTGGCAACCTGATGACCTTCCCATGGTGAGACAAAGTGATGTCACTAGGAATATGAAGCTAGTCTCTTCAACAGGGCGATGCGAGACCCAATAAGATGAGGATGACGTGCATTGATGAAACAACCATGAAATAAATGACTAGATGACACATGGAAGGAAACAACAATGTTTGGTGACATGTGGTAACATGATGGCATGAAAACCACTTGTCTACAATAGCAAATGGTATCGACGTGACAACACCATATCGATATGAGAGTGGAGTTGATTTCTCTTTGATAGCTTAATGGCTATCTCATTGGTGTGACATTGGTGTATCAATAGTAGTCTGGAAGATATCTCTTTGACGGAGTGATAAGTTAAGTGGGACCCGATAGGATGATGAAGATGATGAATTGTGATGAAGGAGAACAAGTTGCGAAGAGTGATTGCTCGTTATGATAACTCATATCGGTGTTGAAAATTAGTTGGAAATTACATAGAGGATAGATGGAATGTAGTCACATGTACTCGAAAGCGGTTCATATCAAAGAGAAAGATAAACATCAGTGAGATTGTGGTATGTGTCTATTTGACAGAGTGGCATGATGAATTCCCACAAGATCAGCGATGAAGATTTGAACGACCACTTATCCAAAGGTTAGGGTTTAAAGGCATGATGATGAATAGAGGATCGTAGGATCAGGATATGAAAGGAGAATATAGACAACCAAAATTCAAAAGAAGAGATCTGAAATGACTACGATAGTGTGAATGAGGGTTTGGATTGGTAACCAACACTAGAGAAGTAGTTTATTGGTCCAACTACACCTATGACTAATTGAATGAAGATTTGATCTTCAAGATGGTGACACAGATTATAGAGATGATTGAGATCATAATCAGATCGAATGATCAAAAGAGAGCATTAAATGTATATTCGATCTTAGGGTTTTTCAAGAAGGGAATGAAGGAAAATTTTCTGTAACAAAATTGAATGTTGGGCAACCTGATGCAAGATATGGGAATATCTGGTAAACTCTATTAAGTATCTCAATTATAAGTTGGACAGTGTGTGTGTGGTTCAAGACAAAGTAAGCTTGCTATCAAGAAGTTAGTATGTGAAGAAAACCCTAATAGTAAGCTGGAGATGATTTGGACGGTGGAAAGAATCTCAAGGTAGAGGTTGCAGGTGGATGGAGAAAGAAGTCAATTATATATTTTCAAATTCAGATGCAAGAATTACGTGTGCACAAATAGAGAGAACAACCTATAGTTGTATGAAGTACTAAATAGAGTTAGATCTTGTTGAGTATGTTGCAGAGATAGGTAGAGTGGGATGATGTAGTAAGTCTACAAGAAAGAGAGAGTGAAGTGTAGTAGATAGTGAAAGCATTTTTTGAATTCCTAGAATGTAATATAAAATATCATCTAGGTTGGAGTTTAGGTGAGTGCAGATATATGGAACACTACAGAAATGGAAAGAAGAGTAGAGCAACAAGATAGAATAGTGATTTTTATATGTGCAAAGGAGAATGCAGAGCAAGGATGTGTTGCCAAGAGTGCAGCTTTAGCAGTAGAGTGTGAGTTACAGTAAGTGAAACAATGTATTGAATGTAATGGTGCATTATAGGTTAGGCAGAACCAATCTATGCATATATGAGTTTGCAATGTTGTAAGAGGTTTTAGCCTCATTGTACTGAGTTGTAGCTTAGATTAGGGTATTTTTGCATCCTTGGAGTTGTAGCTCCTAAAATAGGGTGTTGTACCATCCTTGAAGTTGTAGATTCTAAAGTAGGGAGTTGTTGCTTCCTTGGAGTTGTAGCTCCTAAATCAGGGTGTTGGAGCATCCTTGGGTTATAGCCCTAAATATTATAACAGAGGTTTCATTTGTGACACTGGATTTGAGTAGTATCCTCAAGAAACTTTTGTCACCATGGCTTTTCCCATCTTGGGTTTTCCACATATATCTCGTGTTGTAGGAATTTGTGTGTTGATTGTCTATTTGAATGTTTATGTTTGCATCTTTAGTTTTCAATCTACACATTAAGAATTTGTGAAAGTAATCTGCACAAAGGTTTTTAAGGGATATATTTTAGTATCTATTGATTCACCCCCCTCTTAGTAGATCATTTTGTTCCAACAAAAGCTTATACAATGTCGCATATCTAACACCTCTAGCAATCACCACAACACTTCTAACCATCTTGCATCCTGCACAGTTGCATCTTTTAGTTTTCTCATAGATAACAAATTTTGTGCTAATTCAAGGATCTACAACACACCATTAATCCTTTTTATTCTACCATCAAGAAACTTGATTCTAACTTTACCATGCCCAATAATATTTAAACAAAAATCATCACCCAAGTACACCATACCTCCATCAAATTCTTCATATTTATAAAACCAATCTCTATTAGAGGTCATATGGAAGGATGCACCTAAGTCAATTAACCATGCATCATTACCTACATGGGTTGCCAAAAATGCAATGAATGAATCACAATATTCCTTCTCAGACTCAGAATTAGAATGAAATCCTTTCTTTTTCTTCTTCTTTTCTTCTTTGATGTCCTTAAGAATATGTCTAGGCTTATAATAGTTCCAACAAATAACTTTAGACTTTCTAGGAGATTTGGATCTCCACTTGGACTTGGATTTATCATGCTTCTCATTATTGTTTCCTTTTTCCTTAGGCTTTCTAGGAATATTTAGGGACTCCTTGGCATTGATGGATACCTTTCTCCTCATCTCTTTAGAAATCAAAGAACCCACGACATCTTTAGCCTTCAAAATAACAAAAGTACCCCCAATAGCCATAACCAGAGAATCCTATGAATCAGGAAAAGAACATAGCAAGATCTAAAATTTCTCTTTCTCATCCATTTTGACACCATGATGCAAACATATTGAATGCTTTTGGGTGGTCTATAATTCATCCACCCTCTTTCATTCTAAAAGAATACAATTTCTTCGTCAAGAAAATATTGTTTACTAAAGACTTAGCTTGATATATCTCACCAAATTTCTTCCATAGTTTCTGTGAAAAGGTATTGTAGAGGAGGGGGACCAACCACACCAAGGCTCCAGGTCAGGGAGAGCCAAGAGCGCAAGGTTTCCCTAGTCTAACTTAGGTTGGATAAGTGTTTCAACTCAAGGATAGAGAATGAATAGAACTCTCAAGTGCTTTTGTCACTCCACTAATCTGAAGTTTTGATGGGGCTAAATGAGTAGGTTTATGGAACCCAAAATGTACCTCAGACAAATCTTTACCAGAGGATAGCATCACAAGTTAGGGATGATAGCACGATGTGCTAGCATCTCACTAGGGTGTTAGCATCTATATAGATAGAAACTGCAAGAATATAGTAAAAGGTACAAAAATCTACTAACAACTTAGTGGTTGAAGTTGCAAGTGCTAAATAAGATTATAACTAACAGAATGAACAAAATAACTAGAAAGATGATGTAGAAGATGACAAGGATGAAGGTGATGAATATTAACTCATGAGGAGTCCAATTTTCTAGAAAGCTCCACATGAACATGTACCTACACAAATCCAAGAGAGAAAATGTTGAGGCTATATAGGGGTTTTTCATAGTCAAAACCTTGCTTTGGTGTTTCCACCTCCACGAATAGCCAAATAGAGAGATAGAAAATACGATGAAGAGAATAATGGAAAATATATCGAATGATAGCAACAAAAATATTCTTATACTTAAATCAAGTGACAATGTTATAGAAATGGAGAAATGAAACAATACCACCTTCTCAATCAAGGTTCCCTCAAGCACGTAGCAGAGGATGCAAACTTGGTAAGGTCTACGTTGCTGCAAAAATGAAGAAGCGGTCCCACAAGACACCAAGTCACAACTCCAATGGTGGAAAAAGTGCAACAAGAAGTGAAGAAGATGTGTAGGAGCTCAAGAATTGTGAAGCAAGATCAAGCCAATGTGTGAAATTGTGAAGAAGATCATGTGAAACTCAAGAAGTGCTAAAGAGATGAAGTGAAAATGAAAGATAAGCATTTGAAGAATATTGAGGAGGGAAAGAGCCATTCTCAGGCCAGTTGGAAGGTGCAAAGGCATTACAATTCATCACCAATGGAGAACATAATGTCTTTGTGGATTCTAGAGGTAGGAATCTATCAAGGGAAGCAACGTACCGCATAGACATCTGTGTGGTGCACATGCATCCCTGACAAAAAATCCCCCATCAACACTAAAAACAAGCACCAAGTGGACAAGGTATGGAATGAGGACTTGGATTTAGTAAAATTTTATTTTCTAAGGTGGAGGGTGTAAAAGGGGAATTTACAAGAGGGGTGAAAATTCGCTCTTACACATTTTTCCCCCACTTTATTGAGCATGAGTGTGAATGAGTGTTCAGTAAAGTAGATTGAACAGGTTTAGAAATTTATACCTAAACCATCGAGGAAGGAGACCGCAATCTAGTGAACTCGAAAGCACAGGGCAAGAAAATAACTCCACGTGCACTCTCTCCTGAGGAGGATTGAACAAAGTGAACTAAAGGCCCACAAACCAATGATGGACAAATCTCGCAGGATGTAAGGAATTCACAGGTCCTTAGACCTACAAAGAAGGTGCCCCTAGGCACTCTCTCCTAAATGAATCCCAATGTGAGGGGACTTCACATAGTCAGATTGAAAAACAACTTCATAGCCACACTTGCAAAGAAACATGTTAATCCGTAGACAAAACATGTTAGAAAACCCAAAATAGCCATGCATGAAAGCAAGTAGATAGTCAAAAATTGAAGGAAAATATTTCAAAGGGGTCCCTTAGGAACCCTTAAAATAAAAGGGGTCCACTCAATGGATGCATTGTTTGAACGTGCAAGAGTTTTTCGAAAATCAATTCATCATCAAGGAATCCTTTCGAAAGATTTCACTTTAGCAAGGAATTTTAAAGGAAGAAATGCCCCCTCACAGGGGGAAAGTCAAGACTTCTCCTGCAGGAAAAGTTGTTCCCTCCCCAAAGGAAATTTCTTCAAGTTCTTTCTTTGCAAACCCATGATGAAGGAAAAGTATTCTGTTAGGGGTCCTCATTGAGAATGCAATTTTTGAAAAAACATTTGAAAATATTTTCAAGAAATGATTAATTGGCCACCAAATGAATTTTCTAAAAATAAAAGTGCATGATAGCCCCCCCTTAATGGTTCATGTTGAACGTAGAGGCATGTGACATCCTAAGGAGAGAAAAGCAAGAATTAAAAAGTGATGTTGTGGCCCATGGAACATAGGAAGATGTAACTGCAGTAATGTTGTCACACACGTGAGGGACAACACATGAGAACCACAACATCATAGCTAAAGAAAAAAAGAGAGATTTAGATAAAGAGAAAGATAAACGAAAATAAAGAAATCAAGGGACAGGGGCGATCTGATAGTTCAGGGTCAGAGCTGCTCATAAATATAAATAAGTATAATAATAGTATATAAATGAACTATCATCAACCCCCTACTATATCAAACCATGTGAAGAATGCACGTGAAGATAAAATAAAAATAGAAAACTTGGCTATAGAAGGTAATATCAATAATGCACGCCTGTCAGAACAATTCCAGAGCCAACACTCGATTAGTCACACATGTTGGAAGGAAGAAGGGTTCCCCAGTGAAGCCTCACATTCGAATAAATGTAAAATATGCTCTGAAAAACTAGTCACACTTTGGACTGAAATTCTACATAAACTCTATCTGAGTAGGTGAGCTAATTAATACACTCCTCTCCTTGGAGATCTTGCAAAATCAGAGTCAAGAAATAATCCAAAAATGCGTAATAATCAAAAGTAGAAGAGAGGAGAGGGGTCCAGATAGAAACTAGCTTTTTCCTCTTCTTTTCATTAAAGATAGAAAACTCCGTACGCTCAACAAAGAAATTGGGGTTTTCATACAAAAACATATAAGCAAGATAGGAGAAAAATCTGAACTTTCATTCAACTGGGTACTTGTTAATTTTCTCTAACATCTTCATTACAAGGTACTCTGCAAAATCATACCAGAAGTAAGATTTTTGCCTGCAGAATTGGAAAGTTGGGCCCAATTGAAAAGACTGCACCTCTTGGTTAGTTTCCAGACTAAAAAAAATGTCATCATTGGAAATACATCTTGTAGGTCATCCTTGAAAGCGCCATGCAGAGCAGGAATTCTTGATGGCTTCCCACATTTTGCTTCAATTCTTTTGGTTTCTTCATTATAAAATTCCAAATCCTTATCCTTAGTTCTCCATATTTTATCTCTCTATTTAGGAGTAAATGTCTCCACTTCCATCCCTCCTTGCATATGGTCTGGAATGCATAGCATATACCAAAAGGCAGCTGAGCTAATGTTAACTGACTGAGTCTAGCCCTTAATAGTGCTGGTACTTGGGTTGAAATGCTTAATGGCCGCATTGACCAATTTTGGGCAGTAGTGCACTGATGGGACCATATATTAAGGAAATCTGCTGAAAAATACTTTTTTTCAGCCGACAACGGCCATTTGGACACCTTCAATCATGCGCAGACCACTTCCCTCAATCCTTTAGGGTTTTTTGTGAGAAAGGGATCATGAAAATTATCCCAATCTTCTTGAACTAAGTTTTGGTATTTGTAGATTTTGGGCTTGTCTAGCTGCCTTGTGTTCACCCATTTTGGCTTGTCAAGAATACCTAGTATAGCATATGAAATATCCTCAAAGACATTAACAATTGGTGCTTCTTGTAGAGCTTTAGCTAATTTTTGCATTGCCACTAGCCTACCTCCCTATTTTGAACTTTCTACCATTGTTAATCTACGGGAAGCTTTCTTCTTAGCTTGAATTTTTTTGCAATTTCACCTTGGATTTCATTATGCTCTAGAACTTTTTACTTTCTACTTTGATTAGTTTCCTTAAAAGAAAACTTTTAAGTGCTTTAAAAATTTTACATGTAGTATTTTCTAATCTTTTCTCAAGGTGGTAGATGAGAGTCACCTTTTTCGGCATTTAATGCAACATGTACCGCTAACCCTTGGCTTGTGCGAGATGAATTACTTGCCATTTTGGTGTGATAAGAATTCATAATTGCGATTAACAACTATATTGTACAACGCAATTTTCTTGGAACTTGAGCTGATGCTTTGCAAGCAACCTAAGCATTCGTATGTGTTGGCAATTAATATCCTTAAAGGAATGATTAAGCCAAAGATGTGATTAGTATTTGAAAAGATACGAGCTCTGCCTCAGAGTGAGAAAAACACCTAGAGAATGACACCTTAGTTCTTATCCATGCATAACACCGCTGATTTCTACCACCAGCTTAAGCTAATTAATTAGCCCTTATTAGTTTTGCATGTAGCAAACCATACTCAGCAGACGCAACTGGGTGGGAAATTCGAGCAAGCCTGGGCACAACTTTCAAGTTGGTACTTGATTAACATCACATTTATGGCAAGCGGATTACCATGTTGTTCTTCACTTTTTCTATACATAGGCATCTAAGCAATAGTGAAATCACACTTAGCGATTTGAGCAAAGTTGGTATTAGGTAATTGGTGTAGTAGTTTAGCATTTGCAGTTGCATAGCATTCCCATAGGCTAGACTTAGGTGCTTTGCAGGAATAGTTTTAAGGTATTCACAAAGAGTTGACAAGATGAACACCCTAATTAGGCTAGTGACACATAAGTTTCAAACTGCCTTTGTAGGAGATATTTCTGCCAGATGCTTAAAGAGGATAATGAAGAACAAACATTCGTTGTCCATCATAGCCATAAAATGGGTTTTGGGACAGGATTGCCTTGAGTATGACGATAGGTATAGAGTTAACACTAATGTGTGCTCACACATTGTCACCTCCATGTTGGATATAGGGACTCCCAATCCTTTAATATTGCATCTGGTGAAAGAATTTTTTCCCAAGAAGTACTTGAATGAGCTCAGGGAGGTCATTGCAAATGATGCATATGGTGGGGGAATTTTGACTGTGAATGACCTTTGGAGGTTCATAGAAGAGGATGTAGTTGTTCCATGGCTGCCATTTCTAAATGGCTGCCATTTCTAAGTGGCTTTTCCCTCTAGTCACAAGATGAGCACTGCCAGAGGGTAACTCAAGCTTTCCACTTCCTGTTTTGTATCTATAACATGGTGCAATTCTATGACATCGACTGGTACATGGATTTCAGGAACCTGTTGTTCCCTCCACTTGCTTTTGTTCCTTTGGATGATGTTATTGCTACTAATAATTCCCCTGTTGACAAGGATATTGTGGATGCTACCATTGATGCGTCTGTTTTTGTTGCTCACACCTTGAACTGAAGACTTCTATGTTTTTCTCTTTGCTTTCAAAAATCTCATAGTAATTAGTCCCTTTTTGTATACATTCCTAAAAAAGGCTTTCGTAAAATATATAAGAAGAAGAAGAATAGAATATACTTTTGGAAGCGTGGCTTGTGAGCCATTTTGAAAATGTAAATATCAAAGCATATATAATGAAAATATATCCTTATATAACCATCTTGTTGCCCCCTTTTGGATTCTGCAACTGGGTCATTTTCTTCCTTTTTCAACATGTATGTATGAATTCAGTTTTTCTTGTGGGTGTTTAATTTTTTGCTCTATTCAACTATGAGTTCATTTCTCTTACTCTCTGCAACAATGGGTCATTTGTTCCTTTCCACCTTACACCATAGGCTAAATAAAAATACCGGCCAACAAAACAAAAGGGAAAGAAGGGAAAAGCATATAAACATATTTACATGGGTAGGGTAAGCAATCTTAATTGAATATTTTCAAGTGAATTTCGTTGACCGGAATTCCTAGTGATTATTTTTCCATAGTCTCTAACTCATATGCATTATGCTCCTTGCATTGAATTATTCTGAATGGGCCTTCCCAAAGGCTATCAAACTTTCTATGTTGGCCCGTCTTTGCAGCCCATTCATTAAATTTTAGCACCAACTCTCCACACTTTAGGCATTGGTCAAATGTCTTCTTGTCAAACTATCTTTTAACCACTTGTTGGCAGTTAGTCATGGCTATTAGGGACTTTTCCCTTTTTTCTTGTACTTCTAGCAACTTGGCTAATCATACCTCCATTGTGTCATTTTTCTCCACCTCGAGAGACTTTAGCAATTGCAGTGCCAGGATCTCCATAGATATAGGAAATAGTGCCTATTTTCCATAAACTAGCTCATATGGTGAAGTTTTGAGGACTTGCTTTGGAGTTATGTGGTTCGCTCAAAGTGCTACTCAAGGGTTTTTATGCCACTCCCTTTGATATTCAACCCAATTATTTTGAGGAGTCATACCATATTCTTGTTTGTTGATTCGACTAAGCCATTCCCCTATAGTTAGTAATTTGACGATGTTTTAAGGAATATGTCATGTGTAAGTGCGAATTGACTTACCTTGGAACCTAGGAAAGCTTTAGCATTGTCAGAGATGATAGTTTTGGGCAAGCCAAATCTCATCACCAGCTCCTCCATGAAGTCCACTATCTTTGCCTCTATCACACTCTTTAGTGGTACGACCTCAATCCATCTTGTGAAGTAGTCTATGGCCATTAAGATCCATTTATGTCCTATGCTGGAGGCTGGATTGATCATTCTGATGAAGTCTAAACCCCATTGCACGAATGGCTCATCAACCACTATCAGAGTGAGAGGCATTGTGGAATTATTTTTTCATCCTACAAAGAACTGACATTCCTTGCAAGTTTTCACCAAGGAGTAGGAATCATTAAATAACGTTAGCCAAAAGTATCCGCACACATGATTTTGATGGCGGTTATCCTTGTGGAAAAATTCCCACCCGCAGAACTGTTGTGGTAAGTTTCATGGATCTTTTTTGCTTGCTCTAAAGTAACACATCGCAATAGAATTCCATTGAAATTTCTCTTGAAAATGATGCCCTCAATGAGTGTGTATCCGTTGTTCTGCAGCCAGTAGAATCTCCTCTTCTAACAAGGAAGGCCCGATGGATATTTTCCTGTATGCATAAATCTTATCCTATCTACTAGCCAAAAAGCTTCGAACTCTGGCTTTTTCATTAGGACTAGTTCTAACTGCTCATCTTTGGTGGTCATTTCTTCATCGTGCAGAAGATATTCACATAGTCCTCTTCCTCAAAAAATTTTTATAGGTTTAACCTCAATGTCATACTCGACGATCTTGCTGATCCAATTGGCTCTTTTCTCGGTGTTTTCTCCTCCCATAATGTATTCACACACACTAGAGTGTGCAACATAGACAATCACCTTATTGCAAGAGATTAAGTGCCGGAACTTCTTGAGTCCCTTAACTATGGAAAACACCTATCTCTCTACAAAGTTGTAGTTTGTTTCATATTCCTTCAGGGTCCGGGAGTGAATTGCTATCATATTTTCCCCTTGCCCTCATTATATTTTTGAGTTAAGACAGTAGCAATGCTTAACTTGCTACTGAATACATACATTGTAAAGTCCTTGGATAAGTCTGGGTTGACCAAAACAAGAGTAGAAGAGATAGCATCCTTGACTTTCTCAAAGGCTTCTCTGGCTTCTTTTTTCCATTTAAATATTTGATCCTTTTTCAGCATTAGGGTAATTGGCTTGATTATTCCTACAAAATCATAAATAAATTTGCTAAAAAAATTTACCTTCCCCAAGAAGGATTGGACGCCCTTCTTGTTGACTAGGAGAGGAAGCTCTTTGATTGTTTTCACCCACTCAAGATCAATTAAAATTCCCTCTTTGGACATTATGTGCCCCAGTAGTTTTCCTGCGGTACTCCAAAGACACATTTTTTGGGGTTCACAGATATCCTGAACTCTTGGCATTTTTTGAACACCATCTCTAGATGATAAAAATGATCATCCTTGGATTTGGAGAACACCATCAAATCATCCAAATAGATTAGGATGATCTTGTTGATTAGTTTGTTGAAAGTGATATCCATTTACCGCTAGAAGGTAGCTCCGGCATTTGAGAGGCCAAACAACATCTTAGCGTATGCGAACATTGCCCACCTGGTAGTGAGCGTTGTCTTATGCTAATCCTCCTCTTTTACTCGGATCTAATTGTAACTAGAGAAGCCATGTAATTGGGAAACATCTCTGACCCTACCACTATTTGTAGGATTGACTCCATTGAGGATAGCGGGTAACGATCCTTTAGGGATGCTCTATTTAGGTCCCGAAAGTCTACACATAGATTAATATCTCCATTTTTCTTTCAGACAAAGACCAAATTGGATACCCACATGTTCTTGATTGAGAAGATAATCCGTGACTAGATTATTTTTGTTAATTCTTACGCCATTAGTGCTTCAATCTTGGGATTGACTGGTCTTTTTTTTTTGGTGGAGGGGCTTTGCATCTTCCACAAACTCTATTTTATGTTGGATGATATTGAGATCATATCCCTTGAGGTCATCGTATGACCAAGCCACCACTCCATATTTTTCACAAAATTTGATAAGCCTTTCTTTATCATGATGCAGGACATCTTTTGCGACTTTGAGTTTTTTCCCATCTCTGACCTGAAGGTTCGCATAGTCACCTTTGTCTACAACAAAATTTCATTTGTCATTTCTTGCATTGTCACAATCGAAAAGGTTTTTGAGAGTGACCAATCCTTTTGGAACCTTGTTGTACTTCAGCTAGATGATTAGTCTTTCATAGGCTTCAACAATCTTTGGTTGGAGCTAGTTAGCGAATTCTCTCAACTGTTGGATGAATGAGGCAATGTGTTCATCACTATCAAACACTTGCTAGCTTTGGTCATTGTCTAGAATCGCCGGTCAGAGTATTACTCGTACATAGTGTTTGCTGTGAATGAGATAAGAGGTGGGATCGAACTGAGATCTAATTAACACCATGCGATCCGTATCTATATTATGTTCTTCAGGCACCATCTAAATATTGAAGGCTTCAAAACTTTCAATCAAGTCCCACACTCAGTGTCTATAGGATCGCATGCAGACATTCTTGGCATTGGAAATCCCTTGGACTTGATTGAATACTAGTTCAAAATCTCCGAACACCATTAGTTGCTTTATTCCAATTCATTCCACAAGGCTGATACCTCTCATTAGTCCTTCGTACTCAGCTTTGAATCTGGTTCATTGATCTCTTTGGATTTAAAACATAATCAATGGCATTCCTCATGAATCGCTCCTAGATTTTACAACTTGTTCCTCAAAAATGGTAATACCACCTTAGAAAGTTGCCACGTCTTCACTAAACTCCATTAGTCATCTCTAATCTGACAACCATCATGTATCGCCACTCTAGTTCATGCTCTTTCATTTAAATCGGTGAATGTACAAAGAGCTAGTGATAAGGAGAATATTCCTTTAACATTCCATCCCTCATCGCACATCTTCCTTCTTTCTCTGTGGTTCTATCAAAAATGAGAGCGTCTAGAGCAATGAAATCCGAACTATGGGATCAAAACCCACCCTTTCAGTAATATTTGTATCCCATCATTTATCATTGATTCATGCTTCAAATTATGGATTACATTAGCGATGGGAGAGGAAAAGTGATGGAGCATTATTAAGCCATGTTTATCTTCTTGAAAATTAAAGGCACGAAAGGTATCGCCCATTCCAAGGCCTCAAAATGGTGAAGGGGCATTTGAACTGGAGACCACATCGCTCATAACCCATTTGAAACTCAAGTTTACAACAAATCTATGACGAGTGATGGAATAAAATGCAAATTTCACAAGGGTCATCGTGCATTGTGGATTCACACCACAAAACCCACAAGTGATCAACGATAAAGGAGAAACCAATGATAATGAAAGGAACACATGTATCATGCATTGTTGATGCAAAACTCAAGACCCATAACCTACCTATGATGAGAAAAAAAAGAGAAACACCACTCATTTCTCATCTCTAATGTAAATGTGCATTCACAAAACTATCCACGATGAGCAATGGGAAAAAGCAGTAAATGAGACTTAAGTGAAATAATTTTTCACGTGTTCAAAAGTTGTATTGAAAAAAGGGGACCACCTAGGACGACATATGAAAAGGATTTAGAAGACCTAAAATCACTTATATCAATGGATGTAAAGGCCAAACAATTCTGATAAATCAACCTCATTAAAATAAAGTATTTTTTAGATCTAGACATAGGGGGGTGATAATTTCATGGATTTTGATAACTCAAGTAGTTTTAACATGACCAGGAACAGACTACATCAGGTCAATAGTGAAATATAACATTGAAAATGGTAATATACTTAAGGTTTTTTAGAAGGCTTCATCAAAACAAAACCCTAAAGCCGTGATAATGAATACAACCAATAAGCCCAGAGACTTGAAACTGGCAGAATTTTATAGAATTTAGAAATGGAACCAAAATTTTTAGGGGTTCCATCAGTGGCTCTAGTTGGGGATTTATGTTCCTCTGAACAGCGAGATTCTAGAATCTCAGGTTGAGGCAGGCCAATCACTAAGATCCCAAAACCAGGACCTACCTAGACCAGGCAACAAGACTAGACCAAAGCAACCAACATATGTACAAAGTTTACATGACTATATAAAATGATCCAACTTCACATTTTAGAAGCCTCTTCTAATGCACAGGATCTCCACCTATACTCTGCAACTTAATAGGCTTCATTTTCAATTAGTGGTCCCAGGCCCCCAAAACCTAGGACAAGTATTTTCCCCTATCAAAAACCTTATTTTCTATTGTTTGTATCAGGTCTAGACTAAAAATATTTCCATAACCTATCCACCAACTAATTTTTTTGTAATCTTTGTGATTTACCATCATTGACATATGTTTAAACTTATCTTTGTCATCATTAACCATGCACGACCAGGAATTGCAATCGGATGCTCACTGAAATCTATAATCAATGTAGCACTTTTCCCTGCCCAGATCATAATCATAGTCCACCCAATACTCCTTCAACTAGATAGAAAATGGAAAGTACTCATAGTCCATTAACTCATTGACACCATAAGCCTGTTAACATCAATTTCATTTTGTACATCCAAATAGAAACTTTCATATACACTTTGTGCAAGATCCTTACCTAGGAACATAGATCTTGTTTCCCTAAAATTTCATTGCAACTCCATTTTTGATAACTCAAGGTTATTAGAAAGTTCAAAAAAAACCCTGGATTCATCCTCAAGTAATTGTCTTATTCCAAACAAAAAATTATCTTGTGTGATGAATGAGAAATTTTTATATGCAGGGATATTATCAAAATGATATCCCCATTCACCCAAGCACTCCAAGTTAATTACATTGTAGTATGCTCTACTATCATGGACAAGTGATTCATTATAACCTATGATGTATCTTCCTTTATTCAACACAGTATTTTCACCACCAATAGCCTTATCCATACCATCCCAAGCATCAAAGAACACCTCAACTTCAGATTTATTAATATGGTCAAGTTTATTCCTTCAATCATCAACCAGCTTGAAACAAAATGTTTCAAAGGATGTATCAAATAGTTTAGGACTGATAGGGTTGATAGCAAGACACTCATGTGTCTTATTAATTGATGGGTTAGCTGAGTCAAAGGTGAAAGGTTCATCATAATCTGAATGTTGCTCATTTACAAATGAAACTCCTTCATCCTTTCGTTCCTTCATACATTTCTTGTTGAAAATTAACAATCATGTCCATTGCTGCTATAAAAATAGAAAATTCCACCTCTGCCTCACATAGACAATCAGGAACACTAAGGATATTATCCTACTAGTTAGTACCACAATTTTCATTATTCTTATCACTCTACTTAAGCTCGGGTTTTTGAACACACACATTCTTATCTTCAAATTCATCATCAATTACACTACTAGCACATCCCAGTTCTTATGCAATTGAATCACATTTCAACAATCCTTCATGTGCAATTTTTTCATTCACTAATAAGGGAAATATTCCTTAAGCACCAATATCATTGCACCCTCCAAGAAAATAGAATGCCTCTGGATCATTTTCACAAATAGACTCATATTCCTTAGAGAGGTAATCAAAAACTTCATCCCCCTTATGATCACTATCATAAGACAATTCACTATCACATGCAGTATGGTTAGAGTGTCCATTGTGAATGCTCACATTCTCATTCCCAGTATCTTGATTATCAATTTTTAGAGATACATCAGCAACACTTACAAGTACACCAATTCCATCATCCATACTATTAGATAAAATTTCATCTTCTGAAACATCCCTTTCCATTACTTGGATTGAACTCTGATCCTTTTCAATAAGGTATCCATCAAAGTCATGTTGGGATTGCATACTTTGGGTATATTCACATTTAGCTTCCTCAACAATCTTGATCCATTCAACTATTTGATCAAAACCCTAGGGCTTGAATTCTTTGGGAAAGGTATTAAGCCCTAGCTCATAAATTTCATTGAAGAGGTTGATACACACTGAGTCTACAGGTCTTAACCTTTTGGGGATTTCTAACAAGGTATCCAAAAACCTTGCTAGCAACCCATATGGTGATTCTCCCTCATGTCTTTTCAAGTTATACAATCTTCGAACAATGAGCATATGATCATCATTGCTTAGATTTTGTTGAGGTTCATCATGGATTTTTCTATGAATAACATGTTGTTAGGCTGAAATAGTTGAAACATCAAAAGCATCATCACCTTGACCATCTCTTTCATCCTTATGAATTCCATTTACATGATATGTGTTAAGACAACAAACACTTGCAACCATATATCCCTTCATCATTGAATATCTCATGTTATTTTAAATATCCATGGCAAGTTGATATACATGATATAATGTGGTGGATTCCTTATCTCTTAACAAATAACTCATCTCATTATCAAATGCACCCAAATACACAATTAGACATTTTGCATCACTTGGTCTCATGTTTGCAAGAATATTTCTTACTGTTTTTTCAAATCTGAAGTTAAAAGTAGAAATTGACTCCTCTTCATCCCTCTAAATATCCATAAATACTTTTCTTACTACATTTAGATTAATCCTTTCACCAAATTGTTCTACAAACACTATCATGAACTCATTCCATGAAGCCATAAAACACAGTGGTAAATATGAGAACCAGTCTCTAGCATCTCCCTTCAAAGACTGAACAAAAAGCTTCATGACAACATCCTCATGATTTACCTCATATTCTCCTATCAAGTCCATAAATGTATGCAAATGTCTATAAGCTGATTTAGAACCTTGCCCTATAAATTTAGGCAAATGTTTCCTAACATCCTTAGGAACCAAGTTTGGAAAACCTTGAATACCACTGAAGTTCAATGGCTTATATCTCTCAATAGAGAAATTACTTTGATGAAATGATGAATAATGCATGCCCTGCATATTTTTACTTGACATTCCACAAGGAGATACAAGGGAATGATACATTTTCTTGTACCCCCTTTCAACCCTCAAATATCAACTTCACAGTTGATCATTTACTACCTCATTTCTTGCTTTGATCATGATTTTAAAGCACATATCTCAAACACATCTATACCATAGTCCATATATTAGGAAGATTTCAAAAATAAGCATACTTCTCCAACCCAATATAGATATCTCCAATTACACCTTAGAAGTATGTAAAATTACTACTACTATTCCCTTTATTTGTGCTCAACTCACTTAATAGGGAACAAAATTTTCTCCAAATCATTCTATATGGTTTTCCTAAAAATTTATGGTTCATGAAAACCAAAATAGGGGAAATACTTGGATGTGCTGTAGCTGCTTTGAATTATGCTTTTGACTTGAAAATTTTATAGATCTAAATATTTCATTAGGTTATTTGCATAGATTCAGCACCTCCTTTTATAGAGGAATGAACTTCAATAAGATGAATTTCCTTTCAAAATTTAGTTTCACTTTGATCCTCCTTCAATGTCAAAATTACACAGGAATGCCTTATGTTTTGGAGTCCTTCAGAACTCTCTTTCTAGCTATCTATTAGGGTATCTTATTGTGTGATTTCAGATCTACCTCATCTTCCCTTAGCAAATTTCTCATTCTACTTCACTATATTTTCCTCAAATAATACATTATGTTTCAGAGATTTCAGGGTCGCCACCCACATCTAGTGAGAAATTGTGAAAATATTCATGGAATTGTGGTAGATCTTGATAATATGTGTATGTTTCAAAGGAAACACAACAAATTATTGCCGCATTCTGGAGGATTGACTCACTGACACAAAGCTAGGCTTGAAAAATGAATCCTCTAGAAAATATTTGACTTTGTTCTAAAATTTCAATGACTCTTTTAAGGTAAGATGATCTTCTATCATAATTCTCTCAAGTATAATCCCCAATAGAGTCGCCAATCTATTGGTTATTTTTTAAGAGCCAAACTTAATCTCACCATTCACCTATGAATTTTCCAGAATCCAATAATAAGTAAAGGCAAGGATAAAGTACTACAAGCATGAGGATGTCATGCAGCTCGACATTCCAAAGAATTTGGAAGAGGGTTATTTAAATCCATTTCAACATAAATGCAAGCAAAAGTTATTACCTTTCTTTCCTAAGTTTGTTGAGAAGGACCAACTAGATTCCCCAATAGCGAAGGAGCTCAATGCAATTGCACCAATATTCAACTGGAAATATGGAGAGATGAACCCATAGTGACACCCAATTCAAGAGATCCTTTGAAGGATCAAAACCTACATGTTAGGGTTTAATGAATAAACCAACTTGATTGTGGAAATAAGGCCGACCTTCAAACACTCTATTGTAATCCACCATACAATTAAATGTCACCATAAAGTAGTTGTTTTCTAACAACATTATTTCCATCTCACCCTCTGGGGACTAGGTACAATGCACTCACGATTCCAAGAATTGGAGATAAACCCTCATTCCCAAAAATTTGCAAAGTAAAGTATGTTTCAAGAAATACTCAATATCCTTCACAATCGATTCAGGTTGGATGACCAACACCAGCCTATCTTTTCTTCATTCCAAGAATTCATTTATATTTGAGATACGAGGACCTCTAGATGGAGCGAATCCTCAATTCCCTAAATCATTTGAGAATAGGTTATGATCAAAAACCTTAATTAAAAGAGAAGGTGATTTCATCCCATGAGCATATCAAAAATTCAAAGTAGAGTTGACTCCCAAAGCTTCCCTTCGATCCATCACCAGAGAGGAGACGGGGCAGAATCCTTAAAGAATAAAGCTCTAAATAAAACTCAAAGCAACACCCTGTACTCACCAACACCCCCACCTGACAGCTAAACAAACGACACCACCAATCCTGCAAAAATCACTAACATGCATTATAAAGAAAATGGCATGCAACCATGGCCTCACAGGCCACGGGCTACCATGCCCCACGTAATTCCCATTTCCTTGTGTCACCATCCTAGCTATTCCTTCTTTAGCTACTCCTCAAATTTTCTTTCTTCCATTCTCACAAAAATTGTAATTTAATATACAAAGTGAATACTGATCATTACCATTATTGGGAAGAGTTAACCCTTTGATATCAACTCCCTAATTCATGTATCTCATTAAATAAAAGATAGCATCTAAGAAAATCATAAAGGGCCAAAGGGAAACCCTACCTAATTTATCTTTGGAGTTGAAAAGGCTCATATAATTAACCATTAATGTCAATCTAAGCCACAAATATAAATAAAACTTTAACCATATGAAAAAAAATTGAGGGAAGCCATAAGCTTCAAGGGCCATAATAATGAATGACCATTCCACATTGTCAAATGCCTTTTCAAAATCTATAAGGAGCATAAAAATATCTTGTTCAAATGCCCTTTCCCATTACATTGCTTCCCGACTAGTGATCAAGTTTTCTATAATATGTCTACCTTTAATAAACCTTGTTTGAGTAGTGCTAACAAAATTTGAAGAATATTAATAAGTCTAAGAGCCAAAATGTTGGCTAAGATATTAAATGAAAATTTGAGAAGAGATATTTTTCTCCAATTTCTCATTTATGTTTTTTCCCCCCTTTAGGTAACAACTTAATGACACATCTATTGATATTACATTCCAAATTTCTTTTATTGCTAGCCTCATCATACACCTGAAGAACATCTTCACTAATCCAATCAATAATATTTTTGTAGAATTCAGTAGGAAAACTATCAAATCCTAGGGACTTATCATTCGTTAATGTTTTATGGCCTTCATAATTTACTCTTTACTAACCTCTAAAGAAAATAGATTGCAATATTTCTCAATTTTCTTTGGGATGACATTATTTAAATATTATTAAGCTTCCTTGCAATTTACACTATTATCATTTGTAATGAAGAAATTTTGATAGTAAAAAATTTTAACTCCTCTTTAGTTTAGATAGGATCGTAGACTTTCTCATTATCTACCCAAATTGAATTAATTTCTTCTCTAATTCTTTTCAATTAGATATAGTTGAAGAAAAATTTAAAACCTTTATTGTCAACCTTATCCAATTCATTGTGTCTCTAATTTTCTTCCCTTACACTTTATTTGTAAGCATGTCAACTTATGCTTAATGCTAACCAAAGGCTTGTTTATAGAAAGATCTTCTTGAAGCTTGATTTCCCCTTTTCTTCCATCAAGGGATCTCTTCTTTCTAACTATTTGGAAAAGATCTTTCCAACTATTCACATTGGTATTCCATTGAGAAATAAAAGGCAATTCCTTTAGTAAGATTTTATTGATTTCTCTCAAGGTAAATTTACCACCATTAAAATATTCATTTCTAAGAAGATCAATGTTAAGCTTTAAATTGTTCTTCTTGTAGGAATTTTGAGGAGTTTTTCATTGATATGGCTATTGGAAACATGAGCATGAGCTTTTATAGTGTTGTCATTGATGTCAACATTATGGTTTAAGGTGAAGTTTAATATGTTTCTACCTAGTGATGCATAAGTGTTTGAAATGCTGGAAATATAGTGTACATATGCAAACAGTTTTGATCTGGTGAAGAATAGATGAATTGCTTATTTGGCTAAGTGTCAGAACATAGTTTTCAGTGTACAGAGCGTCTATTTTTTGGTTTGCATTGGTCTTCCTGGAGGTATTTTTTCTGCGGTTCTAAGGTAATTTTGGTGTGTGTTTAAGGACCTTAAATCAAAATTTTCATGTCTTTATTTCCTCCGGTGCAAAAGTTATGGTTGAGAGAAATCAAGTTTTCCAATGACAGTATAATCAAAATAGAGTGTTTGTTTGGATTGGTCTGCATTCCACTGTGGAAGACTATTTGGTTATGTAGATTTGTGGGAGTGTTTAAAGGTGTTAGAAGGGTGTGTAGTCCAAGTGGTGTGTGTTTTAGAGGTCTGTGTGCTAGTTTGTGGATAATCAGTTGGTGTATTTTGGTGTTGTGTCACCAATAGTGTCGACCTAAAAAGCCTGGGATCGTGCGGAGTTAAAAGAAGTGTTCATTTGTTATGCAAGAGCTATTATAGGTCCGTGCCAACCTATTTGGATGCATTAAAATTTTTGATATTGTTTCAAAAGTGTGTATAGTTTGATCTTGATCCAACAAGTTCTTGTTTTGCATGATACATCTAATTAGGCTAACCTAATTGATGTTGTAGGTGTTTGTGCATGTAATGGGTATAAATGCAATACCATTTCAATGTTGTAGAGTGAAATAATGTTGTGAATATGATTTCTGAATACAAGTATGTGAGTGTGATGCGACTATAGAGTAGAGAAAAGTGTGGAAGCAGTATAGTATGAAGTGTGTAGATTTAGTGTTTTGAGCTCCAACGGAACTATATTTTTAGCATATTGTAGTAGTTCAAATATTGGTAGTGTGCCTCTCCCTTTCTTCTATCTATATTTCTTTCTTTCTATGGGTAGTGATTCCACTAGATAGTAATTCCACCTGATAATGAGTCATTTTGTAATATGTGATGAATGACTATAATATATTGTGAGCTAATCCTCACTATGGGTTTTCCCTTTTTGGGTTTTCCACGGAAAAATATAGTGTTAATATGTTATGTTCTTTGATGTTTTCTTTCATGGTTTCTTTCCTTACAACTACTTGAATATGATGTGTGGAATGAATGTTTAAATTCTTAAGTGGTTTCAAAGAATATTGATTCACCCCCCCTCTTAGTATTTCAGGTGTTCAACAATTGGTATCAAAGCTTGGTTCCTTGGAAGAAGCTTAACTACTTGAGGAAGATCTTGGAGGATGAACTCATTGCTGCTATAATATATCCTATTCCTCTAAAATAAATTCCTATAGTTGTATTCACTAAAGAATATTGCATGGTTGAAATGAATGGAAAACTCAAAATATCACTTGAAGATCTGGAAAGAACTAAATGTGAGAACAAAGATCTGAAGGAAAATGTCAAGGAATCAGATGAATGCATCAGAAAGTTAAGGGAGAAAATCAAGAAGTTTAGAGAAAGACATAAGGAGGTTAATGAGTAGATGAACTAAGCAAATAAAACAATTACTAGTTTGAAAGTGCAAGTTGAAGATGAAAAAAGAGTTGAAGAATTATTGAATGCCAACGTGAAAAGAAAATTTGAGGAATGTTCAAGACTTTAAGAATTTGTGACCTTGAGATAAAATATAGAAAAAGAAAAGTGTCAAGAAGAAAAATTCAAGAAGAGATCCATCATGCTTGATGAAATGATTTCAAATTAGAAGGAATCTAAGGATAAAGGTTGATTAAGATTTGAGAAAGGAGAAAGTTCAAAAGCATATTAGACACCAAATACTAGAAAGAAGAACAATGAACAAAAGAATATTGAAGAAAAAAAGAGAAATGGCAAGTAGGTCCAGAATCAACAAAAAGAATTCAAGAGATCTCCTATCAAATGACAAAATGCACAAATGTACTTATATTTTAATGGTTATTGCTATTCTTGCAATAGATTTGGACATAGAGCTAAAGAATGTAGAAGTAGAATGAATCAAAATGTTTCATCTTTTCCTAGTCAATGCTTTACATGCAATAGATTTGGTCATAAGGCTAGTCAATGTAGAAATCAGATTATGAATGGTTATTACAATGGTATGAAGATTCAATCTTTTAATAGCTATTGTTATACATGCAATGGATTTGGACATAAGAGTATTGAATACATATTCAAAAAGGAAAGAAGTGAGTTTGTTCAAAAGAATGTCATATGTTACAATTGCAATAGAACAAGACACATTTCCAAGTTTTGTAGAAGCAAGATTGTGAAGAAGGTTAATTCAGTAAAGAAGAATGATCCGGTGGAATAAGTTGATCTAGTAGAAGTGAAGAAAGAGATGAATATGATCTAGAAAAATAAATAAGAGGTTAAGATTGAATTTGTGCCAACATCTAATGCAAATGTTTCCTTTGGAAACTAAGTTAATATTTTTGGTTCAAGGGAAGTTTTAACAGAAGATATTTAAGCCCCTACCAAATATATGGTGTTGATTCCTTTAGCACATGGATATGAGGTATAGGTCAATATGCTTGACCTATTGGTGAAAATACCGATGGAAAATATCAAGATGTAGAAGTTTGTGGAGCAATTAAAGGTGACTATGCATTATAGTTAGGGTTTACCAGCTTTATCAAATCAAGAATTCAATACAAATTAGGTCATTCCAAAAGGGTTTTTATAAGTGATTTCACTTAACAAAAATTCATTTTCAAATGAGCATTCAAGGAGAGAAGAGTAGTGAAGGAGCAAAGTGAAGCATTTTAGAATTCTTGTGCATGAAACCCTAACTAATAATGATCAAAAGGTATTTATAATTTCTATTTTCCCTAGTTTTAGAAGTACTTTCATTATGTTGCAAGATGTATACTCCACATGTTGTCGAAGTTGTAGACTGACCCTGCCCAAAATTCAAATGACACCTTGATAAATTAGTGGAGATGGATCCAAACAGAGCATTCTCGAGCATTCCATATGGTGTGCTTCATACTGAAGATGTAAGGATTTACATACGTGATAAGTTTGATGAGTACAATCACTCAAATCTAGGTAATGTGTGGTTCAGTGAACTCATTGGAGACCATTTTGAATAAAAAAATCAAATTTGAGAGGCTGACAGGGAAAAACCCAGATGTTTGGAACAATTTCCTAAAATTTTTCTACATTAATGAGTGGGTAAGATATACCTTGAGCAAGATCCATGACAAATTCATCTGGTTGGATATACCACATATCATTAATTAGGAGGCTACTAAGGTTGTTACAGGATTATTCCTAATCAGACAAGTGTTGGTACTCAAATCGGTCAAGAATGAAGTGGCAATGAAGCTGACTAGTGCAAATTTTGACAATAGAGCTCTATAAATAAATGATATTGAAGACCCTAAAATTAAGTATGCATCTATGATGATTGGTTAGAAAACATTTTTCATTAATAGAGAAAATTCAATTTTTGCAACTGCCATCAACACTACATATGAGATGGTTAAGAAGGAAGCAAATTGTGATTTGTGTGAATTGCTTAGATCACAACTACTAGAGAATTTGCAGAAGACTAAAGGCTCCTAGTACCTCTTGAAATTTTGTATTTTGATCATTTTTTTATTATTCTACTTTCTAAATTAGGTTCTCGAAACAAGAAACATAGTGTGGTTGAAGGAAAAACACTGGCATTTCAAATCAAAGAACACCTAATGAGGTTGGCTGATGCAAATACACAGGAGACTGCATTATGGGCTTTCTTAAAAACCTTTCAAAGGAACATGCAAGCTAGAGAAAGGATTCCTAGGACCATCATAGAGAAGTATAATAATGATATCACTTTTATGGTGTCAAAGGATTACTACATAATATAGGTTGTTGAGCCTAGAATTGTTTGGGTTCTAGAGATAATAGAGGAAGAAATTACCAGTTCAATAGATTTTATGTTGAGAAAGCATAGAGACACCTCTAAGGAAATATTTGGGACATAGAAGGAAAATTATATGGAAGTGCACATGGAGTAGAGGAAAAAAATAAAGAAAATTGTTGAGAAGATGGTTGCACAAGTTGTAGAGCTAATGGGTCTATCGAAGGATGAAGTGGAGAAAGCCAAAAGAATATCTAGCTCTTTGGGAGGTGCATCTAGCATAAGAAGGTCTAGTAGAACATATACCCCCTCATTTTTTTTCCCAAGTCCTCCAATACTATTCCCTCTATTAGTGGAACAAAGAGAAAGGAGTCAACCAGTGCTTCGGTTAAACAACAAAGTGTACTTGTGAAAGTAAAGACTATTCCCTTAAAGTAGCAAGGTGCACCACAAAAGAAAAGAGTAAAAATAAAGGAAAAAGAGAAAGAAACATGAGTGTTGATGAAGAATAAGAAGAGTAAGAAGAGGAACCTCTAACAAGAAAAAGAAAATCTAAAGCATCACAAGCAAAAACAAGCGCAAAGAAAATAAAAGTAGACATTGTGGACATAGATAGCGAAGTAGAATTGGATAAACAGAAAGAAGGATTCAAGATACATGTGAGAGAGAAGAAAACCAAGTCCGATAAAGAAAATAAAGCTTTGGAAGTGAAGAAGAATAAAAAGCATAAGTCTTCCCTAGTAAGCAAACATAGCCCTATGAGATTAGATGCTTTGTTTAATGGTATAGTTGAGCACGAGATGTTGGAACAAATTGCTGAATTGTATACCACTATGGATGATAATAATAAGAAAATAATAGAAGAAGCAATAGTAAAATATATAGTTACATTTTGGGTCAATATGAGGGACATAGAGAATCAATTTCCTTAAGAATTGAAAATTTTATTGCTTTCTAGAAGAGAAGAGACAATAAATGAAGATGTGAAGATAAGATCTTTTTCCTTAGAAAAGGTTATTTGTTATTTTTCTGATGAGGATAGAGATATATTAGCTCAATTGTACAATAAGGAGTTCCAAACCAAACAAAGGTTCACTACATTGATGAGCCAAGACAAAGATGATATTGAGAAGTTAAGAAATGAAACAATTGAGAAGGTTGCCAATTTGGAAAAAGAATTGGGCATGGTTCTGGACACTGAAGAGAAAATGCATGATAATGCTTTTGTTCTGGAAGTTAATGTACCAAAAGATGCATGATAGGAAGATGCTTTAGAACATGAGCATGAAGGAGAGAAGGAGAATTTGATTGTAGAAGAAGAAAATATTATTGGTAACACTCCTCCGGTAGGAGAAAACATTGTTGGAGAAGAAATTGTTGAAGAATTGCAAAAGGAGGATACTCAAATAGGTCATATATCCCTTCCAAAAAATTATGAAGAAGAAGTTGTACAAGAAAACCTAGAGATCAGTGAGGCACAAAATACAAAAAATATGCCTCCTTGGATAACAATGCAAAATTAGTTGATGATGAGAAGAAGGATGAGAAAGAGTCTAACAATACTAAGAAGAATGAAGAAAAAGTAGAGACAACATTGGTGATAAGGAAAATGTAGAGGAGAAGAAGGATGAAGGTAATGTGAAGATGGTTGGAGAATCTTCCAGAACCTTTGAAGATTCATTGAAGAGTTTATTGAGCATGCAATTATAGTTCCAACTTGTTGTTTCTGCCTAGTTATTATAAATTCCAATCTAGCATGGGCAAGTAGATATGGACAAGATGTCCCCTCTACACAAGTTACAACTTAATGATGCATTCCATGCCTCCTCCAGAAAGGAGATATTGTAGACCCATCAAAAGAGTGAAAATTTAATAGATGAGTTTGTGAAGGTGCTACAAGAGAGTGTTCCTATTGTAAGTATAGGCAATTCTTTATCTGGTGTGCACAATCTGAAGCTATTGCTTGATTATTTCAAAGAGGATTCTAGTGGTATTTCAAAGAAGTTGGAGAAGGACGTCAATAAGAATATGAATGATAGAAGGTTGGAAGACATAATAGATAAATGTGCCACTATATATGGAAAACTACAGAACAACCTAAAATATGTGCAAGATTGTGTTGATGAAGCTAATGATTTATTTCAATTTTCTTAAAGTGGTCTAGTTCCACTAAAAACATAAAGGTTGAGATGGATTCCATTGAGGCACAGATTGACAAGGCATATGATGCCTATGATCCGACCAATGATGCAAATGGATCCATAAGATTAGCAATAGAAAATATACATGAGTTATTCCAGTTGTAAGAATAGAAGGAAAAGATCATAGTACAATTTGGATAGCTTAGAGACCTAGTGAATGAAAAATTAACACCTATATACGGTTCTCTAGCTAATGTAGAGAAGGAAATGAAGTTGAATCTGGTACCTGATATTTTGGATGATGGAGAAGAACTCCTCATGTACTTTGAGACTCAAAATCACATGCTTGGGTTGGCCAAGAAATATTGGGAGGATGGAAAGAAGGATGGAACGCACACCTTACAAAATTGGAGGTGTCATACACAAGTGCTCTATCTTCTTTCAGTTGATTTGTGTATATTTCTTTTATTTTTATGCATCTAAGATTTCATAATCAAATTTCATTGTATATATGCACGAAAGATAGAGGATAGTGTACTAGTGCAAAGCTTGATTAGTTTAGACGGATATCTCACTGTTAGGGGAGTATGTGAGTAAGTCAAGTAAAGAGTTGATTGATAATGTACAATCATGTATATGTATGTGAATAATATCAAAGGGGGAGAAAAGAACAAAAAAATATGTATGTTCCCTTTTCCCTTGATGTCAAAGGTGGATAATAGTTTGGAGAAGAGTTTTTTTCATGTTTCCATCAATGACAAAGGGGGAGATTGTTGGAATTTTGAGGAGTTTGTCATTGATACTATTGTTGGAAACATGAACATGAGCTTATACATTGTTGTCATTGATTTCAACATTGTGGTTTAAGGTGAATTTTAATATGTTGTTTCATAGTGATTACTAAGTGTTTGAAATGATGGAAATCTAGTGTACAAATGTGAATATTTTTTATTTGGTGAAGAACAAATGAATTGATTATTTGACTGTGTCAGAACAAAATTTTTAGTGTACAAAGCATCCATTTTTTGGTCCACATTGGTCCACCTTGAGGTATTTTTTTCTATAGTTCTAAGGTAATTTTGGTGTGTTTTTTAGGACCTTAAATCCAAAGTTTCATGTCTTTATGTCCTCCTGTGCAAAATTTATGATTGATAGAATATAGGGTTTGTCAGTAACAGTATAATCAAAATACAGTATTTGTTTGGATTGGTTTGCATTCTAGTGCAAAATAATATTTGGTTATATGGATTTGTACGAGTTTTTATAAGTGT
This sequence comes from Sequoia sempervirens, assembly GCA_007258455.2. Lineage (NCBI taxonomy): Eukaryota > Viridiplantae > Streptophyta > Pinopsida > Cupressales > Cupressaceae > Sequoia > Sequoia sempervirens. Next base: position 73,190,683 of record VDFB02168118.1, read on the forward strand.
TGGAAGGGTGTGTAGTCCAAGTGGCATGTGTTTTGGAGGTTCGTGTCCCAGTTTGTGGATGATCAATTGGTGTATTTTGGTGTTGTGTCACTAGCAGTGTCAACCTAACAAGCCTGGGGTCGTTCAGAGTTAAAATAAGTGTTGATCTATTATGTGGGAGCTATTATAGGTCTATACCTACTTATCTGGATGTGTTACAAGTTTTTATGTTGTATGAAAAGTGAGTATAGTTTGATCTTCAGCCAACAAGTTATTGTTTTGCATGATACATCTAGTTAGGCTAACCTAATTGATGTTGTAGGTGTTTGTGGATGTAATGGTTATAAATGAAAGATCATTTCAATGTTGTAGAGCAACATTAATTTTGTGAATGTGGGTCTTGAATACAAGTATGCAAGTGTCGTGTGAATGTAGAGCAAAGCAGAGTGTGGAAGTAGATAGTATAAAGTTTGTAGATTCAGTGTTTTGAGCTCAAGTGGAAATGTATTTTTAGCATATTGTAGATGCATTTGTATAAATTCAAGTCTTGGTAGTGTGAAACCCCATTTCTTCTATCTTTCTTTCTTTTTGTAGGTAGTGAGTCCACCAGACAATGAGCCCACCTAGAAATGAGCCTTTTTGTAATATGTTATGACTAGTTAAAATATATTGTGAGCTAATCCTCACCATGGTTTTTCCCTTTTTATGTTTTCCATGGAAAACTATGGTGTTCATGTGTTATGTTCTTTGATGTTTCCTTTCATGGTTTCTTTCCTTACTGCAACTTGAATATGATGTGTGGAATGAATTTTTAAATGCTTAAGTGGTTTCAAAGAATACTGATTCAACCCCCCGCTCAATATTTCATGGGTTCAACACTTCTTCCTTATATTTTTAGACTTGCAATTGTTTTACACCTAAATTGTAACTTCAATAGGATGGTGATTAGATAATTTTCATGGGTGAACCTTGACACAATTCCCTTTTTTCAATTTGTTTAGAACTAAAATAATCATTTTGGGCATAAAATCTATCCATCCCACAATTTTTTTTATACTTTTGGGAATTGCATAGGGTGAACCAAATATCTTTTCTTTCACCTTTCATTCCTTCTATATGATCAAATAATTTCAAACTATTTTTCATTTTATTCCAAAAAATTGCCCATTACCTTTTCATCCCAAATCAACTCCTCAATATTTGTCCTCTCTATTTTCCACCATGTTGAAATTCCCCCAATAATCCATGGAATATCCTAAAGGTTATTCATCCATTTCCATAACTCAATTTTTTCCCTATATTCATTAATTGCATTTACCAAGAAAACCCCAAATTTTTAAATTTATTTTCAAGAATGATTCACACACCTCTATTACAATGGGAGCATCCATAATCTTTGGCATAATTGGCCATTTATTGTTTAGAAAAATAGCAATTCATCCTTTTCATATTTCATGCTTGTAGAATTTGCAAAGCATCTTTCCAAATGAAATTTATATTAGTATCCATTTGAAAACCAATAGCTTTAACCTCTTGAAGAAAGAATAGATCAAGAGAATTATTTTAAAACTTTCTAATTATATGTTTTCTATCAAGGGATTCCAAGCCCCTGAAATTCCAAATAATGCATTTTAGGTTCATCCACATGAGGAGATGAATTTACAACTTTAAGATACCTATAGAATATATCAAAAATTTTAGGGATTGTTTCTTCTTTTCCCTTTTTCTTGGCCTTTTATTTCCCTCTTCTCTACTTATCTACTTTTTTTCCCTTTTTTTCGTCCAACGTATTTCCCTTTTCTTCAAATATTATTTTATATTTGTATTCCTCATCACTAAGAAATAGAGAATTGTTGAGAACTACATTCTCTCTACCCCATCCACAATATCCTATTTTGTTAAAATATCATCATCCTCTTTTGGCTCTAAAGGAAAAGAATTTCCAGTTTCTATAGAAGCACAATCTTCTTACTCTTTTTATTCTAGCTTTTTTAATTTTTTCTTTAATTTTATCAAAGAACTAACTCTTGAGCATTATTTTTATGCCTAGAACACAATTCAAGATCACCACACAAATATTGGCTCCTAGTCGCATGCACAGCCTTTGTTAATGCTTTCAAATTTAATATAATTTTCCTCATGAATGGATTTATTGAGAATAACCTCTTCAACCACTTCCATTTTATTAGAAATTTTAGAATTTTAATAAAATGCTTGTTCTTTGAATTATGGGTTAAACTTACTATTATTATTTTACTTTAGGGAAATATATTTTTTGATGCCCTTCATTTTGTAGAGAAATAATGCATTTAAAACTCTCAAATTTTCAAACTTACAAAAAATAATTGATTGTTCAAATTAATTCCAAGCTACTCTAGGAAGTCAATCCCAAGAGAGAGAGAGAGACAAGAAACCTAGCATCCATATGGGGAAATGTGGTTCTCATATTCTTTATTTGTATTACCTTATCCAATGGTTGTAGTAATTGAGGGATAAAAGCCCACAATTGGGGCAGGAGGTTTTTTAGAATGACCCATCTTGGATCTGTACATGTAAAGGCCTCTTCATTCAAAACATTTGGAGACCCGGAAACAACCTCAACATTACAAAATTATTTACTTATTGTCCTTTGCATATCATGGTTTTTAAAGAAAACTACAAATAATACTTTCTAAATCATTTTATAAAATGAAATATAATTGCCAAGTTTTATTCCTCAAAAACTTAACATCCATTCATTAAAATCCTTTCTTGATGGAAGATTATCTCTATACATGGAAACAAAAAACACAACATTTTTTAATCTATATTCTTCCTTAGCGACAACAACAAGCATGTCTTTATTAGTCTTAAGAACAAAGTTTTCTAGGGGAGGATGAGAGAACATACCAATTTCTCCTTGAACTTAGACACCTTCCTAACCGGATCCATCTTCTCTCCTACTCATCAAACCTTGCCTCAACTGAAACTTATTCCTTATCATCAATGGCTAGAACCTCTCTACAAGATCCTTTTTATTGCTCAAGTCAATTTTATCTTAATTAATTCTATCCTTCTCTAATGAATCTAGCCCCTCATCCCCCATTACTCTCCACACCCCCATAATAACTCTTTGTATATCCCAAACACTCAAAAGATAGTGGGAGACTCATAAACCAATTTAAAAAATTAAATAAAAAATAATACTAAAAAAATAAAACCTAGAATCTAAGAAAAAACACCTAATAAAGACCACCCCAAAAAGAAAAGAGAGGATAAATAATCCAAGAGTGGTGAGGATCAAAAATTTGAATCAATTCTAAGAGGGAGAGTTGCAACAAGGCTAATAATAGAGGATAATTTTTGTCTCCCCCATACACCTTAGATCTTACCTTCTTAGTCTCAATTGTGCCAAAATTCTTTAACATAATATTATACATTGAGTGGTTTGTTGATCAAAGCAAAATACTTAATGTGGATGAAATTTTGGAGAATTACTATGCTAAAATTGTTGATTTGTAGACTAGGGTGGATAATGATGAGAAGATACAAGAAAATTTTGTTGACTATCAAAGTTTCAAAGATAAATGGGATAATATGTATGAAACCATTAAACTCTACCAACACAAGCTAGTCAAAATGAATGATCTTTTCCAAGTTATTGATGGGGTCATGACAAAATATGTCATTGAAGTGGTCACTATCTAGTACAAGCTCAACAAAAGGAATAATAAGTAGAACAACATAGATGATCTGCAGGGAACTAAGAAGAAGAATAAAAAGGAGTTGATTTTGAGAGCTGCTAGTTGGGATGAATATCTTAGTACCTTGACCAAGGACTGAAACTCCTTATACTATTTTTTCCTTGTTGTGTCCTTTTTCGGTTTCTTTTTTATTTTGTCTTTGTTGTTTAGTTGTTTGGTATGGCCTAGTGGCCAACATTTGGACTTATTTGATGTTTTCTTAGTAACTTTGTTTATTGTGGAACATTTTTGTTTGTAAGGTTTCAGAACCCTTTCCTTGCTTAATCAATCAAAAAAAAAAAAATGATGTGGAGAAGGAACAATTAATACTACAAGGGATTGGAAAAGTAATACACATGCCTTTTACTAAAGGTATACAATGAGCATATGTAGAATAAATACAAATTGAGGATGAAGTGAAAGAGGAATTGGAAACATATTTGTGTTTTGTGCATTTTTTTTTCTCATACATTATGACACTTGTGCATATGTCAATTTGTTATATTTATCATTTATTTTATTGTTTTGGGTTTTTTCTAGTTTTTTCATCATAGCCCTAGTTTTAATTCTCATTTCCGCCTTCGGCATATCTATTTTTTGGCTTTGTCAATGTTTAATTTTTTTACATAATGCCATCATGCTAGTGCCACTTTTTCATATGACCTAATTCCTAGCATAATTTTTTTGAAATTTATCTTGACCATCACATTTTGGGATGAGTTATTTTAGATCCCCAAAGTTAGGGTTTCAACCATCCTTGTGTTTGGGTACTCATTTAGTAGTTTCCTCAAAGCTCAATCCTCAATCATTTTGTACTATGTTATCTATTGAGATTGTGTGTTCAAGTGTCTTCTTATTTGCATACTTGTTTAGAACTATCCTCAAAGTCTCATTCCTAATCACTTTACAACATATCATCCATCAAGATTGTGAGTTTTATCATACTCTCATTGGTGTACTTGTTAAGGGATATCTTTGATTCACAACTCTTGTTGTTTTTCCTTGTGTATATTTTTAAGTCAAAGGTGCAAGGATGTTCTCATTTTGTTACTTCTAGAAGAGGTTATGAGGTAACCTCAATCTCTGATGATCTTACTATTTTATCTTCTTAGGATTAGGAGTGTAGTATTATTGGATTATGTGTGCCTTTAGTTAACTTAGAGTAAGAAACACTTGCATAATAGAACATTTGAGGGCATGTTCAGACTTTCGAGATGTCAAATACTCTAAGTATATATCATGTTAGGATCGTGAATCCCTATTCCTCAACTATTTGAACTAAATATTTACATTCAGTTGGTGGTAGAATTTTTTTTATAACTCTAATGGTATTATCAAGACTTGTCTACTCATTATATTGTTTTTTTATCAAGTTCACTTATTGCATAAATGGTACATATGATCTATACATTTACAAATAGATTTATCTTACCATTTGACATAGCTAAAATTGATTAACATTGAAGTATCTAATGGTTGCATGTGTGCTTAGTAGTACACATGGAAGGAGAACAATCCACACAAATATAAATGAAGTATAAGCACAAAGGCTATCATCCTCCTTCAAAGATGTTCTCCCCTTGGGATGGTGTTGGAGATGTTGATCTTAGGCACATATATGTCCAAAAGTTCCTACAGTGGGTCAATATAGAAGGATACATAACCATTATGGCCCAATACATGGAAAAATCATGGCTAGCTTAGGTTATAACATTTCCAATTTCTCTTCAATTTCCTAAGTTGGTTCTAGTTTGTACTTAGAGGTGTGATTAGAATTAGAGAAATGTGTTTGGTCTTACAAGCTAAACTATGCTAGATATCAGTTTATATGTAGTTAAAAGAGTGTTTTTCTACCCACCTACATCAAATATAATAAAGATACCATGGATGAAATGAGATACTATGAGGATAGGACTACTACTACCAGCTTCATTAATGATCACTTGCTAGGTTTGAGGAGAAAATAAAAAAATAAGATGGAAAAGGTCCTTCACAAGAGTGAATTCCAAAATAGCCACAAAGATATCATCACTTTCTAAGAAATTTTTTTGGTCTACCTAATGCTATGAACTTCTATCCTTGGATTTTTTTTTCATCCTTAGAATTGTAGAGGAAAAGACGATAGATTGAGCCACTCTCATTAGTGACACACTGTATGAGAAATTGGCATAAGTTAAAGAATAAACCAAATTCCATATGAATTCTTACTTGGTATACCTATTCGATTTCCATGCCAATTTTCCAAGGTTGATTCAATTTGGTACATTGCAACTAGATGATACAAAGGTTTGTGATCATTATCCACAATTAAGATTGAAGAAAATATGGAAACATTATAATAGGATTGATGGTGCATTTGTATATGCTATAACTTGGTGTTTAGAAAATGACTATGTAAATAGATTACCTCTAGAGACAACCCAAGTGATGGTTTACCTGGGTACTAGTTCATCCAATTAAAAAAAAAATCATACATTAAATTTGGTGGCTTCCACACAGTACCATATAAGTTACCTAGGGTCCCTAGTAATAAGATTATTATTTTTGAGATTTGTAGGCAAGTAGCAAAAATTCAAAGATTATTTGCTAGAAAGCATAAGGTCAAGATCAGATTCCCTATCTAAGTGGGATATTATTCTTATTCATTCATACATCATGCTAAGTAAATTAATAAATAAATGGTAAAATTGAAAATACATATGTAGGAAGTGAGGGATAGATTTGATCCCATTGATAGGATTGGGCCACTAATTGGCTTAATTTTTGTATTTATGTGTTGTACATGTGCCAACATTAGAAGATTCTAGGTTGATTTCCTGGATCAATATGAAGAATAAGGGATTATTGCTACATGGAAATCCCATTTGATCAAGAGATGCAACATTGAGAAGGTCCCAAATATTTTTCATGAAGATGGAAAGGTTCTAGACCCTTACTATAATAAGAATAAGGACTTCAACAAACCCATTGAGAGAATGAATCAATCAATACTAGAAGATGCATCAATTGAGGCTAGAACAAAGGTTGTGTTTGTAAGAACCAAAATATGGTTAAGGCACCCATATCTTCTAGATGATCCTCACCCTCTATAGAAAAAACCTCCTAAGGCCCCATCTTCAACAACCAAACAAGGGGAGTCTTCTACTACTACAATATGGAAGGAAAAAAGAAAAAAATATGATGCTCTTGTCTTGTAAACTATCTTGGAGTAGGAGGAAGAAAATGTTGAAGAGGTAGAACCCTTACAAATAAGGAAAATAGTTCCAACAACTCAAGAGGCAGCCTAAGCATCACCATCCCCTCTAGTCCAAACTCAAGTTCCTTCAACTCATCCTCCTCTTCCACCTTCATAGAATCTAATCACTTCTCCTTCATAGTTCAATATTCCATAAAAAAATAGTAGGGAAGAAGAAAAAAGGAAGAACCACAATAGCAAGTTTCACATAAAGAAGAAACTCAAACACATGTTGCAACTCATGGTGTAGTCCATGATTTCAAGTTTTCTTATGGGGATGAGTCTCAATCCTACACCTCAACTCATTTTGAATCCTTCACCTCCTTCCTCTCTAAGATCCACTTCAACTAAGATCCCTACTCCACCTCAAAGCTTGCCTCACTCCAATCCTAGAAAAACAAGTCTTCCCAATGTATATTTGAGTGAAACATCAGCATGAAGCATTTTAGAATTATCAATGTAGGTAAGATACAAGCCTATTATAAAAGAGTTCTCCAAGATGGATAACATACAAGCCTATTACAAAAGAGTTATCCAAGGTGGTGTAAATGTTCAAGGCTCAATCCAAACCTAAGAGAGAATGAACATTGTCTACAATCTATGTGAATGTTCATAGATTTAGAACTACGTAGGTAGCAATTCCTTTGACAAACAAAGAAGAGGCTAATCTGTATCCAAGAGACTACCAAGTGTAAACCCTAAATTTGGAAATCACATATGAGGAAAATAAACACTCTTCAAACTATGTTGTTGACCATCTTTTGTTGCATGAACAAAGTTTTAAATATTAAGGAAGAGCTTAAGGCCCTGATTGGTGAGATATTTTCTTGTGTCAACTACCTCATGGGTCCTGTAGATTCTAATGCACTAGATCCAACCACATGAAAGGAATTAGACAAAATAAAATAGAGGAAATATGTCAAAGGAATGGTGAATGCAACATCAACTAGGAGGTATTCCTTGGAGTCACAAGGATGTAGATTTATTTGAGAGGTCATCCAATGATATCACAAGGTGGACAATGAAGCCCGTACAATATTGAGTTCAAAGAGTCTCTTGATCAAGAGCTTATTTTTCTAGAGGATACTTTACCTATTTTACATAGAATGGCCAAATTTACATTTGTTAATTTGTATAAGAAAGATATTCTACCAAATGGCAACACAAAAATGTATTTAGAGTGGCTAAAATCCATAAAATGGAGAGGGAAATTTTTGAAGGCTTGCAAGAATTTCATTGTAAGGAAGGAGGTTGTTGATGAAATTATGGGAAAAATAGAAAAATTCATTGAATCCCTTCCTTACACCTATTGGGAGGTTCCTAGCAACATACTTCTTGCTATTATAATCATCATAGAGTTTTCCAACATGCTAAAGAAGGATTTAATAGAAAAGTGAGATAAATTTATGAGAGTAAAAGATAATCTCAATGTTTTCAAGAAAGGACTTGGAAATGAAGGAGGTTGTGTAGAATATAAAGAAGGCCCTCTTTAGAAGAAAGGAATATTTTAATGCACCCTTTCTCTAAACTTTAGTTCAATCCTAGAAGTATTGCAAAATTTTCAAGCATAGTTCCCATATCAGTTAAGTCAATGGAGCACCTGAGTCTTGCAATAGGACAATGATGAGTTGGGTGTTCATTTTATTCTCCCCCACTTTTTTTCTTTAAAATGGTGTAATAAACAACTCCTAGTCTCGAGTGTGTTCTATTTTAACTATTTTCTTAAGCCCAAATAATAAAAATGTGTAAATTAACTTTGGAGGTTATGATTAGAAAATAAAGTGTAACTTGTAAAGTTTGGGCCTAGGTATCAAATTAGGATCCAAGCTAACTTTATTTATTAAATGTAATTTTGGGTACCTAGGTTGGATATTAAGTAGGTTTCAAACACATTGTATAGGGTTGAGATTTTTTTTGAGAAGCTAAGAACTAATATTTTCTATGTGGGGAATCTTGTTGAATATTATAATAAATCTACTGATTGCAAATCAATAAAAACAATACCTTTCTTTTATGATTGTTTTCATCCTTGGTTTTGATTCATTACGTTGGCACCCCAATATTTTATGTTCCTTTTTCTTGAGTCCCTTCTCAATTTTTCCTTTGTTGGCCCTTTATTTATAATTGAGCTGAGATATTTTAGATGGGCTTGAATGCTATTTTTTTTTTTCTACTATGTTTCCTTTTTCCTTTCACTTCAATTAATCATCCTAGTTGAAAAATCTAAAATTGACTATCTTTCTTTGTTGAGGTTTTGTTGAGGTTTCAAAACCTATGTCGAGGTTCAATCTTCTTGGGGCTTAGACAAAGGTTTATTTTACAACTTATTTGTTGTTCCTAAGTTTGGCTATGGTTTTTCAAATTTTATAGAGGATTTAAAAAAAAAATCAAGAGTAAAAAAAAAATTCACAACCTTGTATGTGCCTGACATCGATTGTCTAACCTCTTCAAAAAATTATACTATTTTTCATCAATGAGTTTCGAAGGTTCTAAATCATTTATTGACTACTGAGAAGGTTTTCATAACCTTTTCAAACCCCAACAAGATTTTCAGAACCTTTTTGAAGAGGCAAAGGATGACATAAGTTTAAAGTTTACATCAACAATGTTATGAGGCTTTGAAACATTTTTCCATTCCCAACAAGGTTTTAATAACCTTGTCAAAGCTTGACAACTTTTTTCAAATTTTTATAAAGGAAAAAGGAGGAAGTCTCATTGGAAAGTGATGGAGATTTGAGAACCTATGTCAACTCCTTACAAGGTTCTCACAACCTTGTCAAACCCGAACAGTGGTTTAAGAACCTATTAAAAAATTTGGAGAAGTCACATTCATTGGATTGGTGAAGATTTGAGATGGTTTCATAACCATATAAGTTTGTTGATAAAGGTTACATAATTTAATATACCTAATAATCCTTCCAACTCCTTGTATTTAATGGAGGCTAAATTTCAAGGATTTTGTTTTTTATATGAATTTGAACCTCAAGTTTACCATTATTAACAACCGTTCCTAAGAACTTACAAGAGTCTTGAAACCATTGAATTTTTGATAGGGACATATCAATCCCAAAATCTAAACCTAATCTATAAATGTTTCTAAATGAGCTTTATGCTCATCAAAGTTTTTTGATAAATATCAAAATATCATCAATATAAACATAGAGAAAGTCTTTATGGCCAAAAAAATACTTTATACATTCTTTCCTGGAAATAAGAGGGTGCATTCATTAGTCCAAAGGGTATGGTTATCCATTCAAAATTTCCAAATGAACAACTAAAATATGTCTCTTATTAGCCTTCCTTCTTCACTCTTATCTGATAGAATCCTGATTTACAATCAAACTGAGAAAATATCTTAACATTAGCTACCTTTTCCAATAAATAAGATTTATCTGAATAGGGTAAGGAAAAGGGATTGTAATTGCACTTAATGGTTTATAATTTATAACCATTCTTTTATTTTTTCTTATTTTTTAAATTTCTTACAAACTATAAATGCATAACAATTAAAATTAGATTTAGAATGTATGATATAATTTCCTTTTTTAAGTTCTTCAATAGATTTTTCCATATTAGGATAATCGTGTGTTGGTATAGGAATTATTTTTCCACTTTTCATTCGACTTTCAGGATGTAATCTAATCTCCATCTCTAGCATTTCTATCTCCCATTTTTTTGTGGATCTTCAGAACAAACTATTTGTATGATAGTTGATTTAAGTTCTGAGAGAGGTTCATGTTGAAAATACCCAGAGACTAAGAGGGGGGTGAATTTTCTTGTCAAAAATTTAAACCCTTCAGCACAATACAAACTCAAACTTCTTAACTGGATCAAAAACCCTTAAACATATCAACAATAATGAAAGATGTAGCAATTTAATCCCTTAATAAGGTCAGCAATCCTTAACCAGATCAGCAAAAATGAAATATAAACCAAAGAACACACATGCATAATATGACACCAGATATATGTGGAAAACCCAAGAAGGGAAAAACCATGGTGAGAGTTAACTCACAATATATGAAGCTCACTACTTACAAAAGTTACAACAAGGCTCACTGCCAAAAGATTTGCAAACTAAGGAACACAACCTTAGGGAAAGATACAAAGGACTTGCAAACTAAAGTACACAACTCTAAGGCAAGATACAAGGACCTGATGAGACTCACTATCTCATAGCATTCCATACATGATGATTTAGAAATTATAACATATGTCAATAATACACTTTGTTGACTGAGGTGTTAAAGCGCATCTAATCTATCTTCCACACAATTTCCCATTATATTTGTATTATTCTCAATTCATTCCATATAAACACTCTTTGAAACTAATTTTTCTTTCATTTATATCCTCCATAACATCACAAAACACCAATTAGGTTGGCCAGAACAAGAGATAAAAATAATAATTCAACAAGTCAGCCATAAAACATTAATTCAATAAAGAGTGGTCATATCTAGGAGATAGATAAAACCAAAAACAACTTATTACATCCTTCAATGTGATCCCAAATGTCACACACATTGGCACATAACATCCTAATTCAACAACAAGGAAACATGTAGAAGAAACATGTAGCACATTGCTAGTCGGCCCAAAAACACAACTTCCAATTAAATTTTCTGAATGTGGTTCATAACAAGATAGATTAGAACCCAAAAAAAACTTAACAAAACCTCCAATGCTAGAATAGATCCCTAAGCACATAGCACAAGCAAGAGAACAATCCCTATCAGCAGACTTCCACAAATTACCTAGAATAACCAACTCAAAACAATATGTGGTACCAAAAATATTAATCCTTAACGTGTGGACCACAAAGAGACATTCCTTGAACATACAAAAAGACTTCTAGATACTTCTTTCATATTTTGCATGCCACAAAAAACCACCATAAATCAAACAAAAACATAACACGTCATCCTAGAAGCACAAAATATACAACCATAAAATAGAACATTAATAAACCAACTTGCAATAAAAACTAACACATGAAATCTGAATTGAGACACTACACAAGAACTGAGAGAATTTTCACCAAGCCATAGAAGTAGAAACATCAATGCAAAGAAATGTGAAGCATTTTATAGACCAATCCTAATAAGCAAAAACCAACAACACACTATAATTACTAGAAACCTCCTCAACAACACTGGTAACTTGAAAGTATAGGAGTGCAACATCCACAAAGCATAGACACTTAATCCAAAATCGCAAGACCATATCTTCAATAATGGAGGAATGCAAAGCATTCTCCCAAATAGTCTTTGTTGATGCCAAAATTTGACAAGGTAATAGTGTCTTATGGGAAACTCAGTTTATGGGGGACCTTTTGTGCTAAACTGAGTGACCTCTGGATTTTTAGAGAAGTCGGATTCTTCTATAATGGGGTTTTGGAAAGGGAAAAAGAAATAGATATAATAAAATAAAGTCTAACCTAAGGCGATGTGTCAAGACTTAATAATAGGCATTATAAATCATAGATCTAAGGGCCCGATTGGTATTTGTAGTGTTCCAAAAAAGCAAAAACTAAAAATTAAAACATAGATAATCCATTCATTGACATAAAATAAAATTGCATACATTCCTACTGCCAAGAAGAGTCATTAGACATGGTCTATATCAGCAAACTTGCATTCAATATATATAGAAATTCTCAAATGGAGTATCCAGAAAATAGTAGCATAGTTTACAATTTAATCAAATAGCATGAAAGAACAGAAAGGCCGAACAATTGGCACAGTGTGAAATTATTTTGCAATAAAATAAAACAGTAATAAAGGCCTAGAATCTTTTCCTAAAACTAGTGTTCCTTCAAAATTCTAGACCCTTTTCTCACAATAGAGAAAATTATATATAGCAGAAAACTCCCATCGCTTCAGAGAGCAGTAATAGAAAAGATTTCACGATCCCTGGCAATGATGCAGAAAAAAGAATATTCCCCAAGTTGTTGCAACAGAAAAGATTTGAAACCAAGCATCTAGTCATTCCAGGCTCAAGTGCATCTCCTGCAAATGATGGCGGTGGTCCTAGAAAGGTTAAACAGACAAGTGTCACCATCCCGTGCAAATGATTATGACATGTGGTGCCAATCACAGCATTTGGTTTGCCTGATTCATCGCCCAAAAATGAGATTCCCCAAATAGGCACGTGAAAGAATTTCGCTGCCCATGTGAACCTTTATCTCTCACCGCTAAAGACTTGCACCAATGCTACATGTGTTGAGTGGGGAAGAGCTCTATCCAAAAGTAGAGAAAACAATCATTGGCTAGGAACAAAAGAGACACGTGGCAGCATTTCACTACCCGCGGTCATTATTTCATCCTATCGCTGAAAGGTTTGCGAAGAGTAGAAACGTAACAAGAGTGCATCATAGAAAAAAATTGTGGGGCTCACCAAATTCTTTTTGAATGAGATTTTCATGGCACTCGAGCAGAGCCCAATGATGAAGAAAAAAGGAACAATCAAAAATGGCCCGCAGCTACGACACGTGGAAGTATAGCGGGGATTCCAAAGATGCAAAGGGAAACCCTCAGGGTGCACAGAGAAGACACATGGAGGGGAAATAGACCATGAAAAAAGGACAAGTGGATTTCTTGTGATGCGCAAGTTGATACTTAGAGTAAAATACACCTGAAGGGAGCTAGTTGAATATTTATTCACAGCTTTTGAAAACTACCAGGGGCATTTCACTTGAGGAACAGAGAACCCAAAATTTCTCTAGTTTACAGACCAGAGTGCCATTTCATCAGGTAATAGAATTAGAGATTGGAAAGAGCCACCTACAGAGGCGACCATTCATCCTTAGATGGCCTTACTATGTTGCACAAATTCTCTTGTGCTCTGCTTAGATCAATCATTTCTTTATGAGGCAATGCATCAGGTAAGTCGACCCTTGCTTCACAATGAAACAGTAGTTGTGCAAGCAAATGAATAACTCCCTCAATGTTGGTTGTGGTGGGAGGATGACTGAAATCCCTAAAAGAATTTGCATCATTCTCCTTCTCCTCAATTCTTTCTACAATCTGCTCATCCATAACAATAGAGCCATTCTCAAGGAACAGGGAAGGCAAACCCATCATGTTCAACTTGGAGAAACTCTCCCACATTTTTTCCATTGTTTTGTCCAGAGTAGTCATAGCCGCTTTAGTGCATTGGAAGGCAGAGTGGCAATGGATAAACTTGTTTACCATCTAGGCAGTAGCATCCCGATCTTCAATCCCTGCCCTGGCAAGGTTTTCATCAAAGACCAAGTACAACTCGGTGAGCAGATCTCTTGCTTCCAAAAATTTTTCCAAGATAAACCATGGGAACTGTTCAATCGTATCATGGGCCTCCTGGCTCAATTTTGATGCTTTGGCGATGAATTTGAGGGTGGGTTATAGTGCTAGGAAAAAAAATTTAATCTTTTCCCAATGAGAAATATACAACTGCCTAACCAACAAAATAATATCCGACTGTGCAGGAGAGGACAGGAGAGATCTTTTAAGAGAAGCGATCTCTACATCCTTTGAGTTAATGGCCTCAACCAACTCTACTTTTTTTCTTTTCTTGGATGCAAGTTGCTCCATAGAGCTGCTCATTCTTTATTCCAGTTTTCCTCGGCTCAAGAGTGATTTGTTAAATGCATTTCTAGAGAGGACTTTGCCTCTTGAAGCTCTTGTTCTAATTGAGCTTTTAGGCCCTCAAATTCAGCCTCTTTTTCTTGTAACTTCTACTCATATTGAGCTTGTTGGTGCTCCAAAGCCTCATTCTTCTATGATATTCCTTGACTATACTCATGGTGAAGCCACTCCAGCTCTTAATTCTTTACTTGTAAACTCTGCTCCGCCTCCTAATTCTTAGTATGCAGCTCATTTACCATAGTAGGGTCAATATTCTAAACCTTCGTAAGCTCACCTTGAAGTTTGTTCTTCTCATTCTCTACTTCCAGCACCCTTTATGTCATACGTGCAACATCCGCCTCCAAGGATTTCTCTTTTTTCTCTAAAAATCTAGCCCTTTCCTTTACTGCTTTAAGCTGCTCATCCTTTTTCTTTAGCTAGCGACTAGTTTTAAGGAAGTCAAAGGTGACCACTCGTTGTGTTTCCTCCATAATCTCAACGTTATCCTGTGGTCGGGCCACCTTCATTTCAAGCCCTACCACATATATTTCATAATCTTTTGGGTACATCTCCCCCTATGGCTTGGTTACTCTCAGGCACATGGTTGCAAACTTCAGCTCTTGTCGGGGCTCATCATAAAGAGTTTGTATTTTCGACTCAGCAGAAGTACTATCATCCTTTTCCTTGCGCTTTTATATTCTACTTGCACATGCTTCCTTTTCGCAATCAATTTGCGCCATGAATTCGGCTGGCGACGAAACTAGTCCACCTGTGAAAGGAGCACTAGAAGGTAGGGCATATGGATAGGTAATTTTGATAGGCTCGGGAATTTACTTTTTCTGGAGAGTGACAGTTTGAAGGGAGAAGTGGGGCACATTCCAAAGCTTGGTTTGAGAATCAATAGAAGGGCTTGCCACTTGCCATGACTCAATTGGTGAATCGACAGAAGGACTAATGGGCTAGAATGGTGAAGGAGTTTTCATTACATAGTTAGCCTATGGTGATAGAAGAGGATCTGTAGCAATAGTGGAAGTAGGGGTGCCCACAGAGGGCACACCTTCAGAAAGCGAGGCAAGGAGAGCCTAAACAGCAGTAGTTGGTGTAAGGGTTCATGAAGGAGTAAATCCAAGTGGAGTGGTCTATGAGAATTGGGTGAAACCTCTCACATGTGTTGGATTAAAAGTGGGGAATGGAGAGCTAGTACTCATGGCAGGGATCGCCGCTAAGACAGGGATAGATACCAAGGATTGAGAAGCAATAAAATGAGAAAATTTTACCTATTGACTGGTCGATGGTGGCTCCAAAATCATTAGTGACTCTCCCTTGGCCTCAGGCTCCTAGCTAGCTACAAGCATCTACTTTCCGGTGGGTTCTTGCAAACCCTCTCTGATAATGGTCTTCGTACGCTATCATTTTGTGGGAGGGGCTTCCCCAGCTTCGGCAGTTACTGTCGTTTGCTGTTGTAGTACCTTGGCTACCTTAGCAGACCAAGTGAGTGTATGCAAATCCCTCGATGCATTAAACCTCACATTCATGGCTACATAGGTGGGTTGTCTAGAGCTTTTCTCCTTTGGTGTTGAGGACGTAGAAGTCGCCTCTTCCTCTTCCTATTCTTTAGACTCATCCTTCGGTTCATCGCTCTTATTGATGCTAGAGTTTGGGTTGGGATGGTCTTCATCCCACCACTTTTCAAATTCCTTTTCCTCCTTCAATCTCTCATAAGGGGCATCCAATTTCCCTGTTTCTTGGCAATACTTTCAAAAAGATTCTATCTTCTCATCAGTCGATTCCTCATCCTTCCACAACTTGTTGTACATGGTGCATTCCATCTGGACATTATCTTTGGCCACCGCTATAGAAAAGTAGAATTTGTGCCATGGCTCTCTATTATCTTATGTTGGAATACGTGGTAGTTCAACAAAATTTGTATCTTTTTCTATCTGTGGGTTACAACGTTTTTCCCATTAAGGTTGAGGAACATGAGTAACTTTCATGTGCAGCTCTGGAAAGTCATTGAAAGGGTTGTAATCCTATTTATCACATACCAAAACCAACCTTAAATGAGCCAGTTTATCCTATAACAACTGATTTGATTGCTTCTTTAACAGTCACCGTTTCAAAATTCTTCGAACAAGTGAAGAATCCTTTTCTCTTGACACTTGAGTTGTTGCATAAGGTAAAATCAATGACACATACTTCCCTATACATTTCAAGCATGAGCACTCTATCTGTGACATAGGCTGGGAGAAGGAAGGGTTGACTAGTGAAGCCCCACATTCGAAGAATTGTGAAATCTGTTCCTAAGAACCAGTCAAAAGTGGGAGTGAAACTCTGCATATACCTGGTCTGATCCTTGTCAGGCCAGACTATGTCACCTCCTCCTTGTAAATATTGCAAGAATAGAGTTATAAAATAATCCGAAAATGCATAATAATCATATGACATGGAAAGAAAGGGTGTCCATGTGGATACTGGCTTCCTTCTTCTTTTCATAAAAAATTGACAATTCAAAATACCTGCCGAAGAAATAAGGGGTTTGATGTAGGAACATGTAAACCAGGAAGGAGAGAAATCTAAACTTTCCCTCCACCGGGTAATTTTTCATTTGCCATATCATTTCCTCCACTAGGAATTCGGCGAAATCATACCAGAAGGTATCATGTTGTTTGCGAAATTGGAAGGTCGGTCCCAG
Source organism: Sequoia sempervirens (assembly GCA_007258455.2). Lineage (NCBI taxonomy): Eukaryota > Viridiplantae > Streptophyta > Pinopsida > Cupressales > Cupressaceae > Sequoia > Sequoia sempervirens. The sequence goes on from VDFB02168118.1 coordinate 73,207,918, forward strand.
TTGAAAGGTTTCCACCATCTCGTCGGAGTCTTGGCCACACACAAAAACTAGCATTGACATGGCATCCTGCATATCCTCACAAAATGAACCGCACGACAATGGGATACTCAGCAACTTAGCGCTTGGGATTCCTTTCTTACCAATCTCCTCTATTAGGAAATCTAAGCTCTTTTTCATCGCCTTCCACATTTTGTCTCATTTACTAGGGAAGAAGGACTTAATTTTCTCTCTTCTTTTACTTGGGTCCAGGATACATAGCATATGCCAAATGGTTTGTGGGTTGATGTGAAATCTTAAGATTCGGCCCTCAATGCAGTGGGTGTTAGGGTTATAATGCTGAATGGCGGCATCAACTATCTCTTAGCAGTAATGTACCAACAGGACCATGTACTATGGAAGACCACTATACCAAACCTTCCATGTTGTTGATGTGTCTACCTTAGGTGACTTCACCCTTGCACAAGTTGCTTCTCTTAAGGATTTAGGGTTTTTTGTGAGTCGTGGGTCATAGATATTATCCCATTTCTCCTCAACCCTTTTCTTTTTCTGCAATATTTGGGCCTATTTAGCTCTATCGTATTCACCCTCTTCAGCTTTCTTGGTATACCAGGCGTAGCATATGCTAAATCTTTATAGATATACACATCTTCTGATAACCATATGGCTGTAAAAAAATCCTCGCCAATCTCCTCCTACATTTGTTGTGATGAACTCTCTAAAAATTTTCTTTAGATGAAAACTTCTGCAAGTTCTAAACTCTTTGTAAATTTTATTCAGCTTTGGATATGCTGAAAACTTCTCTGCACTTTAAGCCTTGGTGTATTTGAAAAGACTTTAAACCTTAAAAAATTTCATGCAATATTTAGCTATCTTTTCTCAAGGTGGTAGAGGAAAGTGTGCTTTTTGCATTTAATTCGACATGTACCGTTAATTCCTCAGCTCATGCAAAATGAATCACTTGTCATTTCGAGGTGGCAAGAATTCATTATTGTGTTTGGAAACCATGTGATATGTTGTGATTTCCTTGAAAATTGAGCCAGTAATTTTCCTTCTAACCTTGTGTTAGTATGTGCTAGCAATTAATATCCTAGACGGAATGATTGAGCCAAAGCAAATGATCACAGCCTGAAAAGATATGGAACCTACCTTGGGCTCTAGAAAATTCCTGTGAGATGACACAATAGCCTACAACTGTGCAACTTACTACCGATGAGCACCACCATTTTAAAGCTAATTAACTAGCTCTTATTAACTTAGCATGCATAGAGTCATACTTTTGTAGATGCAATCGGTTAGGAAATGTGAGCAAACACAGGAACGCTTTTCAAGTTGGCACTTGGTTATCATCACATTTTCTCAAAATGGATTAGCATGCTTTTTCTCATTTTTTCTATAAATAGGCCACTCAGTAGTGAGGAAATCACACTTAGCATTTGAGCAGTTTTAACAATAGGTCATTGGCGCAGTCTTTAGTTTTAGTAAGCGAGTTTTCTCATAGGTTAGGTGGTAGGAAAGTTTTAGTTTTATTTAGAAGGTAGAAGTATTATGTCAGTACCATGGATACTCCCATTAGGTTAACTTCTTACAAGTCACAAACAACTTTATTGGGAGAGATTTCCACTAGGTGATTGAAGAGAATGACCAACAATAAACACTCCTTGGTTTTGGTAGCCATAAAATAGGTTCTAGATAGGGATTATATAGAGTATGAGGAAAAATACTATGTGAACACTAATATCTACTCACACTTTGTTCCGTCAATGTTACACATTGGTATCCCCAGGCCTCTAATTTTGAAGTTGGTCAAGGAATTTTTTCCAAAAAAGTACCTAAATGGCCTAGGTGAGATTGTCTCTCACATTGGATATGGGGTAGGCCTACCAATAGCCAGTGACCTCTGACGCTACATTGAGGAGGAAGTGGTCATTGTATGGATGTCATTTCTCAGTGGATTCTACCTTCAGACACATGATGAGCATTGGCAGAGGGTTGCCCAGGCCTTGCACTTTTTTTTCCACAGCTATAATGTAATACCATTCTACGACGTTGATTGGTACACTGACTTTAGGAACTTGGTGTTCCCTCTACCAATCGCGGTTGTGCCAAATTATTATGCTTCTGCTATTGAAGAACCTGTTGATGAAGACGCGGTAGGCACTGTCGTAGAAGAAGTGGAAGATGCTACCATAGATGCATCAATTGTTGCCTCTCGTGCTCTTGGATAAAATGCCTCCTTGCTCTTGGATAAAACGCCTCCCTATTTCTTCATTTTTTGTTGTTGAATACACCACCTTCTTTACATTTTTTGTATATAAGCCTGAAAAAGGCTATAGATATAGCATATATGAAAGAATAGCTTGTATAATCATATACTTTTGAATTATGGCTCTCCCAGCCATTTTTGCAATATAAAAAATGAAATAATATATATAAATCGACATATATCTTTATAAAAATCCATGGCTCTCTCTTCCATTCTGCATATCTATTGTATGGGCTCTTTCATTAGCATATGTGTTCATTTCCTTTACACATGGGTGTATTTTTCACTATAAAGCAATTCCACTGCTCTACTCTTTGCAATTACAGGTTGTTTCCGTCAAAACATGAACCAATTCCAAAAAAGACTGGCCAACACAAAGGGAAATAAAATAAAAGCATTATTCACATACGGACAAAAATAAAATTCGGCACTTAATGGAACAACTTAAGATGAATCCCATTTACCAGAATTCCCAAGGGTTCATGTTCCATATTTTCTAACTCAAAAGAATTATGCTCTTTGCACCAAATGATTTTAAAGGGGCCCTCCCATAGGCTATCAAATTTTCCATACTGACTTGGCTTAGCAGCCCTTTCATCATATTTCAATACTAAGTCTCTACACTTTAGGCCTTGGTCAGAAGCTTTCTTGTCGAACCATCGCTTGACCACTTGTTGGTGGTTGGTCATGGCTATTAGGGAATTCTCCCTTTTTTCTTGTACTTCTAATAGTTCGGCAAGCCGAACCTCCATGGCACCATTTTGTTCTATCTCGAGGGATTTCAACATTTGAAGCATTGGAATCTCCATAGATATAGGAAACAATGCCTCTTTCCCATATACCAACTCATAAGGTGAAGTCTTAAGGACTTGCTTAGGAGTTATGCAGTTTTCCCAAAGCACCACTTGGATGTTTTTATGCCATTCTCTCTGGTATTTCAAACCAATTCTTTTAAGGATTCAGACTAGGTTCTTGTTCATTGATTCCTCTAGCTCATTTCCTCGTGGGTAATAATTTTATGATGTCTTAAGGAATATTCCATTTGTTAATGCAAAGTGACATGCCTTTGCACCTAGGAAATCTCTAGCATTATTAGAAATGATAGTCTTCAGAGGACTGAACCTTGTCACTAGCTCCTCAAGGAAATCCACTATCTCTTCCTCTATTGTGTTTTTAAGCGGAACGACCTTTGTCCACCTTGTGAAGTAATCTGTGGTGATTAGAATCCACTTGTACTCAGTGATAGAAGCAGGATTAATCATCCTGATTAAGTCCAGGCCCTATTGTGTAAATAGTCCATCCGCCACTATAAGTTGAGAGGCATTGTGGAATTCTTCCTTCTATCTGTAAAGAATTGGCATTTTTTGCAAGATTTTACCAAAGAGTTGGAGTTGTTGAAAAGTGTGGGCCAATAGTAACCTGCACACATGATTTTGATGGTGATGGTCTTAGTGGAGAAGTGTTTTCCCACAGCACTATTGTGGAACATGTCAAGGATTATCTTCACTTGCTTTGCAGTAACGCATCGTAGGAGGAGACCATTGAAATTCCTTTTGAAAAGGAACCCTTCCACTAGCGCATATCCACAATTTTGTAGCCGATAGTATCTCCTCTTTTAGGAGGAAAGACCTAGAAAATACTTTCTTGTTTACATAAACCTCATTCTATCTGTTAGCCAGCAACCCCCGGATTCTGGCTCATTTACCAGAACAAGCTCTGGTTGCTCTTCTTCAGTGGGTATCTCTTCATCCTGCACCATGTATTCGTACAGTCCTCTTCCTTGGATAGTTTTAGTAGGTTTGACCTCAATGTCATCTTCAAGGATCTTGGTGATCCAATTAGTTCTTTTTTTTCTATGATTTCTCCCCCCATGATATATTCACACACACTAGAATGTGTGACATAAACAAACACTTTGTTGCAGGAGATTAGATGGTGGAACTTTTTAAGTTCCTTCACTATTACAAAGGCTTGTCTTTCGATGAAATTATAATTCGTCTCATATTCCTTCAAGGTCCGAGAGTAGAATGCCACCGGATGTTCTCCTTTTCCTTCATTATCCTTTTGAGTTAAGACAGTAGCAATACTATACTTTCTATTGAATGCATACATTATAAAATCCTTGGATAAATCTGGATTAACCAGTACCGGAGCTGCAGAAATAGCATCCTTGAATTTTTCAAAGGCTTCTCGAGCTTTGGTTGTCCACTTGAATGCTTGATCCTTTTTAAGCATCAGAGTGATTGGCTTGATTTTTCCTACAAAGTAGGAAATAAACTTGCTAACAAAATTTACCTTGCCCAGGAAGGACTAGACACCTTTCTTGTTCACCAGAAGGGGAAGTTCCTTGATAGCTTTCACCTACTCAAGGTCTATTGAAAATCCTTCTTTGGATACCATGTGTCCTAACAGCTTGCCTTACGACACTTTGAATATGCATTTTTTTGGATTCAGGGAAACTCTGAACTCCTGACACTTTTGAAAAACTATTTCTAAGTGGTTAAAATGATCATCCTTAGATTTAGAAAACATAGTAAGATCATCTAAATATATTAGAATAAATTTATTGATTAGCTCACTGGAAGTGATGTCCATTACCCACTAGAATGTTGCCCCTATGTTGGATAAACCAAAAGGAATTTTAGCATATGAAAATGTTCCCAAATTTGTAGTGAACATAGTCTTGTGTTGATCCTCCTTCTTAACTCAAATCTGATTGTAACCAGAGAAGCCATCCAATAGAGAAAAAAAAATTTATCATGCTACTATTTGTAGGATTGAATCCATAGAAGGCAGAGGATAATTATCCTTCAAGGATGCTCTGTTTAGGTCTTAGAAATCCACACACAAGTGGATATCTCCATTCTTCTTTTAGTCTGAGACCAGATTGGATACCCAAGTCCTATGCTTGATTGAGAAGACAATTCGCAACTCAATTATCTTGGTTAGCTCTTGCGCCATTAGCACTTCAATTTTGGGGTAAACTGGACTCTACTTTTGTCAGACTGGTTTTGTACCTTCTGTCAACTCGATCGTGTGTTGGATGATGTCAGGATTGTATCCCTTCAAATCATCATAGGACCAGGCCCCTACTGCATATTTCTCACAGAAATTGATGAGCCTTTCTTTATCATGGTGTGGGACATCTTTCCTGACTCAAAGGTTTTTTCCATCTGAGACCCAAAGGTCTACATAATCACTTTTGTCTACCACAAACTTTTTTCTATAATTTCTTGCATCATCACAATCAAAAAAAAAATTGAGAGTAACTAATCCTTTCATAAGCTTATTGGATTTGAGCTACATGATTTTTCCTTCATAAGCCTCGGTGATCTTTGGTTGAAGTTGATCAGCAAATTCCCCCGACTGCTAGATGAACGAGACGATATGTTCATCACTTTCAAAAACCTGCCAACTTTGATCATTGTCAGGAATCGTCGGTCGGACTATTACACATACAGAGTTTTTGTTATGTATAAGGTCAGAGGTAGGATCAAACTAAGCACCAATCATGGCCATGTGGTCTACGTCACCATTTTTTCCTCGGGGAATAGTCTAGTTGTTGAAGGCTTCAAAAATCTCAACTAGGTCCCAGACTCGGTGTTGATAGGATCTCATGCGGACATTCCTTGCCGTGAAAATTCCTCGCACTTGGTTGACTACTAGTTTGGAATCTCTGAACACCATTAATTGCTTAATTCCCATTCACTTCACAAGGCTCAAACCTTGAACTAATCCTTCATATTTGGCTTCATTATTCGAATAGGTGAACTAGAAGTAGAAAGGCCTTAGTATTTTTTCATTTTGTGGGGATATTAAACATATCCTCGCTCTGGCGCCTACTTTACATCTTGCTCCATCAAAGTACAGCTTCCATAGCCCAAGTGCTTTGCCACCTTCAAACTCTTTGGAAACCTTTGGGAGCACTTGGTCTTCATCATAAATTACATAGGTGCCCAATCCTATAGCATGATAATTTCTGAAAGGGTCATTGTCCATTTGTTCAATCAACAGAGCATCTTCTTGATCATCCCGGTCTCCAGTCACCTTTTCTTCCTTCAGTAATTCAACGCAATACATTTCTTGCTTGGTGATAGAGGTATGTATGACTTCAAAATTAATTAGGGCTTCATCCCCTACATGTTTAGAATGTAAAGCCTCTGATTCTATCTTCATTTTTTTTTTGTGCTTGGTTCTGAGAATCAAATGTGACCAACCCAGGGATAGGTATCCGCCCACCTTTGAAGTAAATTCTTAGGATAGACAAAGGCCGAACATGGGAGGAACATTTATGATCACAATTTCTTGTGGCACTATGATACTAGGGAAAGAAAATAGAGTTAAAGGAAGTGCCTTGATGACATCTATGGTTTCAAATTTGTTCTGATCAAGCTACATTACCCCTCTTTTTATAGGGTCATAGTCGAGTCCTAAAGCTTCGGCTATTTGTTTAGGCATAATAGTGGTGCTAGGGCCATAATCAATCATAGCATTGTGCAATAACTTCTTCCCTATAATGAGAGTTAAGAAGAAGGTTTGGGGCTTCAACTTATCTCTAACTTCGACAAGGGATTCTTTTGTGTTGTTCGTAAGGACTTTAGCCAAAGATAGTTGATTAATAGCCTCTGCATTGGCTAACTACTCTATTGGCGTTGCACTAACCTCTTCTTGAAGCGCCTTCTATAATAGCATTTTTTCTCTGGGATAGCTAGAATGTCCCATAGAGATATATTAGCAGATGATTTCTTCAATTGTTCTACCACATTAAAAGGTGGAAAACTTGGAGGTTTCTACTTCTTTGCTCTTGTTATGATAATTTCCTTCTGTGATTGAGACTGTAGCAGTGTAGTGGAAGTGATAGGTATCTAATTGGAAGCACCTTTAAGTTGCGGGCTGGCTAGATGCAGAACAACTAACTCACCGGTAAATCTCCTCTTTGAGCAAGTGTTATATTCAGATTGCACTTGCGGTGTTCTGGATTTGGACGTATCATTAGCAAACATTATTTCTTCTTCCTCCATCCATGAGAAGAGTGTGTGATCAGGAGCGATGTCAGATTCTTGTTCTAGAGATATCCCTGGCACTTGCATGGTAAGAACTACACTCTCCATTTGTGGCAAGGCATATCCATAACCTCCATGGTCTAGTGTCACTCCTTGGCTATGTTGCTCTGCCACCTTTTGTTTTAAGTTTCCACATGGTGAGTTATGGGGCATATGTGCATCACTGCAACGGAAGCACCACAGATCGATGTCATCAATGAGGTTATTATGCCCTGCGGTTAATTCCCTACTCGAGCTTGGTGAAGCGCTCATCAGCGGAGTAGGAACCAACACCATTTGGTTGATTGTCGAAGCTAGTGGATTAGTACGGGAACCACCTTGGTACTAATTCTATTGATATGAGAGTCATCCACCTTGATAGTTCTAATAGGAAGGCTTCAAAGGCATTGATTGGTTCTGCTTGAGGGTGGTTATATAATTTTTCATAGTCTACAACATTTCATCTTTGGAAGAATCAGATGTAGAGGTAGCATTTTGTGGCATTGCCGCATATGTGTACATTGACTGGGGAGTTGCAGGCATGCTAGTTGACGTGACTTCTTATGCAGGTATCAATATTTTAGGAAATATCAACATGATAGGCTGAGGAGGAAACTTTCCACAATCTATCAAATGATTCTCAGCTTTGATGGCGACACCGTAAGCATCTGGTAGGGTAGCTCTTCCCAAAGACTTGATCATCATGGAAATGTTGAGATTGATCGACTTCAGATAAAATATGAATGCTAGATCAGGAGTCATGTGTATAGTAACAGGGATCCTCTACCAATTCATGTGGAATTAGGAATTGAAGCCCATCATAACCTCTTGGGGAGCTCATTTTATGATAGATAGTTGATAATACAGTGAAGAGCAATCTTTATCATTTGAGAACCTCTCATAGAATGGATCTCCTAGCTCATCCCAGGTGCGAATAGTGCTAGGTGACAGTGTTCGATACCAATCCAGTGCCTTTCCTTTAAAAGATGCAGTGAGAAGCCTCAGAGCTACATTTTGCATTGTGATCCCATGCACCAGACACATCTCTACCACATATTGTATATGTTCTATGGGTGTTCTTGAGCCATCTTCGGTAAACTTGGGTATAGCTTTCATAGTTGAAACCGAGATAGCACCCCAAACAACAAGTGCTAGTGGGGATGCTAGGGGACTTCCAACATCCCATGCCATGTAATTTATGTTGGTGGTTGGCAACATGGTTAGAGGAATGGGTGGTGGGAGTGGAATGGTTACCAACTAATTTGCAGCCTACACTATTCCTAGTGGAGGTACTAGTAAACTGGGGTTGCTTGCGGTTTGGAATCTAGTTACAGGCCAATGGCTCATACATCCTTCTAAAGCACAAATTCATTTAAGCTCGTGTCCCACCGGGTGTGCTAGAAAAAGAATAAACTGTTGATGCCAAAGTTTGACAAGGTAATAGTGTCTTATGGGAAACTAAGTTTATGGGTGACCTTTTGCGCTAAACTGAGTGACCTCCAGATTTTTAGAGAAGTTGGCTTCTTCTATAGTGGGATTTTGGAAAGGGAAAAAGAAACAGATATAGTAAAATAAATTCTAACCTAAGGTGATGTGCCAAGACTTAATGATAGGCATGATAAATCATAGATCTAAGATCCCGATTGGTATTTGTAGTGTTCCAGAAAAGTAGAAACTGAAAATTAAAACACAAACAATCCATTCATTGGCATAAAATAACATTGCATACATTCCTACTGCCAAGAAGAGTCATTAGACATGATCTAGATCAGAAAAATTGCATTGAATATATATAAAGGTTCTCAAATGGAATATCTAGACAATAGTAGCACAGTTTACAGTTTAATCAAATAGCATGAAAGAATAAAAAGGCTGAACAATTGGCATAGTCTGAAAGTCTTTTGTAATAAAATAAAATAGTAATAAAGGCCTAGTGTCTTTTCCTAAAACTAGTGTCCCTTCAAAATTCTAGACCCTTTTCTCACAATAGAGAATAGTATATATAGCAGAAAACTCCCACCGCTTCAAAGAGCAATAACAGAAAAGATTTTGTGATCCCTAGCAATGATGCAGAAAAAAGAATATTCCCCAAGCCATTGCAACACAAAAAATTTGAAACCAAGCATCTGATCATTCTAGACTTAGGTGCATCTCCTACAAATGATGGTAGTGGTCTCGGCAAGGTTAACAGATAAGTGTCACCATCTCGTGCAAATGATTATGACATGCGATGGACAGTCATAGCATTTGGTTTGCTTGATTCATCGCCCAAAAATGAGATCCGTCGAATAGGCATGTGGCAGCATTTTGTTTCCCGTGTTAACCTTTATCTACCACCACTAAATACTTGTGCCAAGGCTACATGTGTTGAGTGGGGTAGAGCTCTATCCAAAAGTGGAGGAAATGATCATCGGTTGGGTGCAAAAGAGACGCGTCGTAGCATTTCGCTTCCTGTGGTCGTTATTTCATCCTCTCGTTGAAAGGTTTGTGAAGAGTAGACACATAGAAAGAGTGCATCACAGAATTTTGGTGGGCCCTACCAAATTCTTTGGGAATGAGAGCTTCATGGCACTCGAGTGGAGCCTGATGAGGAAGCAAAAAGGAACAATCAAAAATGGCCCGCAACTACGACAGGTGGAAGTATAGCAGGGATTCCTAAGATGCAAAGGAAGGGAAACCCTCTGGGTGCACAGAGTATACATGTGGAGGGGAAGCAGACCTTGAAAAAAGGCCCAGTGGATTTCTTGTGATGCGAGGGCCAATACTTAGTGTAAAATACACCCGAAGGGAGCTCGTTGAATATTTATTCACTGTCTTCAAAAGCAATTTCCTACAATAGAAACCTTTGACAAAATTCAGAGGCTAGATTCTCCTTGTAGCAACATATACTTCCTTAAGAACAATAGGAGAGAGAATACAACATACTAGATACCATCAACAACATCTATCCACCATCATTATTACTTCTAATCCTCATCTTAATATATCATCATGATACATCCTTTACTAACAGCAGCCATATTCAATACAAATTCAATTGTCATTAAACAAGGCATGACATCCAATCATAAACATCAAAAATAATCACTTGTTATCATAACATCATACATCAATGACAACCCACACTGAGTGTACACCAATGACAAATAATACCAAACATATGTGCAATAGTCTCCCAAACAAAGTGTTGGCATCAATTACAACCAATCCCAACAATCTCATCAACATAAGTACCAATGACAACCCAAATAGAGTGTTCCCAAATTGATTTTTGATATCAATGACAACCATAGGCAATATATGTGCAACAATCTCCCCTTTTGGCATTGATGTTAATGCATACCTTCACATTCTCCCCCTTTGACATTAAGGACAAAGGGCTAAGGTCTTTACAACTGAACATTCTCCCTAGCATATGCACATGCTCAACAACTCCACATCTTCATCAAGCTCCCCATATTAGCAGCAACCAACTAAATACCTACTCCCCCTGAGAGGTAGCACACATTAATCTAGGAGAAAAGGATATGACTTAAATTTCTCCCCCTAGATAGATTCACCAACTATGCATCTAGCAAGAAAAATGAGGAGAAATAACCCCTAACTTTTGTTGGAGATCTTAAAAAAATCCATTAAAAGAGTCTTAGTGAAGATATTGCAATCTGATCCTTAGTGGGCACATTCTCCAATCTAGCTTCTTGCTTTGCAACCTTCTCTCTTAGAAAATGATACCAAATGGAAATATGTTTGGTCCTTGAATGTGTCACTAGATTCTTGGAAATGTTTATTTCACTTGTATTATCACATAGTATGGGAATGGGATCATCATACACCACCTTTATATCATTCAAATTTTTCTTTGAATCCAAAGCACTTAGGTGCAACAAGATGTTGCAATAATATACTCAACTTCTACTATGGATAAGGACACTAAGTTATGCTTCTTACTAAACCAAGAGACCAATTTGTTTCCTAAGAGGAATGCACTTCCACTGGTACTTCTCTAGTCATCCACAACATCCTACCCAATCAGCATCAGTATAGGCACTCAATGAAAATTTATCATCATTCTTATACCCCAAGCCAGAATCTGGAGTTCCCTTCAAATATCTAAATATTATTTTTACTACCTTTTCATGAGTTTGCTTAGGATTCGATTGAAATCTAGCAACCAAACATAATGCATGCATAATATCAGGTCTAGAAGTAGTCAAATACAACAATCCTCTAATCATAGACCTATAAAGAGTCTGATCAACCTCTAGAGACTCATCATTCTTGCTCAAGTGACAGCCATTAACCATAGGAGTACTTACTAGTTTGGAATCCTTCATGCCAAATTTCTTCAATATCTCTTTAACATACTTAGCTTGAGAAATAAAGATATCCTCATCTAATTGAAAAATTTGAAGCCCAAGGAAGAAAGACAACTCACCAATCATAGACATCTCAAATTATTTTTGCATCTCTTCAGCAAACCTCTTACACATACTATCATCTCCACCAAAGATTATATCATCAACATATACAACAATTATCAAAATCTTGTCTTCCTCTATCTTAATGTAAAGATTACTATATGTGATACCTTTCTTGAAACCTTTCTTAAGTACTTATCCAACCAAGCATACCAAGCTCTAGGAGCTTTCTTTAGTCCATACAAAGCTTTCTTGAGTTTTCACACCATGTCCAAATCTTCAAATAGCAAGAAACCAGTTGGTTGCTCAATGCAAACCAAAAAGGTTGACTTGACATCTATCTAATAGACCTTGAAATCCTTGTGAGAAAAAAGGAAAGAAACATCCTAATTACTTCCATTATGGCTACCAGAGCAAAAGTCTCCTCAAAATCAATTCCTTCAAATTTTGAATAACCCTTACACAACAATCTAGCTTTGTTCCTTACAACTTCACCATCTTCATTAAACTTGTTTTGGAACACCAACTTTGTTCCTATAATGTTCTTATTAGCAAGTCTAGGAACCAATCTAATCTAATTCTTCTTCCATTTCCTTTAGCCATCCTTCATCTTTGATAGCATCAGTAAAGGTTTTGGGCTCAACCCTTGATAGTAAGCATAAATTCACTTGCTCACTTTCTTTAACAAGCCTTCTCCTAGTCAGCGCACCTTCATTCTAATCCCCGATGATCTGATCTATTGAACTATTCTTCTGAACATACTTTACTAGAGTTTTAGGGGCCATTTTTGGTTATTTTTCCTTCTCTTCTTTCTCCTCCTATTCTTCTTCTTCAATGTAGGGAGGTATATTAGATCTGTAAGCATTTGATTCTTGTGAGATCTGACACAAATCTTCATCTACCTTGACATTTGTGCTTTCAATCATTTTTCTGAATCTTTTGTTGTAGCATTTGTAGGTCTTTCTCCTAGTTCAATAACCAATAAATATCCCTTCATCACACCTTGAATCAAACTTTCCAAGATCTTCTTCATCTCTCCTGATGTAGCATTTGCTACCAAAAATATTGAAGTACCTGACAATGGGAGTTATTCCATACCATAGCTCATAAGGGCTCTTATTTCTATTGACCCTCAATTTTACTCTATTAAGCAAATAGATAGCAATGTGAACTACTTCTTTCCAATACATATTAGGCAGGTATGCATCTTTCAGCATTGTCCTAGCCATATCTTACATAGTCCTATTCTTTCTCTCCACCACCCCATTTTGTTGAGGGGTCCTAGGAGCAGACAAATATCTCCTAATACTATGATTCTCACAAAACTTTTCAACTTCATTTGAAGTAAATTCACCTCCTCTATTAGATCTTAAGCATTTGATCTTAGCATTCATTTCATTCTCAACCATTGCTTTGAAAACTTTAAATTTATCAAAAGATTCTTATTTTTCTCTTAGAAATATAACCCAAGTCATTCTATAATAATCATCAATGAGCAACATGAAATACCTTTCACCTTGTTGACTCTTTGTTCTTGTAGGTCCGCATAATTCAGTGTGAATCAACTCCAAGGGAATTGTTGAAGAACACTCCTTGCTTTTGAAATTTTTCTCGGTCTTCTTTCTCATTTGACATTCCTTGCATGATTTGTTTGTTGGCTTGATTATCTTAGGCGTGTCTCTCACTGCATGAGTAGAGTTGTTATTTACCATATTGTCAAAGTTAATGTATCAAATCCTTTTGTGTCACAACCAACTCTCTCTAGATTGGGCTAATAAACATGTTCTTCCATTTGCTTCCTTTAGATGATAGAAATTTTCATAGTTCTTAGTTCCTTCTACAACTAATCTTCTGAATCCTACTTTTCTGATTTCACAACCTTTGGCAAGAAATGTAAGATTGTATCCTTTACTGCACATCTAACTGAAACTGAGGAGATTATGCTTCATCCATTTGACATAGAGGACATCCTCGGTCTTTCTCTTTCCATCAATAGTTATAGAAACCTTTCCACAGATCTATGATGACTCGTCACCACCAAACTTGACAGCACCACCATTCCACTTTTTAAGGCTAATGAACATCCCTTTGTCACTAGTCATGAGATTAGAACAACCACTATCAATCACCTAAGCATTTGCTCCTTGTTTTGCATGAAAGGTAGTCCAAAAAACCATGGATTTTTTGTTATCTTTATCAAACTGCAAGGTACCATACATCTTACATTCTCCAATATTACTCTGTTTGTCACCAAATTTCAAGGCCATGAAGTGTTTCATCATTTGAATCATTGTCATCATCTTTTGAAGAAATTTTTTTTCCATAGAGTAAAGAATCATTTTGAACTTTTCTCCTTTGTTACTATCCACTAATTCTTTAAAAGGACATTTATAAGCAAAATGACCAATTCTCCCATAATTGAAGCACTTGAAAGGTAACTTTCCTTTGTATCTATTGGCTTCTTTATTCAATCTCCTCACAAATTTTTTCTTCTACCTCATCAAAATCACCATCTTGATTACCAGTTTCATCTTCTATCTTCTTACTAACTTTGAGTGTTTCTTCCTTCTTTGGAACATCTTTGTCAAACTCTCTCATTTCAAAGGTTGTGAGAGAACCAAACATTTCATCTATTGAATAATTATCTAGGTCCTTAGATTCCTCAATAGAAAATACCTTTCCACTATAAGCTTTGGGGAGAGATCTTAGAACCTTTTTCATAATCTCATCTTGTTTTACTTCTTCACCAAGACCTCTGATGCCAATACCTACTTCATCCATCCATAGCATATAACTAGCAATATCTTCATCCTCTATCATCCTCAAGGTCTCAAACCTTATTTTAAATATTTGCATCTTGGCTTGCTTCAATTTATTATCTCCTTCATAAATGTTGATCATCCTTTCCCATACATCCTTAGTAGAATTGCAACTCATCACTTTCAGAAGTTCTTAATCAGCTAACCCACACATGATAGTATTATTTACCTTGGATTTTTTCTTAAACAACCTAATCTCAATTGGATCTGTTGGAGGAGAAAAAGGAGTAGTGTAACCATCCTTGAAAGATTTCCAAACACCAAACCCAAGAGAGTTTAGATGGCCTTCCATTCTTTCCAAAAGGTATAATTTGTCCCATCAAACCTAAGACCCTTGTAAGATCCATCATATTCCATCCCAAACCTTTCCTCAAGTGGTTAAGCTTCTTCAAAGTAACTTGGCTCTGATTCCAATTGTTGGACAAACCCATCGATTGAGAGGGGGGTGAATCAGTCTTTTCAAAAACTTAAAACCTTCAACAGAATAAAAACTCAAACTTCTTAACTGGATCATAAACCCTTAAAAAAATCAAAAAAATGAAAGATATAACAAATTAATTCCTTAATAAGGTCAACAATCCTTAACCAAGTCAACAATAATGAAAGATAAAGCAAAGAACACACATGCACAAGATGACACTAGTTATATGTGGAAAACCCAAGAAGGGAAAAACCACAGTGAGAGTTAAGTCACAATATATGAAGCCCAATGCTTACAAAAGTTACAACAACACTCATTGTCAAAATATTTGCAAACTAAGGCACACAACCTTAGGGAAAGATACAATGGAATTTCATGTTGAAGCACACAACTCCAGGGCAAGATACAAGGACCTGATGAGACTCGCTATCTTAGAGCAGGATACATGAAGATTTATAATTTACAACATATGTCAACAATACACTTTGTTGAGTGAGGCGTTAAAGCACATCTGATCTATCTTCTACAGGCTTTCACACTACATCTACATTATTATCAATTTATTCCATACACACACTCTTTGCAACTGATTTTTTCTTTCATTTATATCCTCCACAACATCACAAAATACCAATTAAGTTGATCAAAACAAGAGATAAAAATAAAATTCAACAAGTCAGCCATAAAAAATTAATGTGGTTAAGAGTGGTCATATCCAGGAGATAGAGAGAACCAAAAACACCTTATTACATCTTTCAATGTCATCCCAAACATCACACATGTTGGCGTGCAACATGCCAAGTTTGTAACAAGGAAACATGTAGCACATTGTTGGTCATCCCCAAAACGCAACTTTCAATTGAATTTACTCAATGTGTTTCATAAAAAGAAAGAGGAGGAACCAAAAATAAGTTAGCACAACCTCCAATGTAGGTGCAGACTCCTAAGTACATAACACAAGCAAGAGAACAAGCCTTGATGGCTAGACATCCACAAGCTACCTAGAATAACCAACTCAAAATAATATGTGGTACCAAAAATAGTAATCCTTGATGTACAAACCACAAAGAGACATTCCTTGAACATCCAACAACACTTCCAAATACTTCTTTCATGGTGTCATGCCACAAACCAAATTGAAACAAAATACTCCATCCTAAAAGCACAAAATACACAACCATGAAATAGAACATTAATAAACCAACTTATGATAAACACCAACACATGAAATCTGAACTAAGACACTGTACAAGCACTAATAGAACTTCCACCAAGTTGTAGGAGAAAATACATCAATGGAAGAAATGTGGAGAATTTTCTGGACCAATCCTAACAAGCAACAAAACTTACAACACACTGTAATTTCCTAAAACCTCCTCGACAACACTAGTGACCTAAAAATATAGGAGTACAACATCCATAGAGCATATACACTTAATCCCAAACCACAAGACCATATCTTCAATAGTGGAGGAATGTGGAGCATTCAAATAGTCTTCAAAAGAAATTTCTTGTAATAGAAAGCTTTACCAACATCCAGAGGCCAGATCCTCCTTGTAGCAACACATACTCCCTTAGGAAAAATAGGAGAGAGCATACAACATACTAGAGACCATCAATAACATCTCTTCACCATCAACATTACTTCTAATCCTCATCTTAATGCTTCTAATCATCATCTTAATACTTCTAATCCACATCTTAATATATCATCTTGATACATACTTTCCTGACAACAACCATATTCAATATATCATCTTGATGCATACTTTGCTAACAAAAACCATATTCAATACAACTTAAATTTTCATTAAACAATGCATGACATCCAAGAGTGAACATAAAAATTTATTACTTATTAGCACAACATCATACATCAATGGCAACCCACATTGAGTGTACACCAATGACAAACAATTCCAAACATATGTGCAGTAGCCTCCCAAACAAAGTGTTTTCATCAAAGGAAATCAATGGAAACAATCTTATCAACATAAGTATAAATGAAAACCCAAAAAGAGTGTTCCCAAACTAAGTGTTGACATCAATGACAACCACAAGCAACATATGTGCAATAGTTCGAATGTCTGAATTTTGTTGATGGCTTGATATTTTTTTAAGCATATATCAATCTTGGAGTTTTTATTTTTTCTCCATTAAGGGTAAACATGATATTTTTCTTTGTAAATCCATATGGAGTGTATCTATCAATGAAATTCCCTCCAAGAAGTACATCAATAGGCATTTGGTTCAGGGAAAATAAATCACATTTAAAATTATTTCCTTCTACTTCTAGAGGTTTTTGGTTGCTATATTTATCACAAGAAAATTTATTTCCTTGGACATCACAAGCTATTTAGGAAATTTTTTGTGTTAACTACAAATTATCTAGCACTTGTTCTTTGTAGAAGGATAATGAGATTCTAGTATCAATCTGGGCATCCTATTATTTTCCATTGATAATAACATTGATATATTGAGAGAATTTTCTTGTTAATAGGTGTAGTAAATAATGTGGTTTTAGTTGAGGTTTAGGTTTTGGAAGTACATACATTACTATATTGACATTTTAGGGATCTTAAATATGTGGAGGAAATTATCTTTCAATATCTTCTTTATTTTCATATTCTTTTTGAATTTTTTCTTGGAATTCAAAATGGTCAAGATGGTGTACATGGTAAACCCTCTTCTTCTTGGATAAAAACTTGAGATGGAATAGAGAATTGGTATGATGATGGACAATAACTTTCTTCTACAAAATTTGGTTGTTCTAGAGAAAAATTGGAAATTGCGTTCATTATTAGATCTATTTGGATAGATTTATTTTTGCTATATTTCATTTCTTCTTTTCTTACAGTATAAATAGGAGTGAATGGTAGAGGTTGATCATGTATTTGGAGAGAAAGAGTTGACTCAAATTGATTTAGTCCTTTGATCTGCCTCTGGTACTGTTGAAATTATTGTTGTGGCTGATGATTATGGAATGGAGGTCTTATTTGTTTATCATTTCTGAATGGAGAATTATTTTGAAATCTTCCTCTGCCTTTATTTCTTTTGGTTTGGTTCATGATGATCGTAGGAATATTACTATAATCTTCTTCTTCTTCTTCCATTTTCCTATCAACTTCTTACAATGCATCAACAAGATCTTCTAAAGTTGTATCATCTTCTTCATCAAATTCTTCAAATACTGGTTCATATATGTTATCTTGTAAGTATAAATCTTCTTCATCAACTACATCCCACCACATTGATGCTTCTATATTTTTTATTTGCTTTGCACTGAGTTTTGGTAAATGGATTATAGCCATTTGCGTTTATGAAGGTAGAGACAATGCATTGTGCTTCATGCTTGGTAAATTTTTGTTGCTATTTGCAGTCACTAATGAAACGAAGAATATTTTCTTTATAAAATTGGATGAGATCACTAATGGGAGTGACTATAAGTGAAAATTCTCTAATGTCCATATACCTCAGGACCTTGTCACCATGATTATAAGGAAATCCTTCAAGATATTTTTTTTTGCAAACTCAATTTTCTATTCATCTTTGAGTCAATAGAATAATTTCTAAGAGTTTTAGAATACTCAATGAAATATTTTAGATCACAATATTTCATTGAAAAAGTATATTTCATCAATCTTTTTGCTCTAAAAATAGCTTCAAGGAAAAATTCATCAATCAAGAATTCTAATAGACAATTGAGAGTTGGTAAGTGCAATTAAACTTGTTGTCTAGTCTGAAGGTTTTTCTAAACTTGGGTGATAAAATTTTGCATCGTTGTCAACTCTGATTTTTTAAACTACTAGCCATGAGCAATTCCCCACATGTAGTTGATAGCCAATTTACAAGTATTATTTGAATTGGATCCAAACAAGCCTCCAATTATAATAAACATGTTGATCCAATTTCATATTAGTTGGAATGGATCCTCAACATTATCTATGTCTAAATACCAAGGTTGTATAGGACATGTAGTCTTCATCATCATCAAGGTGTCTGATGATTTCTTTGTTGTATTTTCATGTGGTTTTGATAATGTAGGAATTACAAGAGCATTGGTTGTAGGTTTATTTTCTTGATTAATCAACCAATCTAAAGATGTTGAAAGATCTTTTATTGAAGTATCTACTTCTTCAAACCTCGTTTATACAACTTCATGTCTTTCTTCTAAAAGATGGACTTTGTCTACAATAGTAGTAATATCATCACCAAATCTATGTAAATTAGTCAATATTTGATTAGTCTGGGTATGATTTTTGGCTAAGGATGTTTTTACATAGTTTAGGCTATTATGGTTATAGGCTATTATGGTTATCAATAGCTATATTACCTAATTTTTGTACATTATGGTGGATAATATTTACAAAATATTTAAGAGATGTGACATCAATACACATAGAATCAATGTTTTGTTATAGATGTTCACATAACCTTGTAATGTAATTCCTCTATTTAAACTCATTTGATGGCTCTGATTCTTTTGGAGATTGTGGTTGAAAAGCATGCTAGAAAAGACTTATTTTCCCATGTTAATTTTTGTAGTTGCCTCAAATAAGAGGCCATCTACCATTTTTGTAGAATGTCTCGTCTTGTTCTTTGTACCATTCTAAAGTTTCTTTCCTTGGCAATGTATTGACCATGTTGTAGAAAGGGTGATTTGACATAATCTTCTTTCCATTTTCTTTTGTTCCTGGTCTTGTGGGATCATGAAAATGATCATCTAGATCCCTTTCTATTGATCCTAATGGATCAATTCATGTATTTAAAGTGGTTTCTTTTATTACTACAAATAGTTGTGCTTTGTTTTTGCTAGATGAAGCACTGAAAGAGGATCTTACACTTTGAGATTGCTCTTCAAAAGGATTTGAAGAATAACTTCTTGTAGAAATAGATCTTAGCATAACACTTATATAGTTCTGACTAACATATGGACCGGTTTGGTAGCTTCTAATAATCTTGGTGTGACAAGTTACATCCAATCTAGTTTCCATCATGTAGGGATATCAACTGTATTGATATGTCCCTTTTGTAACTATACTTCATGCATTGCTCTAGCACATGGTAAATTTTCAAGAATAGCAGGATTATTTGTATTCATCATATAATACAGGACTTGTATGTTTATAGAAGAATATTTAAATTTACCAAGCATATTATGATAATAATCTACAAGATTGGAATATTCACGATAAATTTGAACTACATGATAGATGGAGACCTCTCATTCGAGAACAAGTTTGGGACTAATGTGATTTGACACTGCTACTACCATCACCAACATCTAACTCATCTGAGAGTAATGATGAGTACCATTTTTATAGTGACTAAAAGGGAACCTTTCTTTGTAAAAGTGTAGTCAATGGCCAACCATTTGTCTGATATACCTCCTTTTTAGATAACCAGTTTACTCAGTAATATAGGTCATATTCTCTTTTACCACTTAGTCTAGTCATTTCTTTGCTAGATAAATAATCTCTTGTGGAAGCATTGTGGGAATTGAGTCTTTGATTTTAGCATTTTATCCTAGAGTCTTTAAGTCTAACTTGTCTATCTGTCTCTTGAATTTTATTGAGTATGCTCTATTGCTACACATAATTGCAATCTAAGATATCAAAAATATAGTCTACTTAAGTATTGTAAAACTTATTTCTTGAAGTAATATCCAGAAGTCGTATCCATTTGGATAGCAATCTCTTCTCTATTTCTATAAGAAATATTTTCTATACAAGCAAGTATTTTAAAGTTTGTTGACCATAAATAAATTACCAAGGTTGTATAGTACATGAAGTCCTTGTCATCATCAGGGTGTCTAATGATTTATTTTCTTCCTTTTCATGTGGTTTTGATAATGTAGGAATTACAAGAGCACTGGTTGTAGGTTTATTTTCTTGATTTCAACCAATCTAGATATGTTGAAAGATATTTTATTGAAGTATAAACTTCTTCAAACATTTTTTATACAACTTCATGTGTCTTTCTTCTAAAGGTTAGATTTTGTCTACAATAGTAGTAATACCATCACCAGATCTATGTAAATTATTCAATATTTGATCAGTTTGGGTATGATTTTTGGCTAAGGATGTTTTTACATTTTTTAGGCTATTAAGGTTATCAATAGCTATATTACCTAAATTTTTTACATTATGGTGGATAATGTTTACAAAATCTTTAAGAGATATGACATCAAGACACAAATCATCGATGTCCCGTTGCAAATGTTCACATAACCTTATAATATAATTCCTTTGTTTAAACTCATTTGATGGCTATGATTCTTCTAGAGATTCCTATGTTTAAAAATCAAAAGAATTAGAGCCATCAAATGAGTTTAAACAAAGGAATTACATTACAAGGTTATGTGAACATCTACAATAGAACATTGATGATTTGTGTCTTGATATCATATCTCTTAAATATTCTATAAATATAATCCATCATAATATACAAAAATTAAGTAATATAGCTATTGATAACCATAATAGCCTAAAAGATGTATAAACATCCTTAACCAAAAATCATACCCATACTGATCAGATACTGAATAATTTACATAGATTTGGTGATGAAATTACTACTATAGTAAACAAAGTTCAGCCTTTATAAGAAAGACATGAAGTATCAAAAAGGTTTGAAGAAATAGATACTTCAATCAAATATCTTCCAACATCTTTAGATTGGTTGATTAATCAAAAAAGAAACCTACAACCAATGCTCTTGGAATTCTGACATTATCAAAACCACATGGAAAGAAAGCAAAGAAATCATCAAGCACCTTGATTATGATGAGGACTACATGATGTATACAGCCTTGGTATTTAGACATATGTAATGTTGAGGATCATTTCCAACTAATATAAAATTGGATCAATACTTTTATTATAATTGGAGCCTTGTCTAGATCCAATTTAGAAAATACTTGTAAATTGGTTGTCAACTACATGTGGGGAATTTTTCATGACACGTGGTTTCATAAATTAGAAGTTGAGAAGGGTGCAAAATTTTATCAAAAATTTATCACCCAAGTCCAAACAAATCTCAAACTGGACAACAAGTACAAGTACACTTACCAACTCTCAATTGTCTATTAGAATTGTTGATTGATGAATTTTCCCTAAAGTTATTTGGAGAGCAGGAAGATTGATGAAAGATATTTTGTCAATGAAATGTTGTGATCTGAAAGATTTCATTAAGTATTCTAAAACTTTCAGAAAATTATTGTATCAACTCAAAGATGAACAAAAAATTGAGTTTGCAAAAATAAACTATCTCGAAAGATTGCCTTATAATCTTGGTGACAAGGTCTTGAGGTACATGGAGATCAGATAAATTTCACT
Organism: Sequoia sempervirens; assembly: GCA_007258455.2. Classification (NCBI taxonomy): domain Eukaryota; kingdom Viridiplantae; phylum Streptophyta; class Pinopsida; order Cupressales; family Cupressaceae; genus Sequoia; species Sequoia sempervirens. The sequence goes on from VDFB02168118.1 coordinate 73,230,218, forward strand.
TGCAGTCATTCCCATTAGTGATCTCATACAATTTACTAAAGAACAAATTCTTTCTTTCATTGATGACTGCAAATAGTAACAAAAAATTTCCAAGCATGAAGCACAACGCATCGCCCCTACCTTCATAAACACATATGGCTATAATCCATTTACCAAAACTCAGTGCAAAGCCAATAAAAAGAAACGTAAGCATGAAGTCAAATTCTAGCCTTGCAAGTTCAACATACACTATTCATATGCACCAAAAAACAAGTATCTCCGTAAACGTTCGGTTTCAGAACCACTCCCAATTTTTGACGAAGTTTTATTTTCTCACCAAAGGCCCACGATTCAGAGAACACGAGAAAAATAATTGCAAAAAGTGCTAGTATTTTTTAAAATGTAGTTCAAGATAGTTTGGCACCAAACATAGTGGTATTGAGTGCCTTATCTCACCCACCTACCTGCAACTCTCACTCACTAACTCTCCCTCATTTCCTAAGCACCATTAATGACTAGAGGTTATACTCTATGGGCATGCTAGAGGACTGGGCCTGATTTTGGGTAAGAAAATGATGAAATCCCTTATATTAAGAATGGTCGCCGCTAGCAGTTGCAAAAGTCATGGATTTTCAAGCCCATGTGCAAGTCTACGCGTTTCCAATTGTGGGAAAACTATAGAGGGATACATCCACATTGAATTTCATTTTTCAAAGGAGGATAAGATTGGACTGGAGAGGAGCATGACAGAGAAAAGCTGACAGCGCAAAACTTAAGGGTTCATAGTTTCCAGGTTTGAGTATTATAATTTTGGCTATTGTAATGATCTGGGTTCATCCCAAATCTGTAATAAGCGCCTATAACTTTTGTATATTGAATTATTAATGGCATAATCAACTTTCATCAAATTTCTTAATGTGCATGAGTGTGCATTTATGGATGTGTGTTTTTTAGTTGGCCAGCCATACAACTATAAAATCGATGCAAGTTTTTGCAAGGTATCTTTCCAAAATAGCAAATGAAATGTATGGGTATGCTCATGGATTACTAGGTAAACTCGCTTAATATTCTGCAACTATCAATTATTACTTTGAATGTGTGTGTAGAGCCTAACTTCCTTGTGCATTTTGAAAGGTAGAATCTTTTGGGGTGTCTTGATTAAGGTATCACCTTGGTTTCATTTATTGCATCTTTTGTATGAATTTAGAGACTTAGTTGTCCAATTGGATAAAGGCACTTGTCTATTATTGGATCCTTCTCCCTATCATCCTCTACACACTCAAAATAAATCAACATAAAACATCTTCTAGTTTTATCCTTTTCTATGTGTTCCAACTATTCAACATTTCAAGGGGTTATTATAAAACACATTCATTGACATTTATGTGGTATATCACTTGTTCCTATAAGGTGCTTAACCTTGAGTTCCCCAAACCAACATACAGGCACGAAGTAACAACTGAAATAGGGGTGCACTATGCAACAAGAATGGTTTGTGTCGGGATGATTGTGGAGCTACTATGATGATATCTATTACTACACCTTAGGGAAACCCCCTAGTCTAGAATAGCCAAAAGTGAATGTCTTACCCACCTCAATAATTGGTCTTGAGTTGCCCAACTTGAACAAAAGTTTTACATTACTCTTCTAAATTTGACACCCCTAGCACTTGTGAGACTATCCAACCTTAAGAATTTGGGGTCCATAACTCACATAACAAACACATTCTATGTTTTATGTTCTTGAAGTTTAATTATTTAATGTGTTTTTACACAATGCTTTATAGTGAGATGGTTTATAAATTCTATGTGTGCAATACGGTGGTCTTTGTGTTTATTTCTTATTTTCATAAAACTCCTTAGATTATTACATCTATAGTGTTTGTGATAGGGTGAAATACTAATAAGGCTGATGCAAGAAGTTGGGTCCACAAAAAGCTCAAAAAGTGGAAGTGTTTTTGTTGTTTTTCAAAATTTGTCACACTTGGACTGAAAATTTGAGGCACTTACACAATAAATCTTTAAAAAAAGTAAGTAATATGAAATTTTAAATTTTAAATCTAGTTTCTAAATATGTAAATTATTCAAATACCCAAATTATAGAAATTAAATTTTTATTGGGATCTATAAAAACCACTTTTTAAAAGTCTCTATTTTTTTTCCATACCATGCACGTGTACGGACACCACTTTTTGACCCAAATAAAAATATTTTGCTAATTCCTTTCAGGGAAAGAGAGCTAACAACATGAATATTGATTAGGAATTTTTTTGTAATTTTTTTTTTTAATATTTTTTTATTGAATTTTTATTGGCCTTAATTGTTGTTTTTAAAAATCAACATGTACGGACAACATATTTGGACCTAAAGTAAACATTTTTTGAATATTTTTTTTTCATTGTGTAGAGAATTGTTTGAAGATTGATGCCATATGATTTTTTTTTCAAGAAACTAAAAGAAAAAAAAAAGTTATTAAAAAACAAAAAAAGTCTGATATTTCAAGTTTAAGGACTAGTTTACTTAGAAATTAATTAAAAAATAACAAACATAATCCAATCTTAATAAAAATTATATATTTAGAAACTAGACATCGTTTTCTCTAATGGGTTTTAATTTTATAGATTGATTCGGAAAAAAATTTCATCAATCATATTGTCAAAGTTGGACATTCTTCAATCTACCTTAGTTTTTTAGTTGTAGGTCAAAGGCTAAGGCTCGAATTTCCAAGCCTTTCCCAAGCCTAAAACCAAGGCTACATATGGGTTGGGAATTCAATTTTTTAATAATGCGTACATGTTACTAAAATGCGTACGTGTTATTTAAATGAAACGTGTACACGTTTCATAACGCATATGTGTTATCTATTTACCTGTTGGGTAAATGTAATGTGTATGCATTATATAATGCATATGTGTTCCTAAAATAAAACACGTACACGTTTCTTAGATAGCCATTTTTTCCCGATTTGAAAAATACTGATAAAACACATTTTTTCTACAACATTCATTTTTTATAGTACAGTCCAAAAGTGCCATTTTCTACATTTTTTATTGCAAATTTTTCTTTTGCAAGGCATATTCTATTCAAATTGTTGGAAGAGACAAGTGCATGTTGAATTTTCTAAAGTGGAATCAAGTACAAGAATATTTTACAAGAAGATTTGGAAAAAGAGAACTTTTGGATGTATTCATGATGTTTTTGTACTTCAAAGTTTATAGAAGAAAGGATCTTCATACTACATAGTTTTATTTGAATATTTGAAGGAGATGGCAATTTGAAAATAGGTTACTTGAATCATTTGTTTTGTCATCAAGGAGGGTTTGGTAACCATGGGATCAAAGCAAAGACAGAAAAATGTAGAAAGTTAATAACACTCAAAGAAATTCAAGCAAATAAAGAAATGGAGGCAAAAAGACAAAGGGATAAAAGATAAAGGATTTGTCAAATGAAAAATTTGGAAGCATCTAGTTCCATGAATGTTGAAGAGGAAACCATGAATGATGAAATGAATGTAGATGATGCAAATATGGAGATGGTGAATATGGAAGAAAATGCAATTATTGAGACAAACCCAACTATGCCTTCAACTTCAACTTTGAATGATATGGAAATAGTACCTATGCAAACAACTTTAGGTATGTCTTTAAATCCACCTCCCAATGATATGGAAAACGCACCTATTCAAAGAATCTATCCAAATATTTTTTCAAACCTAAGTCTTGATAATATTGATCTTAGTTGTTTGGATGAAGCTAGATACACCTTGATGGTATCAATAATTCTGGGGTTGAAACAATGCAAAAACAAAAAATGATGAAATTATATCTTATGAGAATGCAAATGAGAATGAAATCCCTCATATTGATGAAAATTAGAATGAAATCCCTTTTACATTTGAAAATGAAAATGAAACCCCTTGCGTGAATTAAAATGAAACCCCTTGTATGGATGAAGGTGAAAATGTATTTTTTTACAATTGAAAAAGATGTGCTAGATAACCTTCATGGTAAAGTTTCTTGGAGACAAATTAGAACTTATTGAAATAGAATATATAAAATATTTAAATTTTATAGAAATAAATTAGGATTCCAATGTCAACTCATGGTGCAATTGATGAGAATGTCGAAAATGAGAAAAGTGATGAAAAAATTAGGTATTTTTGTAAAACCAAAAAAGAAAGATGATTCAGTAGAACAAGTCATATCTAGGGTTGCTAATGCTATTGATTTTATAGGTAAGAAAATTTGATCTAAAGATAAGAATGTGGTTCGTCGTGCAATAACAACTCTAGTTAATAAAGCAACTTCAAATAAAAGAATGTTAAGTAAGATTAGTAAATGTATAAAAGTAAATCCTAAAACTTTGATAAGAGTTGCTAAAAGAAGAGAAAGTATTGAAAAGGATCCAATTAATCAAGGTTGGAGTTTTAGTAGTAGACTCCCAAGATCAGACATGAAATTAACTAATGAAATTAAATCTTTAATCGAAAAAAATTTGGCATGATAATACAAGAGTATCACCTAACATTAGAGATGACTTAAAATTAAGGGTGGGTTCCAAAATTCATGAACCTCATCCAAAGCATCTCTTAGATAGGACTCAAACTAAATTATATAAAAAAAAAATAGATGTTTCAATCTTACCATTGAATATTAACATAACTCAAAGATCATTTGAAAAGTGTAAACCTTGGTATGTTAGAATTAATAAGCAACGAATCTCTTGTTGTTGTAAGACTCATGTACAATTTTGTTATTATTATGATAGTTTTTGATATATACAATGCACTTTATATGCTAACCAAATTATGCAGGACATTTGTGGTATTAATATGCCACCTCAAAGAATCAAAGATTTTATAGCAGGTTTGTTTTGCAAACCCTCTAATGGAAACTTATTTAATTTTAGAGCATGTATTTCTAGAGAATGTGATGGATGTGGTAACTTTTCATTATCAGGAGAATGTATGCATGAAATTAGTTTAGATGAATTTGGACAACAATTAGTGGATGTAAAAAATTTTAAAAATGTTGAGTATTCTTTAAAAGATGGAAAAACTGAAAAACATTGTGAGCTAATTGTGGAAAAACTTAGTGTGCATTCATTTATTAAATAATTTAAAGATAAGATTGTACCTAAATATGTTCAACACTCTGATTATGCTCATTGGCTTGATAATCAATTTCATTTATGTAAAAACACATTCCCAATTGGAACTATATTTTCAATTGTTGATTTTGCTGAAAATTATACTCTTGCTCCACAAGAAGAAATTCAATCACAGTATTATAATTCAGTGTAAGTAGCTCTATTTGTTCATATTGTTTATAGACATGAAAATGATAGTAGAGTAGATAATAGAAATTTTTTGAGAGAGTACCATTTTTATGTAAGTGATAATCAATTACATTCATCTAAGTTTGTTCAATATTGTTTTGATATATTTTATAAAAAAATAAAAGAGAGAGGAATTCAAATGAGAGAACATCTCATATGGTCGGATAATTGCATGGGTCAATTCAAAAATGCTAGAATGTTTTATTGGTTATGTAGAGTTCATAAGGAAAATAATATCTAGCACATGTGGAGCTTTTTTTAAGCTAGTCATGGTAAGGGAGAACACGATGGAGCAGGTGCATGTGTGAAAAGAGCTCTTGCTAGAGAGCAACTAAAATTTGAGGATGTTGTGAAATTTAGAGACGCACGTGCAATTGTAGATTGGTGCAATACCAAATTATCTACAAGAACAAGTGAGAGCTCAATAATTCGACGCTTCTTTTGGTTAGTTGAAAAAAAAAAAATTTCTCGACAAGATTGTGAAACAATTAATGGATCTGCCAAATGGAATTCGTTTAAGAGTTTGAATGCAAACACGTGGAAAATATGAACAAGGGAGTTGGCATGCTTTTGTAAATTTTATATTGGTGATTGGGAGGTGTGTGAAAATATGGAATGGATCGAACAATGGCAACTAAGAGCCTTAACACCTACATCGACACATGTTCAACATGGAACGACAATTGAAGATAATCAAGTGTTCGAATCAAATGATTATGATCATGTTTAAGATCTTGTATAAGAAGGTACATTATTTATTTAGTTGAATTTTATATGTATGCATGTTTATATGTGAATTAAATATAAGTCACTCTTTATTGAAATTTTTATTTATTTTTGCAGGACATGTGTATGTTGTTGTTGCACTTGAGGGGAATGAAGATGAGACAGAGTATTGGTTGGCTAGATGTTTTGAGAGAAAACATAAGTTGGTACATCCTATAGTGGATGATGACAACTGAGTATCCAACTAGTTAAGTGGTTGTTGTTGGCACCTAGCTTCAAAATATTTGCTAAGAAAGAATGGCTTGCCTACATTTGAAGATTATGAAAGACACAAGAAGATTATACATTATTCACATTTGATTTTGGCAACCAATATAAAACTAGTTAGATATCAAGGGAGCCATGCTAATAAAGTTTTATGGACACTTTCAATGGATGATCATGAGACAATCATAGATGCATTACAAAAGAGAGAGGATGCAGATGGTACAACAGAGTAAATGAATATTGGTAAGTGTATAGTTGTATATATATTTAATTTATAGTCGATATGTAGTTAAAAATTTATCACATATACATGTCTATATATATATATATATTTGTCTTTAGTCATTTCCTAATTAAATTTTTATATCATTTTTTGTTTCAGGTCTCCCAAAACTAGATGCTTTACAAAAAAGAGAGGAGATGCATATATATTACAATGGAATTTGAATCTAGAGATAGGTAACTATATATAGTTCTAGATACATTTAATTGATAGTATAAATATAAACTAAATTTAATTCATTGTCATTTTATAAAAAAATTATAATTGATTTTATATCCCCTTAAGTCATCCTCTTATGTACCATTAATCCATCCTCTTGCATCCCCTTAAGTCTCTCTATTAATTCCCCTTAAGCCATTCTATTAAGACCCCTTAATCCATATCCTCGTATCTACCCTTAATCCATCATCTTGCATCACCTTAAGTCACTCTCTCAACACCCCGTAAGCCATCCTCTTAGGATCCATTAATCCATATTCTCATATATCTACCCTTAATACATCCACTTGCATCCCCTTAAGTCACTCTCTCAACACCCCTTAAGCTATCCTCTTAGTACCCCTTAATCCATATCCTCATATATCTACCCTTAATCCATCCACTTACATCCCCTTAAGTCACTCTCTCAACACCCCTTAAGTCATCCTCTTAGGACCCCTTAATCCATATCCCCGTATATCTACCCTTATTCCATCCACTTGCATCCCCTTAATTCACTCTCTCAACACCCCTTAAGTCATCCTCTTAGGACCCCTTAAGCCATATCCTTGTATATCTACGCTTAATCCATCCACTTGCATCCCCTTAAGTCACTCTCTCAACACCCCTTAAGTCATCCTCTTAGGACCCCTTAAGCCATATCCCCATATATCTACCCTTAATCCATCCTCTTGCATCCCCTTAAGTATCTCTAGGGTTCATGAGATGCTTAGAATAACAAATCTATATGGGTTAATGGTTTAGGGTTCATCTCCTAGGCTTTAGGTCATATGGTTTAGGGTTTAGGGTTTCTAGGGTTCATGAGATGCTTAGAATAACAAATCTATATGGGTTTTAAGGGTTTAGGGTTCATCTCCTAGGATTTAGGTCCTATGATTTAGGGTTTATGGTTTTAATTCATTCCCTCAACTCCCCTTAATCCACCCTCTTTCATCCCTTTAAGTCATTCTATCAACTCCCCTTAATCCACCCCCTTACATCCATTTAAGTCATTCTATCAACTCCCCTTAATCCACCCTCTTACATCTTCTTAAGCCATCCTCTTAAAGGACCCTTAAGGCATATCCTCTTACATCCCCTTAATCCACCCTCTTGCATCCCTTAAGTCACTCTCATAACTCCCCTTAAGTCATCCTCTTAGGACCCACTAAGCCATATCCTAAGGTTCATGACATGCATCCCCTTAATCCACCCTCTTACATACCTTTAATTCATTCTATCAAGTCCCCTTAATCCACCCTCTTATAGCCCTTCAAGTCATTCTATCAACTCCCCTTAATCCACCCTCTTGCATCCCCTTAAGCCATCCTCTTAAAGGACCCTTAAGTCATATCCTCTTACATCCCCTTAATCCAAAATATTGCATCCCTTAAGTCACTCTCATAATTCCCCTTAACTCATCCTCTTAGGACCTGTTAAGCCATATCCTAGGGTTCATAACATGCATCCCCTTAATCCACCCTCTTACATCCCTTTAAGTCATTCTATCAACTCCCCTTAATCCACCCTCTTACATCCCTTTAATTCATTCTATCAACTCCCCTTAATCCACCCTCTTGCATCCCCTTAATCCATCCTCTTAACTCCCCTTAAGGCATTCTCTTAGGACCCCCCTTAAGCTATATCCTCTTAGGTCCCCTTAATCCATCCTATGGAAAACATCACTTGAATTTGTAAGGAATTCATAAGATCCAATTTTCTAACTTTTACTATATATTGTTCTTTTCTCTTATGGATTATTTACTTAAATGACTCATAAAATCTATAGTTACTTTACTTACATTAATTATTTTTTCAGGTTCTCATCAAGTCGATCTACCATGTGATTGTCACTGTAAAAAAAAATTATAAAGAGACTATGTAAATATCAATTTGTGGTCTTGACCTAAAAGTTGATAAGCTTTAATTGTATCTACATGCACATATATGTTTCATCGTGTTATATAGTTGTATTAAACATCAATATACATTATATATGTTTGTTCAATGTATGAACTTCAATGAACTTATTTGTCACTTTTTAAATATCTTATTCCAATTTTATAGATTGTACATTTCATGTCTTGTATTTACCATATTTTATATAATTGCTCAGTTGTATAGATTATACATTTTATACATACAAGGAGATAGATTTTTGTTTAGTGATTCAAATATTTGCTAGAATTGGAAAATAATTAAAATTACCTTCCCTTAATTTATTATGAATATGATCTAAACTATTTAAGGAATGTTTTAATTTTTCACCTAACCATGTGATAAATTATATATATGAAATTTGATTCTAGATAAGAATTTATATAGTGCATGTATTACTTGAAAATTAGATAAAATATCTATACATACATGAGTGCATATAATCATCAAAATGAACATAACACAATCATAATTGACTGCATATATAATCATCATATTAAAGTGAACTGATATAAATAAACACAAACATGATAATATTAATCGATATAATGTATGTGAAATGGTCCACAAAATAATATGTTCAAAATGTATATGTCTAGTCCAACACATATATTTAAATAAAACTAGAGATCTATAGTCCATAAAAATTAAAACCATCTAACTATCAGGGCGATCAGTCAAATCAAGTCTCCTCTTTGTTCCACGTGGACTAGATGTACCCACATCATGTTGTAAAAGAGTACAAGAAACTTGAAATTAGATTTAAAGTTATTTAGAAATTTTGATATAATTAAACATATTTAAACTTGAAAATATAAAATCAAGATAAAAATAAATTTAATTAAATATCTAGTAAATACAGTAAAAATGATTTTTAGTATGCATAAATTACCATATGATCATGTGAATCTACTGGCACATTTTTTTCAACAGGTAGCATAACTGTCACTTGAGAAGATCCAAATGCTTGATCTACTATATCATGCATATTCATATAAAGCAAACAATATGTTAAAGCCTCGAATATATATATATACACTTAAAAGGTCCGTAAAAATTGTATAGTAGATAAATAGTAAAGTTTACAACCTCGAATGATATGACCTCATGATCACGCACCTGAGATTTCCCATGCATAAATGTTGATGATGTCTCAGGTGCACCCCCCATGGGTATCACATGAAATCCCTGCATATAGATGTACAAAAATGTATATTATTCACACATGTGTATGTAAATGAACAAATTAAACTAGATATATGATGTGTATTTAATTTAAACTTAACAAAATTTTGAAAACACACACCTGAGTTGATGATGACTCAGGAGCGCTCACCACAACTTGTGGTTGGTCATTACTAGGTATCGTATGACCCCCCTGCATCTAGATATAATATATCATTTAACACACGTGTACAAATTCAAATTAAATTAGATATATCCACACAAATTATTTAATATATATTGGTTCAAGTACCTGACCAAAAGGTGAGCTCAAATCTACAACACACGACATATAGACATGATCATATTGAGTTTCAGGCATCATATGATCATGCATCTACACCAAACACTTCTTGAATTAATATTATATTATATATATAATTTGATGTTATTATTTACATGAATTTTGCACATTTCAAACAAATTAAATTTAAATTCAAAAGATGAACATACTTATGTAGGATGATCCTCAGAATATAGTAAATTCATATATGACTCCATCCCAGATGCATGTGGGTCACCTGAAGTGGATATTTGAGTATTCCCATAGCTCGAGCCTCCATGCTCTCTATTGGCCACTTCAGCTGCCACATGTGTAGTCTAATGAGTGAGATGTCCTAAAAGTGAACTCAATGTTCCTAATGTCGATAACATTGTCTGCTGCTGAAATGCAATAGGGACACCAGGAGGAGGAGGAACAATAGGAGCAATTGGAGCATGTCGCTGAGGATCAACACGTGTTCTTAGTCTATGTTGGGGCATTCAACGCCCAACTCCCTGAAATGACCTCATATTAAAATAGTTGGGTTTTAAACCCAACTCAAACTCAGCCCATAACTTTCTCAAAAACTATAGGGGCACCTCACAATTTCCATGTGGTGGAATATCAAACACCATCCACCATCTATCCCAAAAATTTGTAGCTATCTACGGGTTCCTACACCATAAAATTGAAAAAAAAAAATTGGTGGGTGCAATTGGTTGGTTTGTTTGGGGGCTAAAAAAATGTTGGCACATGGCCTATTTGGTAATTTTAAGGTCATTAATTTCTTTATAGGACAATCCATCCGCATAGAATTGTCGCCTCTCTTCTCTCCATTGATGGAACCCATCTAGGTTTGCATCAATAAATCGAACAAAATTGACAACAGTTTGCATCGTACATGCAAACCATGCAAGATGGGGGGAATCTAGGCTCATTTTTTATCAGATCTATATTTCCCTTAATCACATTAAGGTTTTCTCTAATGCTTTTTCTTAACTGAGTCTGATCTACTACAGGGAGTGGGGGGTTAGGAGGTGGAGAGTGTGGAGGTGTGGGGTTTTGTTGTGGTGGTAGATCTGGATGTATGGGATCTGGAGGAATTTGTGCATTAGGTATAAAATCCTCTATGTTAAATTTTGGATCCATGTGAACAATAAAATGGCAACTGCATGTTAAACAATTAAAAAATATATATCAAAAAACTAATTAAATAATGCACACAATTTGAAAGTTATTTAAAAATCACATTGAACGTGCAAAAATTCAAAATACATTTCATTTGAAGACCATTCGATTTATAACATTAAAAATCCATAGCTCATGTACACATTAAATTGAGTCTAGTGTGTGGTTGTTAATATGAAGGGTTTGTTGTTACTACCAACTCTTAGAATGCAACTAAAAATGGAGATAATTGTCACACCAAGGTCATACAATTTTAATAAAATCCTACCCACATGTTACCTAAAAATAATTATTGAACACCTTTTAGTAACTCTTCCAAGAAGAATCATCAAGTATATCTAAAATATAAATCCACTATAATTTAGATCTTGAACTATGTATACTATAATTAAGATACCTAAAATATCTAAGGATGCACTATTACATTTTGAGTACATGGAAAAGGAACTCATATGTTGAGTTGTATAAGTGCTTCTACATCAAAACTTTCTAGAGGATGACATGTTTGTCATAACTCATCTATGTATTTTATGTTAAACCTTTAATAAATGGGATGGAATTTATAAATAGTTTTGAGTTAGATCTATATGTGGTACATAGGATACCTCTCAGTGAAAATAGGGAGGTAAGTTCTAATTATAACTCTGATGGGTAGAAATGAAATTAGGGGGTTTTATTAGAACCCTATGAATGCATGCACTATGTCATTGGTTTATTAAGTGAATCCCCTGAAAGAAGGCCATAAACTTATTTTTAGCTAGATATCACTTGATAATTAAACTATAGCCAAATTTGATGATATACATTAATCGATTTATTTAAAATAAATAAAACCATATGGATTAAGGTAAAGACTTAAGATTTATTCAAATAAATCACCATCAACATTTAAACTAGGAGTTGGATAAAACATCAAGAATTGAGAGCTCACAAAAGGCTATGATATCAACAATGAGGCTTCTTGAATCATTATTTGAAAAATTAAATAAGAAGATTAGTAAATAGAGACTGTGAACATGAGGTGAGGAACCAAATTTCTATAGGTAAAGGAATAAAGAATGAAAAATAAGACACATGTAGATTATATAACTTTGATTTCTCAAATTGGGTGTTAATAGGAGGTTAGGGGTTGTTTAGAGTTTCTTCTATTACAGATAAAGGTGGAAAAAGAGAAGGAAACCCCACTAATTTAGGTTATTCAACTCAAGAATGAGTGTCAAAATGGGTAAATGATGAAAACCATGTAGTTTAATTCAAGTAAAAATTATACTAGATTCTATTTATATTAGGATTATTGTTAGACAAGGGTGCTCAATGGAGCTCATAAATATCAAGCCTATCATTAATTAACTAATTCATCGATAAGTAATATTCTTCTACTTTTATGGGTCTAGAGCTTTATCTTTTGGGGTGAGGGGAAGTTTACTCATAGGTGTGGTTGTTTCCAAACAAGAGTATATATATAGAGCTAAGGTATATTGATTTTGAATACATGTATTTATCAAGTATGACATAGAATTTAATTAAATCCGAGGACATAAATTGATTTATCTAAATTTTCAAATTTCATGATAAGAGACACAAATTCTCTATAGTGGGACAAAGTAGTTAAGAAGAAATTATAAGTTTAACACTAACATTAATTTATAATCTCATTCATTGTTTTCAAAGCATAATAAAGATAAAAATAAAAAATTAATAGCAGACATTCAAAGGGACACAAAGATATATGCTAGTGGTAATTGCAATACAAAATAAACAAAGATGAGCTTGAGCACTATTCACATATTGAAAATGGCTTCTTTAAGTACAAAGACTTCACTAAATTTTTTAGTTGTAATGAAATCATATTTATACATGTGAATTGGTGTGCATAATTTATCATGCAAAAATGGAAGAAATTAGATCTTTACTATATAATTATTTAGAGATTTGATGACATGAAAACATATCTATGTCAAATAAAAAATGTAATAAACCTCCAAGGAGGGATACTTCTAAAATTATGTGAAGTGAAAGTTAAGAACCAATGACAAGGAGGATAAAAAATAAAGCAAGGAAGGAGGGCAATTTCCAAATTGAAATTACTCCATGAGCAAGAGCAACATGATCAATCCTAATGAGATTGAAACTTGTAACCATACTACAAAATGAGAATGTTTAAACTATAGTTGAGTGTGGCAATGGTGTAACATAGAAACATGATCAATCCTAATTAGATCAACCTCATAAATTTATGCTATGATTTGTTGAACTAGTTAAGAAACATCTCCTCATTTCTCAACACAAATGGTTACATTGAAAGTATTGATTGTACTTTCAAGTTGCACTATCTAAAATGTGAAAATATTAGGGTTTTAGGTTTAGATTTTAGGTTTTAGGGTTTTAGATTTAGGTTTTAGGGTTTAGGTACAAGGATTAAGGGTAAATTAGTTTTTAGGTCTATATTTTTTGGAACCTAAGGTTTAGGGTTTTGATTTCTAAGTTAAATGTGTCTAATTTAGGTTTAGTTTTTATGGTTTTCGATTTACAATTTAATGTTCTTTGTTTTATTGATGTTTTGTTTTTTTAAATGCAATTTAAAAACTATAAAATATTGAAATAAAACAAACTAAACAAAAACTAAATAACAATTACAAAACAAAAATGCAAGATATAAAGCAAAAAAATGGCATAATTCAACCAACTTGGAGATCACTGAGGTCGGTTGTGTCGACGGGAGGAGGTGGCAGTGAAAATTTGCTTCAATTAGGCTCTTTGAAATGCATACGTGATCTTCCTTCTCCTTCTACAGCATGGCTCAAATTGACTGTGAAAATGAAAACACAGTTGCTTATTTAAATAAAATAAATAGCTTTGTGAAATGCATACACGTTATGAACACACGTGTTTTGTAATGCGTACACGTTTTAGGTTTGCGTACCTGAATCTAAACGCATACGCATTCAGATTTAGGCTCAGGTACCCGATGCATAACGCGTATGCATTTTTTAAAAACACGTACGCATTTCGTGTGAAATTTTTTGGTTTGGCCAAAACTTCCCCTCTTCGTGGACCCAACTTCTTAATTTTACCCAATAATTACATTATAGATTATTTGAATTTCATTATATCTTTCAAATTTAAGGCTAAAACTAAGTGCATAATTGATTGTTTATTTTTATGTTTATTCCTCAAAGCCCTAACATTTTTTCTTTTCTTTTTTTTACAATTTGATAGAATAATATTAGATTAAAAGTGATCTTATTTGATATCTTTAAAAAATTATTATTTGTAAAAAAATTAAAATACTAGATGTATGGGTTGTCAAATTTGATCTTTTACCAGCACAAACCCCTTAAACAAACAAATCACATATACCACTAAGCTAACTTGAACATTTCCATGATCTAGCACAAAAGAATTTGGAGTTGATTGATTGTTGGGACTAGTTATTTTTTTAGGAGAAATAGAGTGATCTTCATTTTACTTGAGTTGCATGTGTCAAAAGAACAATCAACAAGACTAATTTGTATACAAAAAGGAATTTCACATGTTAGATTACCATATAAATTAGGAGTAGGAGATTTGGTGGCTTATCTCCAAGCTATGGAAAATACATCTATAAATGAAGGTTTCAAAATGAAATCTTGAAATGATACTTTGATACTACGTTTCATAAGATGGTGGAACATACATACACTTGGAAAGGCTTGACAATTTTGATCAAGAATGGCTAATTAGGAGACACTAAAAAAATATTAAAATATGATGGAATGGAGGATCCAAAAAGTCATATAGCTACTTGCAAATTTATATGGGATAAAATATGTGAGATAGATGAGACGTTGAAATACAAAAATTTTACTAGATCCTAACTCCTATCACAAGAGCATGGTATATACGTCAGGAGTTAAGGATAAAGACAAGATATTAGGACACAACCAAAGCTAGTTTTTGCAAAACCTTCAATTTATTGGAGCCAAATCCAAAAATAAATAAGGTGTTAAAAATAATTGAAGTAATAACTTTACATGAAGAGAAGGTAAGACGAGAGTTCAAGAAAGAAATGATACATGTGTTACCTCAAGAAGATGACAATTGATAGAAAATAATTGAGTAGATACCATATGCCATTTTAGGACCACAAAAGATATTCTATTCAACCAAGAAAATAGGTCATAAAAGAGCAACAAAAACAACCTAAACAAATGGGATTTCATATAACATTGTCAAATCCTTTGATGTTTATATCAAATTTTAAAAAAATAGAGTAACTAACTTGTATCACATCTTGCAAATGTGTACTATATATGTTTTGTCTAGATATATTGTCAACTAATGCACACAACTCCAATATCTCCAAATCTAATTGCAATATATATTGTATTGTACTCATGAATATCCTCAAGGAAAAGGATATAAGAGGAACCATAATTTTGAATGACCTAAGGTGAGAGCATGGGTAAAAGATATACCACAATGTATACTCCAATATTAATTCAAAAAGTATAAGAATATGAAAATTGAGCACTATATAAATTTCAAATGATAACATGAGATTTGTAAAATATGAAATAAAATCCCTAAAGTGAGTATAAGATTGCCTAGGATCAATCAAGTTCGCCATAAATATGAATGGAAAATAAAATCCCTAGGGTTAGTCTATAAGTTAGTATAATATGAAATAATAGTGTGCATACCAATTATGCACCAAGACTCACCCACTCAAAGAACAAAATTGTCACATTTCCCCTTACAAGCCAATACTAAAAGAGGATGTCATATAACACCTAGCTAGGGTGGGTAGGAAGTGTTAAGGATAGGATTATGGAAAGAAACATCAAACCCTAAGTTAAAGATCTATCAATGAATCACATGGAAAAGCACTTGGATGGTTTAAATATGAAAATAAGATGTAAAAAAAAATGTAGATTTTAAAAAACTATAAAACCCTAGAGGTAAACTAGGTCATGTAGTTTCAATCAAATTCACCAAAATGAAGAGAGGAAAACACACTTTGTTATGGTTAGTCTAGGAAAATTAATAAAATGAATACACATAACCACAATTAACCTAAACTAAAGAGTGGATGGGTGAAATAGATTCAATTATAAACAATTAGAAAGTTGTATAATTCCCTATTAATAGAAATACATAGAAGAGTAGTTATTTATATCTATAAATGAAGAATGAATGTCAAGTGGATGGAGACACTGAAATCATGGTCCATCTCTAGAACCAAGAAACTCTATAACAGTCATATATATAGATCAAGATTAGAATAGCGATCTCTCCTTGCTTTGGTTGAGTTCATCAATCTTGGTTTAATTTACAACCCAAACTTGTTCTTTGATGTAATTATAACTTTAATCTTGTGTACAACTTGAAAATGGATTGTTGAAGCTTTGACTAGAAAAAGGAGGTTAGTATAGTTTTTGACTTGCAATTGATGTCAAGCCATGCAAGGATGTCTATTTAGTGAAAAAATGATCAAAGGTAACAAATAATTCACTATGGTTGTGGAGTCTATGAGGCTAGAAAATGAGGGGATGAAGATTGTTAAGAAGAGCAATGGCGAATATCAAAGATTTATGGATAGTATTTTTCAAAAAAGGGGAAAAGCTCAAAATATTCCAAAATGGGTATGCAAGACTCGACCTCCCTTCACCTTATGTTGTGGTAAGTCTTCATGTCATTTCTTATTTTACATTGGAGGGTCGTCATATGATTGTTCATGTCTATCATTTCCCAATCCTTAATCACATTAGGCATAGTGAGAAAATTAGTATTCCTTTTTACCTTTTCTCATCCCTACAACAAAGCATTGAAAAAGGAGCTTCCCCTTCCCTACATCAAGGCCTTATGATTAGCTTTGTATAAATGTGTGCTTTCAAACAATCTGCATGGTAACCTTCTTGCTTTAGGCCATGGAACCCCTCTTGTGAATGTTGCTTTGGAAAATGCAAACCAACCTGCAAATGCTAACCCTCATTGTCGTCAACACAAACCTCAAAAATATGTTGAGGGAATAATAGAATTGGAAGTAAAACTGTTGCCTCTAAAAATAAGAGCCATAATTCTAAGTCTATTGAAGGAATAATTGAATTAGACTTGCTTAAGACTACCTTGAAAAAGGAAAACACTCTCCCTTATTGTTGGAACCTCCTAAAAACAAAAAGTTGGTGCATAAAAACCTAAAAAATGAAGTCGCCATTAATATCATTGAGGATGATGATGGAAAACAAATGGATGTGAATGATAGGGGTTTATGTGCCTCTAAGAAGGGAGGGTGTAGGTCAACCCATCTGGCTAAAGTTGCTTATCAGGACAAGGGGAATAATGATAAGTGAAAGAATATTTCCCTTGACAGGGAGGATGTGACGCTCTCACTAAATCAAGAGTTTGATTTGATGAATGATGTTGATGGTGAAGGGATTGATAGTGAAGATTATAGTGAACAAGAGGGGGATGAGGAAGATATGGAGGTTGAGGAAAATATGATGGAAGAGGAGGAGGATATTGATGGCGATGAGGATACCGAGGCTACTAGTGTGGTGGGATAGGAAGACATTGATAAGGATTTCTTTGTTACCTCGATGGATGATATAAAAAAATTGATACTATTAGTGGGTTGAAAAATCAAATAAATACTTTGTAGGTTAAGATGGCTAAGATGGAAAGTGCTATATACACTATGATAGGTTACGGATGGCGTCATGAAACGGGATGTTATGGGAAATGTTTCTAGGCATACTAAGTGTTGACGACGATGTTACTCACAGTAACAGTGTAGATAAATTCCTCACAGGAAAACCGTGAAGAGCCTATCCTTCTTGAAATACTTAACCAAAGAAAACCTAAGGGGGGATCTATGTAATAGAAAAAGGTTGGCTTAGTTCAATCCCAAGTCTCTGGTAGTCAGGTCTTGACCGTACTAGGTTCACTTTAGGGTATGATGTGATATTGTTGTTAATCTCAAAGGGAATATGGTTGTTTTTAGGTTCAGTAAGAATCATAAGCATTCTACACAAGATTTCCAATTCAATCATAGAATATCATCATGAAATTAAAATATTTGAAATAATATTCCATGAATATCAACAATTTTTGCTATCACTTAAGTAGATTTAGCTTAATTAAGCATTCAACAATTCCATGGAAAATGAAATATTTTCAATAAATTTCCATTCATTCATCTATTTTTTGAAACTTTTTCAAGAATTTAAACATCTATTCTAAAATAAAGCATAAAAATATTGAAAAATTAAAATTTATCTCAGTTATTCTCCACAAATGCCCCAAAGAGTTAATCAAATCAAAGAAAATCGCTTTATACTTCATCAGATTGCTTCACAACTACATATAAAATGGTGTGATCTTTTAAAGAGAGGCGGTTTTAGTTTGGACACCGAATAGGTTCTGTATGCACCCTTAAACGGCACAGCACACAGTCTTGTTCGACTTAACTAACAAAACTAGCTACAAAGATTCATGAGATAGGTAGCTATCAAATTGGCTCTAATATTGATTAATTTCTATGCACATACAAGTTTTTCGACCGGAATGATTTAGAAAACAGAAAAAAGAAGAAAACTTAGAGAAGTTTTGGCTCTTCTAACATCCACAAATTCTAAACTTAAAATAAAAATAAAGCAACAAATGACCCTTTATAGGAACAAGGCCCCAAGAGTTCAAACTTAAAGTTTATCTAGAGAATAAGAAATAGCAAATTAAAATGTAGCACATGGCATAAGCCAACTGTCATCAGAATCTTCTAGATGAAGTCAAATCTTTGACTTCCTCAACAACAACACTTTTCAAATCCAAACTCCGGTATGCAATACTCCGCATGAATCAGGGCTATCAGTATCCTTTAAAATACTAAACTAGGAACATCCACCAAGACCGGGAACAACCTACCAAAATCACTTCTAACAAAATATTTTCTATGGCATTTCCAATATCTAATATTTGATACTTCCTTTCATCATTCAGGGCTCGAGTTTCGGGATCTTTTCTTCACTTTTATTCAATTGATATTATTGGAAAGCATTCAGTATTTGGTGCATACGCTCTAAGATCCCTTGTATTTCCTTCCAAGTGAACTTGAGTCTAGTGTATTCTTCTGATATCTGGAGTATACTAGCATTCCTCTACACTTTATATGTTTCATATCTAACTATAGTGTTCTTGCATTGTATAATTTCATCAATGACCTCTTGAGTTAACAATTGAACAGGGTCTTTGTTTATCCTTTCAATCCATTATTTAAAGGATTTCGCTTCCTTACCCTCATGTCCTATTGTTTTTGGATCACAATCTTGGCGTGCTAACATTTCAATAAAACCTTGGTCCTTATCAAGCAACTTAATACATTTTTTGGTGACCTTTTCAAATCCATCTATACATTGCACCAACATATCACCTTAACATTTCAACTGTTTCTTCCATTTTTCTGGAAATGGAACTTCTTGCTCTGAAATTATATTTACTCTTATCAACTCTTGGAAATCCATTTGTATGAGAGTTTCAACATTTTTCCTTTTTGCATCCACCCGTTCCTGGTGAAACCTGCATTCACTTTCAAGTCTTTTGTATTTCTTAGACCTATGGTATGCTTCCTTATAGTTCCCTATTGCATCTATAATAAATTCTTCTCCTTGCCTCACCCAATACTCATTTCATTCTTCAAATACATTCATTTTATGGTGAACTGTTGCAATTGCATCCACCTATTCTTGTGACATTAGTAGTGGATTTTGGGTCAATTTAGTCTGTGCTTGACCAGTTAGGGTTAGTGACTTTATATAATTCTCCAGTATGGCAACCCGTTCTTTCAACTCTCTTTTCTTTCTTTTATTCTTTTGTACCCTAGCAACTGTTGCATCTAAATTCACCTTTATTTCCTCTAATTTTTGTGTCTAGGATGAGTTTCCAAGATTGATACTTGTTATCTTGTACTCCTTAGGCATTATCTCATGTATTTTCTTGTCAGCTATCGGAGTAGCTATATGGATGGTTTTGTCTCCATCTGCATTTTTCTATATGACATGTTTCACTCTAGCTTTACATCTAGGATTAGGAGTATCTACTTCTTGTATAAAATTGTTAAGATCTAGAGGCAGTACTTCTACTTCCATTGGATAATCCAATTCTTTGATCAACCAATTAGGTGCATCCTCATCGCACTCTACCTCTATAACATTTATTTGTTCCTGGCTTCCACTTGATTCAAGAACTTCTTTTCTTACTTCTTCAACTTTATTTGTAACATCCTCTAAAATAGGAATCTCTTCAACAATTTCTAGCATAGATTCAGGATTACAAGGGTTTGACAATGTCTCCTCTATTTGAAGACTTACATTTTCATGTCTATCCATATGTTCAACACTAGTTCCCTGGACGTCACTTTCCTTGTATCCTACTACATCAAGATTTTCTTCATTTCTAACTTCATCACTTGAAACCTATGTAGCTTCTTCATTCTCAATCTCAACCCTATCTTTCTCTAATTCTTCAAAGACCTGCGGTTGTTTATTATCATTTGAATCATTGCCGAGTGAAGGCTGAGAATCAAAAGTGTCTTCAATAACCATTTCATCAATAGGATCTTGCCCTGCAGTCTCCCTTGTTTCTATCTCAAGAACATCAAGGTTCCCCACTTCTGAAACGAGTGTTGTATAAATTCTTCTTCTTCTTCATTCATAGGAATGGACCCTATGTCTAGAATTTCTTCTATCACTAGTTGTACCATGGGTTTATCCTTAAATTTATTTTCTTTTACCTTTTCCCATATGGTACCCCATTTATCCATTTATTCTGTAATTTTGGCTTCATTTTCCTTAGAAATTTCATCCAAAACTGCAGGAGTCTCTCCTAGTGCTTTTTTCACACTAGCCATATTAATGGAAGGAGGATAAGTAAACATTGTTGCAACCCTTTGAGATGCAAACCTTGTATGTGCACCAGTATTTTCTGTTACCCCTACCTCTTCATCATTAGTAGTTCTTGCCCTTGGTTTTGTTGTTGAGGAAGATGCACCTTTAGGTTTCAATTTTGATTTTCCTTTACCTGACTCAGTATCTTTTTGCTTATTAGTTGGTTTTACTGAAACTCCTAGACTTGAAGCCTCAGGGGTTCTCTCTTCTATTCTTATACCAACAACTGCCTGATTAGTTTTCCTTTTCTTTTTTAGTAGGTTCCCCACTCTCAAAAGCAATTTCATTTCTTTGTTTCCTTCTTTTATCTTATGAGTACGTGGGTTCAATTCCTCTTTCTCTTAAAACTTTGCAAAAACCATTTATCCGGTGCTAAGTATGTAACAAGACCAGTGCAGAGAACTCTTCAATTGATGTCATTTCTTCACCCTAGTAATTTGAGTCTGGGATATGTTGATCATACACCCTATCTTCATTATAAGCTTTATTCAACACTTCACCATCATCTTTTTCCAACTGATATGGAATGTCATGAAGCATAAGAATCCAAGCAGATTTTAACGACAATCTTTCATATTTTATTTTCCTTACTATGTGCTCATCTTCACAATTAAGCCAATAATCTTCTAGGTGTTGGACATGAGCACGATAACCAGCTATGTTCTTGGCAATATTCCCTTCAGGATCATAATACATCCTTTGAAGTGGGAAATATTCAAAATTATACGTTTTCAATTCTTCTTCACACAAGTCAAACACCATGATTGCACTGCATTTATAATTCCCTATCACAATAGGAAATATAAAGGAAGCCTTCTTGTGAGCATGACTATAAAGAGCTTGAGATGGTTTTAACTGTCTGACCAATTCTAATAAAACAATTTTGTCTGTAGGATACTTGGGCAGCATGAAAGGATGTCCATCAAACCCTTCCACCCTAATGTAGGGGTAAGTGGGGAACTGAATGTACTAGCCTCCCATTGGTCTAATGACACTTTGTTCCTCCAAGGATAGTCTTTTGGCTTTATCATCTTCCATCGTTCTGACCAACTTCATGGAGAACATATCTGCATTAACTCTCCTATAATGCTCTTTGTATCCGTGGATAGTAATTTGGGGTAAATGAGCATATATTAAACTATTTCCTACTTATCTACCTAGTGTACCAATATTTTTCAACCCTTGTTTACTTGCCCTGATGGCACAAGAAGAAATCACATATGAAGCCATATAAAAACACTTGGTTTTGGTAAATGCTTTTATCTGTTCATGCAATTTGTCACTACTAAACTTTCCCCAATGCATCTGCAAAGGACTATCCATCAATCTAGATATTATCACAAACATCCAGGGTTCAAATTTATTGGCATTTCATAACCCAACTATCCTTCTCAACATAGTTATAACATCTTTTACATATAGGTTGAACATAGACCTAAGAATTGCTTTTTTCTATTCTGTAATTGGCTCTTGGCACCATTGGGTACTCATGATTTCTTTGTTACGCCTTTCAGCATTCTGGTAGGTTTTGGCTTTCTCCTTCATATCAATATTATACATCTGGGTGAAAATAGGAAGCCCAAATGTGTATGTAGTTCCTTTCTCAGAGAGATCTGCATAAATTCTTCCCTCAACAATTATTTTGTTTGGGTCGTAATGATTTATACATTCCATGACCAATTCAAGGGCCTCCATTGCTCGTGGAAACCCTCTTGCTAAAAATAACCCACTTGCTATAACATTTTTGGTATAGTAAGAAGCATTTTCTTGCCATACCCATGTGTGAATTTCAACATAATAAGATGACCCCATATGAGTATTTGTAACTGCCACACCAATTGTTATGGCTTGTGAACTGCAATATTTAAATTCCTCTTGTTTTTTCCTCAGAAGTACTCATTTTTTCTTGTGCGTTCTACATTTTCAAATGTGTGTCTTATGTGCGAGTTAGGGTTAAATTTAACCAAATTTCTTAAAATTTATAGAACTTTTCACTCATCTTACGATTAAATTCAAATCAAAATAATTCAACATTTCAATTTTGAAAGTGAAATACCATTTTTTTAGATTTTCATGTGTGAAAATGATTAATAGAATATTAGTTATTCGAAACATACCTGGTTCTGGTTGACGATAGAAATATTTGCAGAATGAAGCCTCAAAACCCTTGGCAGTTGTGTTCTTAGTTTCTCGAAATTTACCTTTCCTTGTGTGCCAGTATTATTTCATTCGTTCAATGTCCTTTGCAAATTTGTAGCATGACGCGAAGTGGAGTGTTATAAAAGAAATAGCATGCTTAAGGTGATGCCAAGTACATGAGTAGTTCGCCACCTTCATTAATTACCTATTATAATGCATTAATTTCTCGAATAAAGGTGTAATCATTATGAATTAGGGTTCAAATTACGAACACCTAGGTTTATGCGCGGGCTCGCTATTAGAAAAGAAAGACGACACGAAGATCTTATGTGGCACTCTAGTGTCACTTTGATTTATTGCGAGGCATAAGCCTTTAAGATACGTGATCAAATTGTAATCACTGGGATTAAAACTTCTGGTACTGAATTTTGAAAAGAATATTGGGGACCGAGGCACTTACCTCCAAGCTTCAGAGAAAACTGAAATAAAATAAAAGACCAAGAACTGGGTTCGAAAAAGATAAAAAATGATTAAAACATTTCACAACAGAACCTTCGGTTTCTAGATTCCAACTTAGAGAAAACAAAAGGCAACTATCGGAGACTCCGATACAAGAAAACGGTACTACCAATATTGAAAATTTTGGTAGATGACTTACTGGGTAGGGCTAGAATTAACTAATGATATAACTCTTTTATGCAACAGCAACAACTCCAGGATTATGGTTTCCAGTAAAATATTAAAACTTCATGAAAAAAGGCTGAAACACTAAATCCAGGAAAGAATAAGGATTAAAACAAAGACTAGGTAGATTGACAATGAGACTCACGTTTTACCAACCCGCAGAACAACGCCAAAGCAAACGAAAGTGAAAGGGGAAAAAAAATGGGGCGTGTTGTGAGACCACACAACACTAAGATCAAGAAACAGCTCAAGAGGCAAGAAAAGGTGTTGGGCGATAAAGATGTTGCTAAAGTTAACTATGGACACTAGAGGTGGAGGATTTTTATCTTTGAGCTCAAATATAATTTTGACTTGATTGCTAATTCTAAGAAATTATATTGTCTAGTTATCTGGTCTTATGGTATTTTGTTAGTCTGGCTACTATTTTTAATAGTTTTATCATGAATTGTAATTATGTTTTAAAGACTATTTGGATAACTCTTTATGGCCTGCAGCCTCATGATAGTTAAGTTTTGATCAATGGTTTTGGTGATGATAAGTAGCTTGCGTGCCTAGATGGTAAACTTGTTTCTGGCTTGCATGCCTATATTTAATCCTTTATGGTTAGCTATTGCTGGTTTTGTTTAGGTTTTTTGTTGTTTGCTTGGTGGTTGTTTTTGCCAGTCTGTTTTTCTAGGTTGTTTTGCTCTTTTGTTAGCTATTATATGGGAATCCCGGAGACCTTCCCTTCTTATCACAATCAAAAGCGGATAATTAAGCTAAGAAATTAGGTTTGTTACTTCTTTTAAATGCAAATCAAGTAATAACTATTTAGTACTCTTCAACCCACTAATCTATGATTCCAATAACCCACCATATCAATTTCTAACCAATAATAATTCAATATCCATGGAACCAACAATCCTTCTTAAGCCAGAGTTTTGTGGTATTAAATAAAGTATTTTGAGATTGTGAGAGTGAGCACCAATGTTCTCACGGATAGAGGTTTTAAACAATACTCATATACTAGTATCCTCTATACTAGAAGACTATGGAACCCATGTACCCTCAAATACAAGTGTAGCAGCACTACAAAATATGCACCATCATTCATGGCTTAATAGAATTACTTTCAAAAGATTATAACTTGTTACCTTGAGTGAATACTACTACCATAGCCTACAAATATAAAGCTTCCTCTTCCATGACATCTCATGATTTCACCTCAAATGGATTAACAATCCACAAGTTGATCAAGGTTACTTTGTATATGTTATTATATTTTCAAAACTAGCATAGTTTTATAATTAACAAATGTAAAATTTCATATTAGGTGGATTTTTGTGTAGTGCATGGTTTTGTATTAAAATAATAAGTGCATGGAATTTCACATAATTTGAAGTATTTATAAAAGATTAATTTTGCCCTGTGTCCTATTCCAAACTTAAGTAATCTTGATTAGCTCCACTTTGATGCAAATATTCAAGCTAGAAAAGTGCCTTTATATGCTTTAGTTTAATAATCTCTTGTGGGATTGTTGCATCGTGTTCTCATCATTTAACCAAGCATGCATATTATGAAGGAGCTTTTAAATATATTTTTAGGACATCCTATAATTGTGTCTTTATCTTTGTTTTCTCTTCAAGGCTATGTTTATATTGACATTACAAAGTGGCCTATACAATCCATATAATTTCTCTCCCTTAAATCATGGAGAAGCATTATATATTTACTGGAAAACAACAGTTAAAAGCTCTATAAACGCTTTCCAAGTTCTTAGATCACTTACTCTCATTCAACAAAATGTTGTTCAAAGGAAACTTACAACTTCTTGGGATTTCCACTGATGTAAGCAATTATACCATACAGGTGACTCAATTTGTGAGTGTCCATGCATTACAAAGAGAAATTTATAGAATCATATAATTTCTTTAATAATAATAGTTTTTGTTATATATTGTTGGAAAGCTCTTGTAATGTATACACTACAATGGTGCAGTTCTACAAATGTTTTCAAAATCATAACCAATTGGAGCCTTTCAAGTGATTAATTTAGCAGTCAGTAGGAATATTAAATATTTATGGCTTGAAGAAGACTCTAAAAACATAATTGATTACCTCCTAGGAAAGTCCCCTCCATCATGGTCTATCAAGAGTTGGATCGAAGAGGCCAAATCCCTTTTAGCTAATTTTGATAAAGTTAAAATAACTCATGCTTTCAGGGAAGCCAACAACATGGACCGTAACATTCTCCTTCAAAAACACTTTTTATGGTGATGAAAAATGTAACTTGTTTGGATCTCAGTTGATGTAACAAGGATGCCATATAGGTCTCCACCTTGGCGATTGAGTGCATTCTCTTGGCTTGTTAGAGTAGCTTGGGGTCAACAACTGACTCCATCGTATTGACACTGCTTTGACCTCAACTACAGCTCTACTATTAGATCTCTGTAGCGAATTATTTCATTTTGTACGGCTCATAAACTTCTTTGAAGCCTTACTTACCACCTAGTGAAGATTCCGTTGTCTCATGGTCAAAAGTTGGGCTGTAACCAAACCCCAAAGGTACAAGATATCACTGTGAGCTACATTAGTTTTCTTATCCCTGTATAGAAGATCTTTATGATAATTATTTTCCAGAATTGTGCATGAGTATCTGTGCCCCACAAAGAATTCTTATTCACTTTCTTCTCCCAAAAGGAATGGGATGGGAATTTGTAAAATAACATGTTTGATGCAGCAGTTAAACAAACTATAATGTTATAGTTTAAAAATTAAGCCTTTATCCATTTCTCTCCGGATTAAAAGAATGCTCTTAGAATGGTTGACTGCAGAGCAATCACTTATCAGCAATATTAAGATAACACATGAAACACAGTTTGTGGATCTCATGCACATCTCTGATAGTTGATTGACTGGTCCCAAAGGGCTACACCTCACAATATGATTATGGAAATCTTCTTTCAGAATGTACTAAGGGGTTCATAGTAATATTAGGGTTATCTTTGCCTAAATGGTAGTTCTTACATCAACTTTGGTATAACGTAAGAAATTGATTCCAGTCATATTGAAAAATGTCAAGTAAATTATGAAAAATAGTTAATATCAGAACATATGCTGCAACTGTGTATAACTTTAACTCTATTTGAATTAATCTGGTACAGGCAGCATGCCATTACTATTTCTACTAAAATTTAATATAAATATACCTTAATTTGACTATAATTTTCTTATAGCTCAAATATTTCAATGGGGGTGGGGAATGCACAAAGAATGAAAGTTGCATACTCTAACAGGGTGACTTGTCAAATTCAGTGAATGCATTCAAGCTCTTACCCATGCATGCCCTTTCTATACAAACTAACAAGAATTTTCCTGTTAATGGGAATTTAAAGATACTTATTTTGGTAGCTATCACAAAGTAGTTTCTTGATATCAAAGTGGTGAACTTTGAACTGTCTAATTAAAATCCAGGACTTTGTAATGAAGTGAATTTAACCCATTTTGTTATCCGATCATGAAAAGGTTCTTATGGAATTTAAACACATTTTGATTCTCAACACATCTGCAAAAGATAACTAAAATTCACATGAATTATTAAAAATTAGAAGATATAACCAAATCTTCAACAGATAGAAATGGCAAGCAAGAATTCTCAAATTCTCATGACAACCATAATAATCCCTGAATAACCTATAAAAACAATAGCACATTTAATCAAATCTTTATGGAATCTGTAAAAGATAGTAATATCACAAATCAGGAAGATATATTTTTCTTCCAAGTGATATGGAAAACCGCAACCAACAAGACAAAAAGATTTCCAATTGTCTTCCACTGAACTGTCCATAATAGATAAGCAATGTGTCACCTTATAATAAAAGAATGATAGCACGGCTGTCATCAGGAACCTAGAGAAACACCTTTGAAGTGGTTCTCAACAATCTCATCAAGTAATGAATCACAAGCATCCTTCAGAATGTCTAAAACCTGCACCGAGGATAAAATATCTATTTGGTTAAAATTATTCAATTTCTATTCAAAAGAAAATCTGCTGTTGATGTCAGTACTCTATCAAAATACTACATTTGTGAACAGAAAATGTAGTTAGAGTATCGATTAGTTCATATAGCTTAATAATATCTTTTTTAGGACACCTTTCATCAGGAACCTACAGAAACACCTTTAAAGTAGTTCTCAACAATTTCGTCAAGTAATGAATCGCGAGCGTCTTTCAAAATGTCTAAAACCTACACCGACAATATAATATCTATTTGGTTAAATTATTCAATTTCTATTCAAAAGAAATTCTACCATTGATGTCGGTACTCTATCAAAATACTACGTTTGTGAACAGCAAATGTAGTTAGAGTATCAATTAGCTCATATTGCTTAATAATAAATAGGAGAGGGACCTAATCAACTGTATTGGTCATTAAGGACCATTAGTTGTGATCTATGTTCCATGGCATTTCGGGTGTGGGGACAGCAGGACGGATTTTTGGGATGGCAGTCTGAGGGGAAGTTTTTGGAGACTCCAAGAGATGGCATATATATTATATATATACATATATATAGTGTCAGTGTGTGAGTGAGAGAGAGAGTGTCACTCGACATCAAAATTTAAGTTTAAACATTCACAATTCATACAATATATATATATATATAGAGTGTGTGTGTGTGTGTGTGTGTGTGAGAGAGAGAGAGAGAGAGAGAGAGAGAATCACTCAATTTTTCATAAGTTTAGCCATGCATGACATCAAAATTTAGGTTTAAACATTCACAATTCATACAATGTATCAAAAAGAAATAGCAGCAGAAATGCTCATTGATTAAAGTAGAGCAGAAAAAAATACAAATATCTGATTTCAATGTTTCATTGTTTGACATCAAAATGAAAATGCATAATTATGCTTCATTTGGGCTATCAATATCAAAAGAGACCTCTCACTCTAAGTCATTATGTATATCAAGTTATGACTTATTTGATGGAATCCTAACTAATCCTGGCTGCACCTCCTCCTAGTCAATCTATCTAGTATCTTCATGATCAACATTCCAACATGCAGCTGGAGTTTTGTAATGTCCCCTTTTTGAAATAGGATTTAATAATAAAATTAAAATATAAAAAAATAAAGTAAAAATAAAATATAATATAATTAAAACTTAATTAAGCTTATTGAATGGTCAAAAGGCATGAAATGAAAAGTTGTGACTCCCTCAAACATGAGATATAAAAGGGATAAGAGTTCATTTGAAAAAGGGGGAAGGAAAAAAAGAAGGGAGCATATGAATCAAGGAGGGATTAATGGAAGAAGAAAGGAATGGGAAGAAAATAAGGAAGTGACTCTTTCAAAGGGCAGAAATTATGAAGGGTTGTACTCTTTCAAGGGGTGGTAATTGTGAAAGGTTGTGACTCTTGCAAAGGGCAGACATGATGAAGAGGTGTGACTTATCTCTTACATTGGAAGATATAAAGGGGAGAACGTTTCATTTGAGGACATGCAAGAGAGATCAATTTGGAAAAGTAATTTATTATTCTCAAAAAGGCAGCAATCAAAGGGGGTGACTCAATTCTTGTGAAAAGTGGTGACTCTTTCACCAATAAAGTATAAAGGAGAAATCATTCCAAGCATTCAAGGATGACTTATGAATCATCACTCACCTATGCATCAAATCAGCACTCATTCAATCATCACTCATGAATCCATCAAATCAATCATTCATTATCAAATCAAGCAAACAATCAATCAGCAAATCATCATCATCAATTCAGTCAATCAATCAAACATACAAGCATCCATCATACAAAGTGGCCAAACATCAACTGTTCAAGCATTAACCATTCTAGCCTCGAATCATTCAAATATCAGTCATTAAGATAACAATCATTCAAATATCAATCACTACGACATCAATCATCCACGACATCAATAAGCAATTGAAAGAATTCAAAAAAATCAAATTGAAGAATAATTTTAGAATATAAATTAAGAATAGCCATATTTTATATATATGTATATGTATATGTATATTGTATGTGTGTGTGTATATATATATATATATATTTGTAGAAATTATGTTATTGCAACCATGTTTGGAATCAATGTGAAATGTTTCATAGGGAGATGCAGCAGTACTGGTTCCCTCATCAAGTACACCAACCCCAAGATGGATGTGCCAATACCTGAGGCCAAGAGGTCGAATGACTCAAAGGCTCATTTCGTGCCCTTGGAATTGATTGAGGATAGGCTCCTAGCGTCCTATCATGCTTTCCCACCAAATTCCTAATATGGTTGATTGTTGGAAATAAGCTATGGAATGGACCCAAATGTATTTATGATATGATGTTTTCAATAGGGATTATCTATGATCATAATACTTGATGTTAATTAATTACGTTTTTCTCTAAGTTCTAATGTAATTGTGTAATTTATTTATTGAATACTCTTTGCAAATAACTTGTATTGTTGGAATTCTTATTTTTGGGCAAAAATCAAGTATATCCCCAAAAGGGGACATTACAAGTTTGTTGATACTCAAGAGTATATCAATCTTGAAAGAGTATATCAATCTTGAAGTTGCAATCCGCTATGAATCACAACTAGCTTCTTTTCTCATTTAGAGGTAAGCTTATTCTTCTCGATCAGGTGGATGAAGTTGTAGGTGGATCAATTCCTCTTTACAACAAAGGTGTTGATATTATAAGCAGCGTCGGGCTGCTTCCAGCGATCTCCTATTTGCAATAAATCAAATATAGCCCCAAGCTATTTAATTTATTAAGATTCAAAGAGGTGCAATTATTAAGAGACATATCTATTTGTTAAGACAAACAAACCTTAATGAAGAGGCACGATTATTATCAAGGCCGACCTTGATAGGAGGTGCGATTTTCAAGACAACCGACTTTCTTATTGAAGACGTGATGATTCAAGGAGGCCGACATGATGCTTTGGAGAGACACGACCTCTCCCTCTATATTGTATATATAATCGATGGAAGCTTCATTTGTTATTCATTCAGATTGCTTATTGTTTATCCTTCATCAAGTGCGAGTTCTTCAAGGCAGTTTGATATCTATTGAGACTGAATTTTGTATCAGTGAATTGTTATCTTGAGTTGGCTGTGTTGCATCATTCATTGGTGCTTATATTTTGGCCTTCATATTGGCCTATTGTAAAAGGAGACTTTCTTTGTTGAGATTCAATATATAAGTGATATATTGTTGCTGGGTTTTTCTCCCTCAAGAGGAGGGTTTTCCCAGGGTATCTGCTGTGTTATTGTGTCTGATTTTGAATTAATTTTCTGTGCATTAAATCTGATCATAAAACTAACATGGTATCAGAGCAGGTTTGAGGAGATTGTGATCAGATTTGTTTATACAACAATACTCTATTCTCTTTATATTTCTTTGTCTATCTCTACCTTTGTCAAGATGGTGAACGGTTTGAAGATTGAGGATAGACTCGAGGGAGCATCAAACTTCACATCATGGAGATTTAGGATCATGCTTACCTTGCGTGAAAATGACTTGGGTGAGTTTGTAGAGTCCAGTGTTCCTGAACCTGAGGAGGAAGAAGAGAAGTTGCAATGGGTGAAGAAAGACATCAAGGCAATGAGGCCATGGTTGATTTCAAGTAAGGATCATATCTTTCCTATTGTCTCTAAGTTGAAGACGGCTAGAGACATGTTTAAAACATTGGAAGAAATGTATGAAATCAACAATACCAGCCGGGCACTTGCACTAAAGCAACAACTACACCATGTGAAGATGGCGAAAGGAGAATCAGTGATTGCATACTTCATGAGGATTTCAGATTTGAGAGATCAACTCTCGACAATTGGCCATATGGTTGATGATAAAGACTTGACCATGCTTTCTCTCAATGGTCTTCTCCTTTGTCTTGGGCATCCTTTCATTTAGGGGAATCGCTTGCAAGATCAAAATTGTCTAAGTTCCTGGGATCGCCTAAGGGAAGACCGTGATTCAAGAAGAATCATAAGTTGGTGGCTAGAGGCTGGTCAAAGTTCAAAGAATGAAGATATTCATGTTCTCGCCTCCCATGCTTCGAAGAAGAAAGGAAAAGATGGGAAGAAAGGGTTCTTCAAGAGAAATCGTGATAAGGGAAATGATGATACACCCGCCTTCAAGAAGAAGAGAGACATGTCCAAGATTCAATGCTTTAGGTGTGATAAGTTTGGCCACTTTGCTAAGCATTGTCCTACTAGACCTAAGCAACAAGCCATTGTTGCAGATATTGATGATGTTTCTCCACAGAACGATTCATGTGAATAATTGTTCTATTCAGCATTGTCAAGCAATGTTCCTACAGATACCAACACTTGGCTGATTGACAGTGGTGCTTCTCGACACATTACCGGATTTAAGGAGCACTTATCAAGTTTGGTGGAGAAAGATTATTCCGAACAAGTTATTATCGAAGATGATGCTGGCTACTCCGTGAAATGGATTGGGACCTCTACTCTTCATTTGGATTCCAAC
Organism: Sequoia sempervirens; assembly: GCA_007258455.2. NCBI lineage: Eukaryota > Viridiplantae > Streptophyta > Pinopsida > Cupressales > Cupressaceae > Sequoia > Sequoia sempervirens. Next base: position 73,262,844 of record VDFB02168118.1, read on the forward strand.
ATTACACTTCAGTTGAGAGATGTTCTTTATGTTCTAGGAATCAAGCGCAATCTTATTTCTATATCAGCTCTAGAAGATAAAGGATATCAAGTTGCCTTCTCCAAAAGTAAAGTTCTTGTGTGGATGGAGAATTCTAGTTTCAAGGATGCTCACGTAATTGGTGTTAGACATGA
>VDFB02168118.1:73263116-73390277 GCA_007258455.2 Sequoia sempervirens
CTGTTAAATTCAAATAAAAATAATTCAACATTTCAATTTTCAAAGGGAAATACAAGTTTTTGAGATTTTCATGCGTGAAAATGATTAACAGAATATCAGTTATTCGAAACATACCTGGTTTTGGTTGACGATAGAAATCTTTACAGAATGAAACCTCAAAACCCTTGGCAGTTGTGTTCTCAGTTTCTCGAAATTTACCTTTCCTTGTGTGCTAGTATTATTTCATTTGTTCAATGTCCTTTGCAAATTTGCAACATGACGTGAAGTGGAGTGTTATAAAAGCAATAACATGCTTAAGGCGATGCCAAGTACATGAGTAGTTTCCCACCTTCATTAATTACTTGTTATAATGCATTAATTTCTCGAATAAAGGTGCAATCATTATGAATTAGTGTTCAAATTATGGACACCTAGGTTTATGCGCGGGCTCACTATTAGAGAAGAAAGACGGCGCGAAGATCTTACGTGGCACTATGGTGTCACTTTGATTTATTGTGAGGCATAAGCCTTTAAGATACGTGATCAAATTGTAATCATCAGGATTAAAACTTTCGGTACCGAATTTTGAAAAGAATACAGGGGACCGGGGCACTTACCTCTAAGTTTCAAAGAAAATCAAAATAAAAGAAAAGACAAAGAACCGGGTTCGAGAAAGATAAAAAATGATTAAAACATTTCACAACAGAACCTCCGGTTTCCAAATTCCAACTTAGAGAAAATAAAAGGAAACTATCAAACTCCAATACAGGAAAACAATACTACCGGGATTGAAATTTTTGGTAGATGACTTATCGGGCAAGGCTAGAATTAACTGAAGATATAACTCTTTTATGCAACAGCAACAACTCTGGGATTCCAGTTTCCAGCAAAATATTAAACTTCATGAAAAAAGGCCGAAACACTGAATCCGGGAAAGAATAAGGATTAAAACAAAGACAAGCCATATTGAAAATGAGACTCGCGTTTTACCAACCCATAGGACAACGCCAAAGCAAACGAAAGTGAAAGGGAAAAAAAATGGGGCGTGTTGTGAGACCACACAACACTAAGATCAAGAAACAACTCAAGAGGCAAGAAAAGGTGTTGGACAATAAAGATGTTGCTAAAAGGACTGATGCTATGGACACTAAGTGGAAGGATTTTATCTTTGAGCTCAAATATAATTTTGACTTGATTGCTAATTCTAAGAAATTATATTGTCTAGTTATCTGGTCTTATGGTATTTTGTTAGTCTGGCTACTGTTTTTAATAGTTTTATCATGAATTGTAATTATGTTTTAAAGACTATTTGGATAACTCTTTATGGCCTGCAGCCTCCTAATAGTTAAGTTTTGATCAATGGTTTTGGTGATGATAAGTAGCTTGTGTGCCTAGATGGTAAACTTGTTTCTGGCTTGCATGCCTATATTTAATCCTTTATGGTTAGCTATTGTTGGTTTTGTTTAGGTTTTTTGTTGTTTGCTTGGTGGTTGTTTTTGCCAGTTTGTTTTTCTAGGTTGTTTTGCTCTTTTGTTAGCTATTATACAAGATCAGGGCCCTTCCCTGCTTATCTAGTAAAAACCAGATAATAATTTGCTAAAAAATTAGGTTTGTTACTTCTTTTAAATCACCAAATCCAAATGTGTAGCTATTTAGTACTCTTCAACCACTAATCTATGATTCCAACAACCTACCATATCAATTTCTAATCAATAATTCAATATCATGGAACCAACAATCCCTCTTAAATAGAGTTTTGTGGTATTAAATAAGTATTTTGAGAGAGATTGACAGAGTGAGCACCAACATTCTCTGGATAGAGGTTTAAACAATACTCATATACTAGTATCCTCAACTAGAAGACTATGGAACCCATGTACCCTCAAATACAAGAACATGGCAGCACTACAAAATACCATCATTCATAGCTTAGTAGAATTACTTTCAAAAGAGAATAACTTGTTACCTTGAGTAAGATACTATTTACCATAACCTACAAATATAAGCTTCCTCTTCCATGACATCTCATGATTTCACCTCAAATGGATTAACAATCCCCAAGTTGATCAAGATTACTTTGTATATGTTATTATATTTCCAAAACTAGCATAGTTTTATTACTAACAAATGTAAAATTTCATATTGGGTGAATTCTTTTGTGTAGTGCATGGTTTTTTATTAAAAATAAGTGCATGGAATTTCACACATAATTTGAGGTATTTATAAAGATTAGTTTCCCTGTGTCCTATTCCAAACTTAATTAATCTTGATTAGCTCCACTTAGATGCAAATATTCAAGCTAGAAAGTGCCTTTATATGCTTTAGTCTGGTAATCTCTTGTGGGATTGTTGCATCTTGTTCTCATCATTTAACCAAGCATGCATATTATGAAGGTTCTTTTAAATATATTTTTAGTACATCCTATAATTGTGTCTTTATCTTTGTTTTCTCTTCAAGGCTATGTTTATATTGTTGCATTACAAAGTGGCTTATACAATCCATATAATTTCTCACTTAAATCATGGGTTTGTTATATATTTATTGGAAAGCTCTAACGGTTAAGCTCTATAAACGCTTTCCAAGTTCTTAGACCATACACTCTCATTCAATAAACTGTTGTTTCAAAGGAAAACTTACAACTTCTTGGGATTTCCATTGATGTAAGCAATTATACCATACAGGTGACTTAATTTGGCATGTGTCCATGCATTACAAAGAGGGTTATAGAATCCATATAATTTCTTAATAATAATAGTTTTGTTATGTTAGTTTTATGATCAGATTAAATGTACAAAAAATTAATTAAAAATCAGACACAATAACACAGCAAATACCCTGGGAAAACCCTCCTCTTGAGGGAGAAAAACCCAGCAACAATATCACTTATATATTGAATCAATAATGAAGTCTCTTTATAATAGAGGCCGATATGAAGGCCTATCACATGCACTCCAATCTGATGCAGTAGAATATCAAATTGATGATAATCTCAACCAACAATATGTCAATCTCCTCTCAATGATAAACTCGAACTGCCTTAGAGAGAATTCGCACTTCAAAGAATGATATCAAACTTCTTAACTTGAAAAATGTTGAACAATGGGAATGCCAATGAATATATATACAATACAGAGAGGAGGATGTGACTCTTCACAAACAGGTCGGCATACATAGAAGAATGCACCTCTTCATTTAATCGCGTCCCAAGGAGAATAGGGTCGGCCTTAATAAAAATGTCTCTTCATTTAATACGTGCTTCTTCTAATTGAGCCAATAACAAGTGTAAACTGATGTTTAACAAAAAGATGTGGCCAATAATAATTAATCATTATTAATGAAAAGGTGTGTATCTTCATTTGTCTCAAGTCGGCCATGATATTGAATATCATAAATACAATTCAAATAGTCGTTGGCTATATTTGAATTGCCTCAATCGAATCTAGAAGAGGCAGCCTTACGCTGCTAAAACATCAACACTCCCTCTCAGCTAGGGATGATACTTCCAGCTGCACAAGACATATCACCTCAACATGATGTCTACCACTATGACTACATTCATAAGTGGAAAAGTAGAATATCACCTCATCGTGATATCTGATATCACCTCAACATGATATCAACCATAATGGCTACAACCATATATGGTACGTACAAGTGTTCATCACTTGCATGATGTTGTCACCTCAACATGACTTTCACCATGGCTCTCCCAGAGGGTGAAAACACAAGTACAAAAAAAATCATCACAGACTCTCTCACGTGATGTTGTCATGGAGTCACACACATGATCACATCCACCATGACTCTCTCAGAGGGTGGAATCAAGGGATTTCACCTCGAACTTCTCTCACAAAGAACTCATTACTCAAGGGATTTCACATCGAACTTCTCTCACAGAGAAGAACTCATTACAGGCTATCATTGATACTGAGACTCTTTCTCAGTTAAGGTTGGATTCTCCACCATACCAAGCTTATCTCGAAAGTACACAAACTTTATTCTAGAGAGGGGCTTGGTGAGAATGTCTGTTGTCTGCTCATCAGTGCTAATATACTTCAATTGTATAGCCTTCCTCAATACCATATCTCTAATATAGTGGTATTTGATCTCAACATGCTTGGTTCTGTCATGAAACACAGGATTGACAAAAAGCTTTACACAACTTTGGTTATCACAATGAATGATAGTAGGCTCCATTGATTGTCCAAACAATCCTGCAAGGAGCTTACGAAGCCACATTGCTTCCCGAGCTGCCATACAAGCTGCAATATATTTTGCCTCTATTGTATTCAATGCTACAGATGACTGCTTCCTGTTGCACCAGGAAATCATAGCAGATCCCAAACTGGAGCAATATCCAGAGGTGCTCTTCTGATCTGTGACACACCCTACCCAATCAGAACCAGTATAACCATGCAGCTCCAAGTCGGCATCTAAAGAATATCTCAACCCATATCCAACTGTGCCACGCAAGTATCTCAGGATATGTTTAGCTACAACAAGATGTATCTATATCGGTTCACACATGAACTGACTAAGAGCACTCACAGCATAACAGATATCTGTTCTGGTGTTAACTAGGTACATCAGGGACCCAATCAGTTGCTTGTACATCGTAGGATCCACCAAGTCTAAACTAGTTGCAACCTCCTTCAATTTATGTAGGTTGGTCTCCATAGGTGTAGACATGGATTTGCAATCCATCGTACCAAACCTCTTAAGTATATCAATGGTGTACTTCCCTTAACTTAGAATCATCTCATCTGGTTTCTGCCAAACTTCTACGCCAAGGAAGTAATGCATAAGCCCAAGGTCTTTCATCTCAAACTCAAAGGCCAACTCTTTCTTACATTTAATGATTAAGTGCTCTTCTCCAGTAAGAATCAAATCATCAACATATAAAACCAAAATCAATGCTTCACCATCAATTACCTTAAAGTACAAATTAGAGTCAACATCATTCTTCAAGAAGCCCAAACTTGACAGGTAACGATCAATTCTTTCATACCATGCACGAGGAGCCTGCTTAAGACCATACAAGGCCTTCTTCAGCTTGCAAACATGAGACTCCTTCCCATGTACTTCAAACCCATCAGGTTGCTCAATATAAACTTCTTCCTCGATCACACCATTTAGAAAAGTTGTCTTCACATCCATTTGATGAATCTTCCATCCTCTAGATGCAACAATGTCAATGATGGTTCTGACAGAAGTATAGCGAGCAACAGGAGCAAATGTTTCTTCATAATCAACTCCCTCTTTCTATGAAAACCCATGAGCCACGAATCTTTCCTTGTACTTCTCAATGCTCCCATCAACTGCATGCTTGATCTTGAAGAGCCATTTCGAAGATACCACAGATTTTCCTTCGGGTCTAGGAACAATGTCTGAAACATCATTCTTGAGAATTGATTGGTACTCCTCTGACATAGCATCTTTCCAAACCTGTTGACTGGAAGCTTCCTCCACACTATAAGGCTCAGACTCAATAATCTGACTAATCAAGGCAACATAACTGGAGAACTTATGTGGCCTTTTACTTTTTCTGAGTGTACCTCTAGGAGTTGCGAACCTTTCAGCCTCTTGCATAGTTTTCCTAGCCCAAAGAGGTCTCTTTCTTCTAATCACTATATCGGTAGGCCCATCAGTAGGTTCCAAGGGCTCAACTAGATCAACATCTTCCTTTGGTTCTGAAGTCTCCCTCTAAATCTCAGGAGTATGGTCACCTTCCATATCCTGAGGAGACTCATCATTGTCAATCTCCGCATGAGTTCCCTTGGATCTTCTAAATGCAACATCTTCCTCGAATGTGACATCTCTACTAATCTCAATCAATTTCTGACTTGGAACGTATATCCTGTAGGCTTTTGATGTCTCACTGTAGCCCACGAATATTCCCCTCTTGCCAGAAGGCTCCAACTTTGTTCTCTTTTCCTTTGGAACATGGACATAGACAAGACATCCAAAGATCCTTAAATGACTAACTTATGGCTTCTTTCCTATAAAGGCTTCTTTCGGAGTCATATTCTCCAAGACCTTGTGAGGACTTCTATTTTGAACATATACTGCGATCCTAGAAGATTCTACCCATAAGAAGGTTTGCAAATCCTGGTCATGAATCATGGCTTTTGTTGCTTCCACGATCGTCTTGTTCTTTCTCTTTGCAACACCATTATGTTGAGGATTATAGGGGACACAGAACTCCCTCTTAATCCCAGCATTAACACAGAAATTTTGAAAGCTGCCAAAGGTGTATTCTCCTCCATTATCAGATATGAGGACTTTGACTCTTTTACTGGAAAGATTCTCTACTAGAGCTTTGAACTCCTTGAACCTTTCTAACACTTCCTCTAACTCTTTAGTTTTCAAAAAATAAATCCAAGTCTTTCTAGAGTGGTCATCAATAAAAAGAACATAATACAAGAAACCACTCGAAGAAGGAACATACATAGGTCCACATAAATCAAAATGAATAAGGTCTAAAATACACTTAGATCTACTTTCTCTACTATGGAATGGAGCTTTAGAATTCTTACCCATAGCACATCCTTTGCAAGTTCCTTCATGCTCCTAATTGAACTTAGGAAGTCCCGAGACCATCTTCTACATGATAGGTAAGGCTCAGAAGTGCAGGTGATCCAATCTTTGATGCCAAAGATCACATAAGCTTGAAAATCATGAACTAATGCCTATAGTGGACGCATACATAGCCTATAGAGGCTTTCATGTCTAACACCAATTACTTGAGCATCCTTGAAACTCGAATTCTCCATCCACACAAGTACTTTGCCTTTGGAGAAGGCAACTTGATATCCTTTATCTTCTAGGGCTGAAATGGAGATGAGATTGCACTTGATTCCTAAAACATAAAGAACATCGCTCAACTAAAGTGTAATGTCGGAGTCCAAATGAAGAGTAGAGGTCCCAATCCCTTTCACGGAGTAGCCAACATCATCTCCAATAATGACTTGTTTGGAAGAATCTCTCTCCACCAAACTTGATAAGTGCTCCTTAAATCTAGTGATGTGTCGAGAAGCACCACTGTCGATCAACCAAGTGTTGGTATCTGTAGGTACATTGCTTGACAATGCTGAATAGAACAAATATTCACATGAATTCTTCTACGGAGAAGCATCATCAACATATGCAACGATGGCTTGTTGCTTAGGTCTAGATGGACAATGCTTAGCAAAGTGGCCAAACTTATCACACCTAAAGCACTGGATCTTGGACATGTCTCTCTTCTTGAAAGCGGGTGCATCATCATTTCCCTTATCTCGATTCCTCTTGAAGAAACCTTTCTTTCCATATTTTCCTTTCTTCTTCGAAGCATGGGAGGCGAGAACATGAATATCTTCATTCTTTGAACTGTGACCAACGCCTCTAGCTACCAACCTTGATTCTTCTTGAATGCAGTCTGCCCTTAGACGATCAAACTTAGGCATTTTTTATCTTGCACTAATTCCTTGAATTTAGGATTCCCAAGACAAAGGAAGACCATTGAGAGCAAGCATGGTCAAATTTTTGTCGTCAACCATATGGCCAATTGTCGAGAGCTGATCTCTCAATTCTGAAATCCTCATGAAGTAGGCAATCACTAATTCTCCTTTCGCCATCTTCACATGGTGTAGTTGTTGCTTCAGTGCAAGTGTCCAACTGGTATTGTTGATTTCGTACATTTCTTACAATGTTTTAAACATGTCTCTTGTCGTCTTCAACTTAGAGACAATAGGAACGATATGATCCTTAACGGAATCAACCAACATTTTCATTGCCTTGATATCTTTCTTCTTCCACTACAACTTCTCTTCGTCTTCCTTAGGTTCAGGAACACTGGACTCCACATACTCACCCAAGTCATTCTCTTGCAAGGTAAGCATGATCCTGAATCTCCATGATGTGAAGTTGGATACTCCCTCGAGTCTATCCTCAATCTTAAGCCCATTCACCATCTTGACTAAAGTAGAGATAGACAAAGAAATATAAATAAGAGAATAGAGTATTGTTGAAAGGACAAATATGATTACGATCTCCTCAAACCCGCTCTGATACCATGTTAGTTTTATGATCAGATTAAATGTACAGAAAATTAATTAAAAATTAGACACAATAACATAGCAGATACCCTGGGAAAACCCTCCTCTTGAGGGAGAAAAACCCAGCAACAATATATCACTTATATATTGAATCAATAATGAAGTCTCTTTTACAATAGAAGTCGATATGAAGGCCTATCACATGCACTCCAATCTGATGCAGTAGAATATTAGATTGATGATAATCTCAGCCAACAATATGTCAATCTCCTCTCAATGATAAACTCGAACTGCCTTAGAGAGAATTCGCACTTCAAAGAATGATATCAAACTTCTTAACTTGAAAAATGTTGAACAATGGGAATGCTAATGAATATATATACAATACAGAGAGGAGGATGTGACTTCACAAACAGGTCGACATACATAGAAGAATGCACCTCTTCATTTAATCGCGTCCCAAGGAGAATAGGGTCGGCCTTAATAAAAATACGTCTCTTCATTTAATAGGTGCTTCTTCTAATTGAGCCAATAACAAGTGTAAACTGATGTTTAACAAAAAGACGTGGCCAATAATAATTAATCATTATTAATGAAAAGGCGTGTATCTTCATTTGTCTCAAGTCGGCCATGATATTGAATATCATAAATACAATTCAAATAGCCGTTGGCTATATTTGAATTGCCTCAATCGGATCTGGAAGAGGCAGCCCAACGCTGCTAAAACATCAACATGTTATATATTGTTAGAAAGCTCTTGTAATGTATACACTACAATGGTGCAGTTCTACAAATGCTTTTTTCAAAATCATAGACCGTAACATTCTCCTTCAAAAACACTTTTTATGGTGATGAAAAATGTAACTTGTTTGGATCTCAGTTGATGTAACAAGGATGCCATATAGGTCTCCACCTTGGCGATTGAGTGCATTCTCTTGGCTTGTTAGAGTAGCTTGGGGTCAACAACTGACTCCATCGTATTGACACTGCTTTGACCTCAACTACAGCTCTACTATTAGATCTCTGTAGCGAATTATTTCATTTTGTACGGCTCATAAACTTCTTTGAAGCCTTACTTACCACCTTGTGAAGATTCTGTTGTCTCATGGTCAAAAGTTGGGCTGTAACCAAACCCCAAAGGTACAAGATATCACTGTGAGCTACATTAGTTTTCTTATCCCTGTATAGAAGACCTTTATGATAATTATTTTCCAGAATTGTGCATGAGTATCTGTGCCCCACAAAGAATTCTTATTCACTTTCTTCTCCCAAAAGGAATGGGATGGGAATTTGTAAAATAACATGTCTGATGCGGTAGTTAAACAAACTATAATGTTATAGTTTAAAAATTAAGCCTTTATCCATTTCTCCCTGGATTGCTCTTAGAATGGTTGACTGCAGAGCAATCACTTATGAGCATTATTAAGATAACACATGAAACACAGTTTGTGGATCTCATGCACATCTCTGATAGTTGATTGACTGGTCCCAAAGGGCTACACCTCACAATATGATTATGGAAATCTTCTTTCAGAATGTACTAAAGGGTTCATAGTAATATTAGGGTTAACTTTTGCCTAAATGGTAGTTCTTACATCAACTTTGGTATAACGTAAGAAATTGATTCCAGTCATACTGAAAAATGTCAAGTAAATTATGAAAAATAGTTAATATCAGAACATATGCTGCAACTGTGTATAACTTTAACTCTATTTGAATTAATCTGGTACAGGCAGCATGCCATTACTATTTCTACTAAAATTTAATATAAATATACCTTAATTTGACTATAATTTTCTTATAGCTCAAATATTTCAATGGGGGTGGGGAATGCACAAAGAATGAAAGTTGCATACTCTAACAGGGTGACTTGTCAAATTCAGTGAATGCATTCAAGCTCTTACCCATGCATGCCCTTTCTATACAAACTAACAAGAATTTTCCTGTTAATGGGAATTTAAAGATACTTATTTTGGTAGCTATCACAAAGTAGTTTCTTGATATCAAAGTGGTGAACTTTGAACTGTCTAATTAAAATCCAGGACTTTGTAATGAAGTGAATTTAACCCATTTTGTTATCCGATCATGAAAAGGTTCTTATGGAATTTAAACACATTTTGATTCTCAACACATCTGTAAAAGATAACTAAAATTCACATGAATTATTAAAAATTAGAAGATATAACCAAATCTTCAACAGATAGAAATGGCAAGCAAGAATTCTCAAATTCTCATGACAACCATAATAATCCCTGAATAACCTATAAAAACAATAGCACATTTAATCAAATCTTTATGGAATCTGTAAAAGATAGTAATATCACAAATCAGGAAGATATATTTTTCTTCCAAGTGATATGGAAAACCGCAACCAACAAGACAAAAAGATTTCCAATTGTCTTCCACTGAACTGTCCATAATAGATAAGCAATGTGTCACCTTATAATAAAAGAATGATAGCACGGCTGTCATCAGGAACCTAGAGAAACACCTTTGAAGTGGTTCTCAACAATCTCATCAAGTAATGAATCACAAGCATCCTTCAGAATGTCTAAAACCTGCACCGAGGATAAAATATCTATTTGGTTAAAATTATTCAATTTCTATTCAAAAGAAAATCTGCTGTTGATGTCAGTACTCTATCAAAATACTACATTTGTGAACAGAAAATGTAGTTAGAGTATCGATTAGTTCATATAGCTTAATAATATCTTTTTTAGGACACCTTTCATCAGGAACCTACAGAAACACCTTTAAAGTAGTTCTCAACAATTTCGTCAAGTAATGAATCGCGAGCGTCTTTCAAAATGTCTAAAACCTACACCGACAATATAATATCTATTTGGTTAAATTATTCAATTTCTATTCAAAAGAAATTCTACCATTGATGTCGGTACTCTATCAAAATACTACGTTTGTGAACAGCAAATGTAGTTAGAGTATCAATTAGCTCATATTGCTTAATAATAAATAGGAGAGGGACCTAATCAACTGTATTGGTCATTAAGGACCATTTTTTTTTTTAGACTATTAGTTGTGATCTATGTTCCATGGCATTTCGGGTGTGGGGACAGCAGGACGGATTTTTGGGATGGCAGTCTGAGGGGAAGTTTTTGGAGACTCCAAGAGATGGCATATATATTATATATATACATATATATAGTGTCAGTGTGTGAGTGAGAGAGAGAGTGTCACTCGACATCAAAATTTAAGTTTAAACATTCACAATTCATACAATATATATATATATATAGAGTGTGTGTGTGTGTGTGTGTGTGTGAGAGAGAGAGAGAGAGAGAGAGAGAGAATCACTCAATTTTTCATAAGTTTAGCCATGCATGACATCAAAATTTAGGTTTAAACATTCACAATTCATACAATGTATCAAAAAGAAATAGCAGCAGAAATGCTCATTGATTAAAGTAGAGCAGAAAAAAATACAAATATCTGATTTCAATGTTTCATTGTTTGACATCAAAATGAAAATGCATAATTATGCTTCATTTGGGCTATCAATATCAAAAGAGACCTCTCACTCTAAGTCATTATGTATATCAAGTTATGACTTATTTGATGGAATCCTAACTAATCCTGGCTGCACCTCCTCCTAGTCAATCTATCTAGTATCTTCATGATCAACATTCCAACATGCAGCTGGAGTTTTGTAATGTCCCCTTTTTGAAATAGGATTTAATAATAAAATTAAAATATAAAAAAATAAAGTAAAAATAAAATATAATATAATTAAAACTTAATTAAGCTTATTGAATGGTCAAAAGGCATGAAATGAAAAGTTGTGACTCCCTCAAACATGAGATATAAAAGGGATAAGAGTTCATTTGAAAAAGGGGGAAGGAAAAAAAGAAGGGAGCATATGAATCAAGGAGGGATTAATGGAAGAAGAAAGGAATGGGAAGAAAATAAGGAAGTGACTCTTTCAAAGGGCAGAAATTATGAAGGGTTGTACTCTTTCAAGGGGTGGTAATTGTGAAAGGTTGTGACTCTTGCAAAGGGCAGACATGATGAAGAGGTGTGACTTATCTCTTACATTGGAAGATATAAAGGGGAGAACGTTTCATTTGAGGACATGCAAGAGAGATCAATTTGGAAAAGTAATTTATTATTCTCAAAAAGGCAGCAATCAAAGGGGGTGACTCAATTCTTGTGAAAAGTGGTGACTCTTTCACCAATAAAGTATAAAGGAGAAATCATTCCAAGCATTCAAGGATGACTTATGAATCATCACTCACCTATGCATCAAATCAGCACTCATTCAATCATCACTCATGAATCCATCAAATCAATCATTCATTATCAAATCAAGCAAACAATCAATCAGCAAATCATCATCATCAATTCAGTCAATCAATCAAACATACAAGCATCCATCATACAAAGTGGCCAAACATCAACTGTTCAAGCATTAACCATTCTAGCCTCGAATCATTCAAATATCAGTCATTAAGATAACAATCATTCAAATATCAATCACTACGACATCAATCATCCACGACATCAATAAGCAATTGAAAGAATTCAAAAAAATCAAATTGAAGAATAATTTTAGAATATAAATTAAGAATAGCCATATTTTATATATATGTATATGTATATGTATATTGTATGTGTGTGTGTATATATATATATATATATTTGTAGAAATTATGTTATTGCAACCATGTTTGGAATCAATGTGAAATGTTTCATAGGGAGATGCAGCAGTACTGGTTCCCTCATCAAGTACACCAACCCCAAGATGGATGTGCCAATACCTGAGGCCAAGAGGTCGAATGACTCAAAGGCTCATTTCGTGCCCTTGGAATTGATTGAGGATAGGCTCCTAGCGTCCTATCATGCTTTCCCACCAAATTCCTAATATGGTTGATTGTTGGAAATAAGCTATGGAATGGACCCAAATGTATTTATGATATGATGTTTTCAATAGGGATTATCTATGATCATAATACTTGATGTTAATTAATTACGTTTTTCTCTAAGTTCTAATGTAATTGTGTAATTTATTTATTGAATACTCTTTGCAAATAACTTGTATTGTTGGAATTCTTATTTTTGGGCAAAAATCAAGTATATCCCCAAAAGGGGACATTACAAGTTTGTTGATACTCAAGAGTATATCAATCTTGAAGTTGCAATCCGCTATGAATCACAACTAGCTTCTTCTCTCATTTAGAGGTAAGCTTATTCTTCTCGATCAGGTGGATGAAGTTGTAGGTGGATCAATTCCTCTTTACAACAAAGGAACTAGCAAATTGTGAGAATCGGTGAATGGAAAACTGCCTTGTCTTTAGTGTATCCTTCCCATGCCATGTCCACCATTCGATAGGGTCTTTTTGAGAAAGAATGGCCCTATCCATCCTAGACTCTACTTTGTTGAATGTACGACCCCAATGACAAATTAAATCCACTACTCTCGAAGTCTTCTACATCCTCAGTACTATAGATTTTTTGAAGGGCCTTTATAAACCCCTCATTTACCTCATCATCATCAAGAGGAAGAACTCTGAGAAGTTTGGGTGCATACCACCTAGGGTTAAGGGCATAGGAAACCATATGAAGTGGGTGTCCACTGTGTTCCACCTCTTTGTGACAATAGGCCTAACATGTTTGTCATAGAAATGTAATTCAAGCTCTCTAGCACAAATTGCTTGCCTCATTTGGTCAAGTATATTGTCAAATGTCTCATAAATCTCTCCAAGGCTGGGAGACTTTGTATTGGCATACTTGATTACCTCCACAATAAGTGATATAATAGAGAAAATATATTTGTGAGCAACATTTAAAAACTAAAGAACAATATTTTAAAAACAAAAAGTATAATTGAATGGTAAAATTTATCAAATTGAAATAACAAAATTAGAAATTAAATTTAAAACTAAAAGTAACTTAGCAAACATATTGAATTTCTTACCTCATAGTGCACCACCAGGCAACAAGTACCTTTTGTCTCACCTTCTTCCTTATGAGTTTGGTTTAGCTCACTTTTTGCACTCCACAAACTATCATGGATGGTAAAGCCTCCTACACCTCCAACATCCTCTCTAGAAAAATGAAATAGTTAACATACCTAGTTTTCACTTGCTTGAGGAATATCTTCTTAAAAAAAATCCTAAATAATACAAGTGATATTTGGTGGTTACATATAAATATTTGTATATCTCTAGCTTCAGCCACTGCTGTCTTCACCCAACTTATTTTCCTAATGTCTTTCAAAGCATGAACATGGGGATCCAACAAATATGTTTGTAAATGCTCTTAACTATCAAACCAACTAGCTTATAAATAAGAGCCAAATTAATTACAACTTGCACAACACTAGAAGGATCAATCTCCTCCTCTATGGCCCCCGTCAAGATTTGAAATTGGAAATCTACGTCCTTGCATTTCCTAGCACAATCAACAGTTCTAAGAAAGTAGGGGCCAACCAAATATTTAACAATAATTTTAGTCAATAGTCGATGTCAAATATTTGTCCACCCATCCATGGCAATTGAGCAACCTATACTGATCCGTGTTTGTTTCATCTTCTCCATCAATAATTTCACCTTGAAATATTGTTTGTTGAGGATGGATGCACACAATCTCTATTCTCTAGGGGGGCATAAGACAATCCAATTGTGTTTGTTTTCTTTAACATGTCTTTGAATTATGGAGAGTGTGTCACATGAAATGGGATGGCATGGACATAAAAGAATTTAGTTATAGGATTCTTTGTTAGTTTTATGATCAGATTTAATGCACAGAAATTAATTCAAAATCAGACACAATAACACAGCAGATACCCTAGGAAAACCCTCCTCTTGAGGGGAAAAAACCCAGCAACAATATATCACTTATCTATTGATTTCACACAATAATGATCTCCTTACAAGAGGCCGATATGAAGGCCTTAATACATGCACCAAAGTGTGATGCAACTCAGCAATACAAAGATACAATATACTGAATAAAATTCAGCCTTCAAAGATATCGATCTGCCTTGAGAAGAACACGCACTTGAGATAAGGACGAACTAAATATGAGTGAATGAATTCGATGATCAAACAATGAGACTTCTTCAAGTATATATACACTATGATGAGAGGAGATGTGACCTTTCAAAGACACAAGTCGGCCCAGCAAGAAAGATGCGCCCCTCCAATGAAATCACTTCCATTCAAGAGGTCGGCCTCTTTTAGAAATTCGTGCCTCTTCATTAATTCGTGCCATTCCATTAATATAATAATCAATCATTGTGCCTCTTCAATTAAATCGATATCATATAAATTAAATAGCCATAGCTATGATTTAATTTATTATTCTTGAACAAGGAGATCGGCTGGAAGGATAAGACCGACGCTGTCATAACATCAACACTCCCTCTCAGCTAGGGAGTATACTTCCAGCTGCACAAGACATATCACCTCATCGTGATATCAGATATCACCTCAATATGATATCAACCATAATGGCTACAACCATGTATGGTATGTACAAGTGTTCATCACTTGCGTGATGTTGTCACCTCAACATGACTTTCACCATGGCTCTCCTAGAGGGTGAAACACAAGTACAAAAAAAATCATCATGGACTCTCACGTGATGCTGTCATGGAGTCACACACATGACATCCACCATGGCTCTCCCAGAGGGTGGAACAAGGGCTTTCACCTCAAACTTCTCTTGTAGAGAAGAATGCATTAACAAGGGATTTCACCTCGAACTTCTCCACAGAGAAGAACTCATTAAAGAAGATCACTGATACTGAGACTCCTTCTCAATTAGGGTTGTATTCTCCATCATACCAAGCTTATCTCGAAAGTACACAAATTTGATCTTGGAGAGAGGCTTGGTGAGAATGTCTGCCATCTGTTCATTAGTGCTAATATACCTCAACTGTATAGCTTTCCTCAATACCATATCTCTGATATAATGGTATTTGATCTCAACATGTTTGGTTATGTCATGAAACACAGGATTGACAGAAAGCTTCACACAGCTCTGGTTATCACAATGAATGATAGTAGGCTCCATTGATTCTCCAAACAATCCTGCAAGGAGCTTACGACGCCACACTGCTTCCCGAGCTGCCACACAAGCTACAATGTACTCTGCCTCTGCTATACTCTGCTACAGATGACTGCTTCCTGCTGCACCAGGAAATCATAGCAGATCCCAAACTGAAGCAACATCTATAGGTGCTCTTCCGATCAGTGACACTCCCTACTCAATCAGAATCAGTATAACCATGCAGCTCCAAGTCCACATCTGAAGAGTATATCAACCTATATCCAATTGTGCCACGCAAGTATCTCGGGATATGTTTCACTGCAATAAGATGTACCTACCTCGGTTCACACATGAACTGACTAAGTGCACTCACTGCATGGCAGATATCAGGTCTAGTATTGACTAGATACATCAATGATCCAATCAACTTCCTGTACATCGTGGGATCCACAAGATCTGAACTAGCTATAGCCTCCTCTAACTTATGCAAGTTGGTCTCCATAGGCGTAGACATGGATTTGCAATCCATCATACCTCCAATAAGAAATAAATCAACATAAAGAACCAAGATCAACTAGATTACCATCTTCTTCGGGTTCAGTAGGCTCCCTCTGAATCTCCAAGTACTTGCATCAACCTTCTAACCTCTTCGACCAAGATTGCCTACAATGCTTTCCTTAGAGAAAGTTTTCCAGAGCACACTTTTGATATTGTAGAGAGTTCAGGATTGTCCTCCTCGACCTCAACCCGGATCATTCTATTCTGAATAGATTTACGGAGCTACCAATGTCAAATCCAGATAGATTATCTTGTGCAATTCTATTCTCAGCAACTGAAGAGGTCTTCCAAGGACATTTATCATCGGCCTTGCAACGCTGCAACCTTCACTTCTTCTCAGTGAGTCACAGAACTCCCTCTTGATCCCTACCTCAAAGATTGCAAAGAAGACTTTTGAAAGTGAACTCCCTCTAACCACCAACTCAGTCCCATGGCTGCAAGTTGTGACTTCACGCTTGATCATTTCTTTGGTCGACATGACTTCCTCACAAGATGCCTCAAGCTTTTCATCACTAAGCAATCTCTCATCACCTTCTTGCCCCTAGATCTGTCCTGGAAGCATTTTAGAGAGAGATTACTAACAGTTTATAATTATCCAAAGAAATATCAAGGCTAGAATCATACAAGGTTTACTATCTCAGGTTATAGCATAAATACATAAGAATTTATGAACAATATTAAAACATGAATAAATAAATCAACCTATAAGAGAAATATATCAAAAGATCAGAATGAAGGGATAAAGAAACTTTATCTTTATTGAATTTTGATATAACTCTTTCTTCCATCTTTTACTCCTCTCGAGAGTGCTAAAATTGGCACAACAAAAGACAATCTGCACAACTACAAATTTCTTGAATGCATTATGCAATTAGCATGTAGAACCAACTCTCTCCAAGAGTTCAAGGCTCTATCATAGTTCATGCATTAGAGAATGATATCGATGTGACCAACTAATCACCATTGAAATTTCAATTCTCTTTTTATTTCAGGGTCACACTCAGAAATCTACATAACCAACATGAAATAACTTGCAATAAATGAAATCTTCAAAGGATCTTATGCTAATGAACACAGTTCAAGAGAAACCACTATCTCCCTTTACTAATTACAAGATCCAAATAAAAGATATAACTTAACAACAAAGAATACTTATCTCTTTAAATATTTTGATGGATGCAAATACTAGACACAGTAAGATACGCTGCTCTCGCGCTCAGATCAGCACACAACCTTCACGGCTTGAACACAGACCCATGACTTAGAATAGAAATTCCCTAGAATCCTTCTGAGGAGACATCTCATCCACATCCACAAATGAAGCATGTTGATTAGGCCTAGTTGGGCAATCCTTTGCATAATGACCAAACTTGTCACGACGAAAACATTGGACTTTGGAGAGGTCCCACTTCTTCTTGAATGCAGGGGCACCATCAGCTCCTTTATCTCTATTCCTCTTGAAATATCCTTTCTTTCCACCTTTTCCTTTCTTCTCCGAGGATTGAGCGGAAAGAACATGAATGTCTTCATTTGTAGAGCTTCGACCAATACCTCTCACAGCCAACCTAGACTCTTCTTGAATACAATCTTCCCTCAAATGATCAAACTTGGGAAGTTTCGATCTTGCGTTGATTCCTTGAATGTAAGACTCCCAAGATGAAGGAAGACGATTAAGGGCCAACATGGTCAAATCCTTGACATCAACAATATGACCAATGGTAGAGAGTTGATCTCTCAATTCCGAAATCCTCATGAAATAGGCAATCACTGTTTCTCCTTTCGCCATCTTCACATGGTGTAGTTGTTGCTTCAGTGCAAGAGCCCGGCTGGTGTTGTTGATTTCGTACATCTCCAAATTTTTGAACATGTCCCTTGCCGTCTTCAACTTGGAGACAATCGGAACAATATGATCTTTAACGGAATCAACCAACATCCTCTTTGCCTTGATGCCTTTCTTCCTCCACTGCAACTTCTCTTCTTCCTCCACTGGTTCGGGAACTTTGGTCTCCACAAACTCAGCCAAATCATTCTCTTCCAAGGTGAGCATTATTCTGAACCTCCATGATGTATAATTTGAAGCTCCCTCGAGTCTATCTTCAATCTTAAGACCATTCACCATCTTGACTAATGGATAAAGATAGACAACAAGGAGAAGGAGAGAAAAGAGTATCGCTGTTATAAGAAATCTGAGCACAATCTTCTTCAAACCCGCTCTGATACCATGTTAGTTTTATGATCAGATTTAATGCACAGAAATTAATTCAAAATCAGACACAATAACACAGCAGATACCCTGGGAAAACCCTCCTCTTGAGGGAGAAAAATCTAGCAACAATATATCACTTATATATTGATTTCACACAATAATGATCTCCTTACAAGAGGCCGATATGAAGGCCTTAATACATGCACCAAAGTGTGATGCAACTCAGCAATACAAAGATACAATATACTGAATAAAATTCAGCCTTCAAAGTTATTGATCTTCCTTGAGAAGAACACGCACTTAAGATAAGGACGAACTGAATATGAGTGAATGAATTCGATGATCAAACAATGAGACTTCTTCAAGTATATATACACTATGATGAGAGGAGACGTGGCCTTTCAAAGACACAAGTCGGCCCAGCAAGAAAGATGCGCCCCTCCAATGAAATCGCGTCCATTCAAGAGGTCGGCCTCTTTTAGAAATTTGTGCCTCTTCATTAATTTGTGCCATTCCATTAATATAATAATCAATCATTGTGCCTCTTCAATTAAATCGATATCATATAAATTAAATAGCCATAGCTATGATTTAATTTATTATTTTTGAACAAGGAGATCGGCTGGAAGGATAAGACTGATGCTATCATAACATCAACATTCTTGACATTGTCTCATGCATGCAAATTCAACAAATTTTCCATTGTATTTCATCCATTAATAGTAGTGGCCTTCCACTTTCCTCTATTAGAACCCTCTCCTCTCACATCCCTACTAGCAACAAATGATGCATTGGAATACTTCAAAATAGATTCTACTAATAGACCTTCCATTTATACTTCACTCTCCCCATGCAATCTAGCCATTTCAACCCTCTTTCAAAGTTATGCCATTATAGACCCTAACCCCATGTCCAAGCTCACCTAATAAATGGTGCCCAGCTCTATTGTAACTCACTTGAAAATCAATTTTGCATATATGGCATAGCCAATGTTTACTCCCCCTTGAATTTTTGGATTTAGTTTTTGAAAGGGCCTTTTGCATATACATTGACAATTGTTGAAAGGCATGAACAAGGATTCGGTATAGTAGTGCTTGCATTTTCTAAAGAACCCCCAACTTTTGGTTCAGCTTCATTCACGGTGTCATTCATTTCCTCATTCCCATTTCATACTTGTCACTGCTATTTATTTTGATTAAACTTTAAGATACTAAAATTTGTAACAAATTGGAGGGGGAAAAAAGGCAGCAAAAAATCCCAAGATATTTGTCAAAACCAAAAAAATATGAAAACAAACTTAAAGAAGTGAGTGTGGCCTTCCTTTCAATGATCCTAGATGCTGAAAATGACTTATAATCTTCTTCTTTTGACCTTTCCTCCTCTTCTTTCCTCAGTTTTTTCCTCCTCAGCTGCAAAAAAATTAGAAATTGCCAAATTGGTAGCAAGATATTGTTTAAGGGTAGTGATTTTACTTATTTATGTTTTTAGAGTTACAAAAAGGGGGTGGGACGGCTTGCGGGGCCCCCATGCCCTTTTTCACTTTGGCTTGCAGGGCACCCATGCCCTTTTTCACTTTGTTTTTTAAACAAACTTTTTTTTTAATGTGATTTTGATGTCTAGTGTGTCCAGCCATTCCTGAGACAGTCAAGGAAGGTCTCAGATATCCTCGGCTGTCTCAAGGATGTATAGTTGTCCCATCCCCATGGATGGCATCTAGGTAATGCATTTCCAGTTTCCCTCAAGATAGGGAATGGCTAGGGGACATCCCTTTCTATCTTCTTGTCCCAGGGATGTGGAGAGGCGGGTGGGATCTGAGACACAGCTCTGTGTAACGTACAACTTGTAACTTCTATGATAAATAATTGAATAAAAAGTACTCTTCTGAAAAAGTCACATTAAAAAGGAGCCAAATCATGTGATGCAACATAGGCACGCCAAAAAGAAATAACTGGATGCACAAGTTATAGGCTAACATTTTTTTCAGTATTTTTTTATGACAGCCTAACAAAACATTGTTGATGTGGCACCATCTTTGATGAGATGGACACATAACAATAGGTTTAAGCAATTAACTGCAAAGTAAGGTGGTGTGGAAACTTGAGGGGCATTTGACTTAACATGTAAGATCTTGAGGGGTACAAAATTAGCCATAGTGACTAATGGGTCTCATTTTGAATGCACTCTAAACTATCTTTCCCTTTCAAATAGTTTTTAATTGTTTTGGGAAGAAGTCTGATGTATAATAGAAAGTAGTGTATAATACAAACTGAGCAGGTGTTGGGGGCCAACTGCTCTAGGCCTCCAAAGAGGTGACCCTAGTGGTTCCTTGGGATACAAGGAGGGATGATTTGCAGTCAAAAACTGCTTTCAATATCATCATCTTTCTCTGTAGTTTTCTTGATTGAAGGGAATGCACATATCTGATACATCCCAATAGAGCTCAAGCCATTGTGATCACACTAATGGCATTCCAAACGACATTGTCATCCTCTTTTATAATTGTTTGCTTATCCTCGTGTTTCCTACGCCAAGAAGGGGCGTCTGCTTCTAAGGATTACAAGAATCCTTCTCCATTTTCTTCTAGAGTGAACCTTACTTTGTCTTAGAGCTACATTTTTTGTGGGTCAGCCTTCCTTGTACCTATCATAGTGACAAAGTAGCATCTTATAGCCACTGCCCATAGTCTTGCACTGCCTCCTTTGCACATTGGGGCTGTAACCTTTGATAGAGTGGAATGGATGCCAGATTTAATAAGTGATTTGAAGCAAAAATGTAATGTCCCCGTTTTTCAGCCCTCTTAAGGAATAATCATTATTTTAATTATTTAATGGTACTAGGCAAAAAAGTGCAAAATCAAAAGGGTAATATTAAATAATTATATTAAAAGGTTAAAAAGTGGCATACTTTAATGATAAATTAATAAAGTTACTTTATTAATATATCTTCAAAAAGTGACTTAAGCATCAAGGTGTCACATCAAGGGGTCATATCAAGGGGTCACATCAAGATGTCACATCAAAGGGTCATATCAAGGGGTCACATCAAGGAGTCACATCAAGGAATATCAAAATATTCTTCTAAAAGCTTGTTGAACACTCTTCTTGGATCTTTCTAGAAGATCAAGGAGTTCTATATAAAGGGGAGTTAAGAACTCATTTTGGGAGGAGGCTTGGTTGGGAGAGAAAATTGTTAATGAATTTTAGTCTCATTGAGAGATTGGCTTTTTAAGAGGCTTTGAGGACGAAATCCCTCTTGGCTTACAATCCCTTCGCTGTTGCAATATACAATCAGGAGATTTAACGGTGTTTTCAGCCAAGAAACACATTGGTGTTTAACGGATATAATTCTGAAGGCTGAAGTTGCAAATTCGCTTGTCTGAGAAGCTAAGTAATTTATGCAATAGTTGATGTATTATTGCATGTTTCTAAATTATTGCAATAGCTGGTTTATTATTGCAAGGGTTTGAATAATTGCAATAGTTGATGTATTATTGCAATTCTAAATAAGGGTTACTGAATTATTGCAATAGCTGATTTATTATTGCAATAAGGGTTTCTAAATAATGCAATAGCTGATTTATTATTGCATTTATTGGCGAGGGTTTCTAAAGGGATGAATTTGAGATCATTGTTCAGATTTAGGAAGAGGGTCTGAATTGAAATTTAACCTGCCACTATAGTAACGCTACAGTACTAAAAACGGTGACGTGAACAGTGTCATGACCAGAAATTCCCAGTCTTGGCAAGCTATTTCAGCACATCTTAGTGAATCTCCAGGGCAGATTACACTACAACAGTTGGGCAACTCCGACCTAGGGTTTTGGGTATGTTTGTTTTAGGTAATAGGCATTATCTTATGAACTGGGTTGTAATTTGTTTGACGAAAAACTGAGTATTTTAGCTGCTATTAAAATCTAGAATTTTCAGCTATAAAATTCTCCTGTAATATTCAGTTTTTGAGGTTAAATATATTATTGCAATATTTCTTTTGCTGCACTTCATGGTAATATGAAACATTGTAAAACCCTCAAAAACATCAACAAAATCAATCAAAACAAATAGAAGAAAAAAAAAACAAAGGCAGAAAACAAGGTGCATATTACAAAAAAGCATCCTTGGGGTTGAAGGATTCTCACTGACTGTTCACAAGAGTGAACTCTTGAAGGATTCTTTATGCAAGAAGTCTCGTTAGCTGAACCATTGAGAATGAAACTGAAGCACAATCTTTGAAAAGGAAGAGCATTTTGTACAACCCAATGCAATAATATTCAATATCAAGGAGATTATTTTGTGTTGATGGTCAAAGTTCAAACAGGGAGGTGGGTGAAGCTAAAGCCACATGGCCAGAGGCTCAAAGTGGGTAATGACTTTAACAAGCAAATGATGAATAGCACTTTTATCAAATAGACATATAATGGAACTAGAAAAGGACATGGTGCGTGCATGAGAAACTAATGGGAGGTATTGATAGTAAAGGCCTATGATAGTTGTAATGCTACTTTTATCCCAAAGTTAATTAAGTATTTGCAGTGGATTTAAATATGGTTAATGCTAAGGGTTTAACATAATTTAAAATCAAAATAGATATAAATGACCTGCTGAGATGTTTGGTTGAAAAGAAGCCCACTCAATGGGATTAATCTTGGCACAAGTTAAATTTGTGTACAACTAGTCTACAAAGAGAAGTACACCCAAAAATACTATTCTATCCAATTTTGGCTTGACTTTTTGTGTTTTCGATTGCAGGACTTTTTTTAACTTTGGTTTGTCTATTGCAGACTTGTTTTTGGTTGGTTGTTAATTAACATCCTAGGACCCATCAAATTTACCTTGGGCATGAGGGCAAGGCAGCTAAACATTCTTCCACTTTTTGGCTTGGACCTGCACCTTTCCTGGGAATGGTCGTCTTTTTATGGGTATCTCTGTCTAGTGTGGGTCTACCTCTTTGTCATGGGTCCTACCAATTCATCCTCCTGCATGTATTTATTCAAAACTTCAATTAATTCTGACTACCGTTGGGGTGTATCATCCTATTGAGCATTTTATCCTTTACTCAGCTATTCCTAGCTTGGATCATGGGTCAACCCTCTTTAGCAAGCAGCAATCTTTCTTCCTCGAGCTGGGTGATTACCAAATTTAAGGATTTCTATTGCAATAATCATGAACAATGTTCATTCTTATTGGCAGCTGGCAATCTTGGACTATTATGATTCCCTGTGCAGCTATTTTAAGCACTTCTTGGTGACTAGGTTACACCTGTCACAACAATAAAAGGGTCGTTGCAATCTCTACTCACAAGTCCGATATATATATTCAACCCCACATATTGAAGATTAACACAAAAAAAAAGGAACAAAACAAGCAGGTCTTGAGAATCAAGCCAATAGCTGCTGAGCTAGTCTTTATGTCTGCAGCTGTTAGGATTGGTTTGAAACGTTTAGATTGTGAATTTCTGAGTATTTAGGAATACTTGTTTTTGGGCTGAGTGCCTAAATTAGTGACGTATAGTAGTTGGGTTGGCAATAGTAAAGAGTTTTTGTCTTGATATCAAATTTTTTGCGCTCCTGGAATAATGTCGTCATGAAACTGTTGTCTATCATATTGTAATTTCTGAAACTACTGTTATTGTGAATCAGCTATGTAGGAAGCAGCTTAGATTTGTGGCCCTTAACTGGGTTCACAATCCTTGACTTCATTATAACCCTGGATCTCACAAAAGTACATTAGTTAGAATTTAAGCAGCAAATTGATTGAAGTTTGATTTAGATGAAATATTGTTATAATTTGACTAGAAAACTTGGATTGCAATTTAAATGTGTTAGTGTTTTACAGATAATTGATGGGATTTATTTGCTTTGACCCAAGATTGTGATATTATTGTTACTTTGATGAATTCTAACTCCATAGTGCACCATGGATCTTGATTATTGTGGGTGAAAAGTGTTTTAAAAGAAATGACTTTATTTGGTTTTAGCTTATTCCAAAAATTCTCTTTTGGGGCATTTGAAAAGGGGTAAAGTGGATTTATTTTAACTGCAATTATATGGTTTTATTTTTTTGGATTTGGGGATTATGTTAGGCATCTTTAGTTGCTTTTGTGGGGAGGCAAAAGATGTTGGCTGCCATGCCAAAAGGTTGGCCACTATGATTGTGGCGAGCAGGTTTTCTTTGGTTGGAGGACTCTTCGAGGCATCATTAAGGGATAGATGTTCATTTTTTGGGAGGTTCTATGCAATGACAATCCTCTGCACTTGATATGAATGCCATTGCAGCTATTTTGGAGCTTTTGGGGGCAAATAATTCTGATCTAAATCCACTCATATCGAGTTGTTGCTTCAAATCTCACCATGGCTGCCATATTTATGGAGTTCTATCTCTTCTTTTGGGGTACCTAGCTGCTGTAATGTTTTTCCTCTTTGGGGCGCCATAAAACACAGCCTTAAATTCCTCTTTGGGGTGCGCAGCTGCTGCAATGTTTTTCCTCTTTGGAGCGCCATAAAACACAGCTTTAAATTCCTCTTTTGGGACACCAAAATCTGCTGAAGTCCCACTTTTAACAAAGCCAAAATTTGCTGAAAATTATTACTCCTTTGGGTGCCGAAACCTACAAGGAGACCTCTTATCTTCACACCATGATTTGCTGCACTTTTCCATGTTTGGGTGTGCAAGAGATCTGCAGAATAGTTCATTATCTTATGGCACTAAGGTTGCTAATTACTCGCTCTCATTGGACAACTTGAAGAAGGGTTTTGGAATCTTCTTTTCACCTGGAGCATGACTAGCAATACCGATCAGATGTAATCATATGGTAATTCTTTTATTTCCTTCTTATAGAGGTATGTGATCTTTTTCATTGTGAGTTATAATTCATTTTCAAATTTTAAAGGCATGCATGGACATTGTGAAATTTGGAAATAACCTCCATAGTTGCTTGTTTGATTGCATATAAACCCTAGACATCGAAAAGATGAAAAGAGTAAAATAGTTTTGCTGTTGAAGTGGCTTCATGGCTGAAATTTGACAAGAAATGTGAGTTAACACTTCAATTATCTTTTTAATCTTTCAATGCCACAAGAGCTAAAACAACTTGTGTTTAGTATGATTGTGTTATGTGTATGGTGTCATAGGTTGCATAAAATTAGCTTTTGTGTTGTCATAGAACCCATTGGCTTAGTGGGATGTCTTTCCCCTCCGCACAAACTCTTAACACTTTCTAAAGAATTGACTTGTGAGATTTGGTGTTATGCTAATAAGATCAATATGAATATTAGAACCCTTCTATAAGGATAGAGAATACATTGCATTAACAAATTTACTAACACCATGGCAAGATAGTATACCTTAAAGGGATAAAGCTAACCCTATTCAATAAAATTTAAGGGAATTAAGAGAAACCATCTAAGGGCCAAGGCTAGGACCAAAGGCTGTGATCTTGTGACAATTAAAGTGAACATGATCAAGGAAATCAATAAGCATAAATGTAAGCTAAGTCCAATATGTTAGGCTACCTTGTTGATGTAAATTTTAAAGATCAGATTTAATGCACAGAAAATTAATTCAAAATCAGACAATAACACAGCAGATACCCTGGGAAAACCCTCCTCTTGAGGGAGAAAAACCCAGCAACAAAGATCTCTCTTATATATGTAAATAGTGACAACAATTCTCTTTACAATGAGGCCAATTAAAAGGCCAATATTCAGCACCTACACTAGATGCAATGACAGATAATAATCTGTACTTCCTTGATATCTAATTCTGCCCTTGAATAAATTCGCAACCTGCTCTTGAAGAAATTCGCACTTGAATGAAGTAATAAATCGAACTTGCTTGATGATCAAATGAAGGGAAATGACCTTGTATAAATACACATTGATAGAGAGGTCGCACCTCTTCAAGAGATAGGTCGGCCAAGATAATTACAAATAATAAATGCTAATTTCAAGGAAGGTCGGCCATCAATAAATTTTCTTCATGAATAATCATGCCAATATATAAGAGATTTGTCTCTTCACAAAAATCGTATATAATAATTAAATAGGCCATGCCTATCATTTAATTATTATCCCCAAGTAATCCGGCTGGAAGGATACGCCTGAAGCTGCACTCATCATTAACAGTTGATAGAAGTAATGAATGCTAATTAAGCGGTATGTGATACACCACTAATTGAAAGTGAATAATGGTTGAGTCCTATAATTTGAGGACTTGATAGAGTTAAGAGACTGATTTTAAATAGTGACATGAAGTCTATAGAACTATTGTGCTTTAGAATACCCTCAATATAGAGTTGAGTTTGCTTATTTGGATAAATTACGTACAAGAAGATATCCTTAAGTATACTCATGAATATGCATGATCAAAGATAAAGCTTGCTATTAATTCATAGTGTTGGTTAGTCTGGTATACTTAGTTATCGTTGAAGTGATTTAGTAATGGAATGTTGTAGACATGTTTTTGTGGTCCTTATAGGTGATTTGATTAAATTTTAATCAAAATGAAGAGATTAGGGAATTTATTAATGAAATTAGCTTTATCAAAAAATATGTACAATTAATTTTAAGGAAGACAAGAGATGGTTTACATCTTGGTGATAGGCAAAAAGGAAAACTTGGGAATATTAAGATTTGTGTTATACCAGGTGGAAGTTTGGAACGTATTTGTCAATAAAATTGTGGTAATTAGTGTAATTAGGACTTTGGAATTATATTGTGAAACATTATTCTTGTAACTAATGAATATACTCCATTGGAACTTAAGAATTAAATGAATTACCATGAATTGACAAATATTTATATCTCTATTTATAGATGGGTTATACTAAGGATACATAGCAAATGGGTCTTGAAATCATTGTTGGTTAATGAATGTGAAAACAATTTTTTTCCCATAGTTATGAAACTCTAAATCAATAAGATAGTAATGTGAGATGAAAACTAATGAAAATAGGAAGTGCAACTTCATTAAGTGCAAATAAACAAATGTTTCCCAATTGTCATTAATCATGTAGAATTAGCACAGCCTTTAATGATTGGAGTTCTTTAAATAAATTGTATTAATTGTTTAAGGTGCTTTGATGATGACATGCTCATGTATTGAACATTAGGTGCCAAGCCATTGTTAAATATTTGTGATGATCAACTCTTCGGTAATGCTTATGTTATTCAAGTATCAAATTTCAACATCAATGGTAAATTTGTGTAACGGTCATATTGTTGATAGAAAGAGAAAAGTTCCCTAGGAAAACTACATGGCCCTAATTTCCTAGGTTGGATATGTAGGCAATTCAAGGTCATGGACTCAAGTAAATAGGTCATGCCTAGAGGTTTTTTGTCATCTTTTGAACTTGTTTTATTTAACTCAAATGTAAATGTTTATGTATTCTAGCTATATAATGAACTAATGAGTAGTTAATGTCAAATGATCCATGCACAGTAAATCACAAGTCAACCTTGGATGGTTGAACATTCTTCTAGCCCTATACTTCCATTGGACAATTGTAATAATGAATTATCTAATTCTAGGAAACAAGACAAACAAAGTAGTAAAAAGGATAGATTGATGTACATATGCTTAGATGTATCTTCATCATCTTACGTTCTTGTTGGAAGGTTAAACTTAACAATGCTTATGTGTTAATTCTCAAAGGGTTGATGTACGCAATGATCCTTTGGGATAACAATAAGGTTTTGTTACTCTCTCTCCTTTGGGATAACAATAAGGTTTTGTTACTCTCTCTCCTTTGGGATAACAATAAGGTTTTGTTACTCTCTCTCTCTCTCTCTCTAAGACACTAGTGGAAACAATAGATTAATAAGTAATCACAGTGAGTTGCCAATGGTAAATGTAAGTTGTGCATTAAATGAGTAAGTTGAAATGTAGACCTCTCTTGTATGATTGAATAGTTGAATTTACCCTCTGCTCTCAATAAGAAGGATAAGCAGACTATGTTTATGTGTATGAAATGATGTTTGTCTCTTGTTTCCGTTCTTACTCCAATTGAAAGGGAATACATTATCAAATGACCTTGTGATAAATGTGATTGAGTATGCTTACCAAAAAGGGTAAATACAATGTCTCTTCCTTACCTTAGTGTTTTCAAATCTATGAATGTATCTTGCTTGTTTGATGTCTTTTCAGTATCCATGATTGGACTTGTACATACATACATGCATGCATGCATGCATGTAATACATACATTTATACATGCACACATAAATCCATACATGCATGCATACATACATACATGCATATGCATGCATATATACATACATATATTCATACATTCATGCATACATACATATATGCATGTTAGTTTTATGATCAGAAATGAATAAGCAGAAAAATGCAACACAACGAACAATGAACACAATATTTTTACCCTGGGAAAACCCTCCTACTTGAGGGAGAAAAGCCCAACAAGAAATAATCTCCCTTATATATAAACAAATGAATAAGAGCAGAGTTTTGTATACAAATAATCAGGCCCTAAGCATGGCCAATTCTCCTACAAAGAATAGTAACACCTCTCCTTGATGCAAATCACAAATGAATAGACTTCTTCAGTAATTTGGTCTGCTACTAAAAGATGATGATCTGCTGCTTGAAGAAATGGCGAACTGCTGAAAGTGCAAACTTGAGTGAATTATTGTGATTGTCCTTGAGATCGAACTGCTGCTAGGAATGAACTGCTGCTACAAATGATCTGCTGCTACAAGTGCAAACTCCTTGAAAGAATGCAAATTGAGAAAATGACTTGATGTTGAAATGAATGATCACCACCTTGTATATATACAAAACTAGGTGACTTTTCATCTAGGTCGGCTCCCTTAGAAGAAAAAATATAAAATATTAATTGCAACATGAAGGCCGACCAGCCTTGAACTAAAGGAAAATAGCTCTCGAAGCTATAAAACACTAACACTCCCTCTTAGCTAGGGAGGTATTTTCCAGATATCCTCCTCATGGAGTCTCTCAACATGACACTCATAATGGCTGCACCCACATCTCAGTCTCAGAGATGTACAAGATTCCATCACGGAGTCTCTCAACATGATGTCGTCATGGAGTCTTTCAACATGACGTCTCATCTCAGTCTCAGAGATGAACAAGGGCTCGCACCTCATATTTATCCGTCTCAGAGAAATATACACTACAATGGCTTTCACCTCATATTTCTCCGTCTAAGAGAAATATACACTACAAGGGCTTTCACCTCATATTTCTCCATCTCAGAGAAATATACACTACAAGGGCTTTCACCTCATATTTCTCCGTCTCAGAGAAATATACACTACAAGGGCTTTCACCTCATATTTCTCTGTAGTGTATACTAATAGTGTATATCCTCACAAAGGAATTCAACATTTTTGGTGTTGTCGGATGCATCAATAGATTTGATGAACACGATACCACCTAAAAAAGAAACAAAATAAATGATTCAATAAAACATAAATTAAAAATCTTGATTGTTAATCACTAAATCAATGCATTTTAGGAAGTAAAATATTTACCTGAGGAAGAAACAAGGAATTGCGCAATGTCATGTTTCTTCTATTGGCCCAACCATCTATCATGATGGTGCAACCCTTCTTCCTCCAAATATCTCGTTGTTTCTCTATTGTGGCTTTCACATCAGCCACCTTTTGGGACAAAATGGGGGCCCTTTGTCTCCTCATCATTAGGGGATTTGAACCCCGCCTCACAAACAATAATTGCATCAACCATATTTTGCCAATATGGAGACCTAACACAAATAAATTAAATAAAATAAGTATTAAAAAAAGTATAATTTCAATTTGAATTCAACATAGCTCAAAGTATAAATTCAAGAATCAAAAAATCAACTATCAAGCTATATATTTTAAAACGAAAGAAAAAGAAAAATTACTTGGCTGCATGAAATGGAATGTCACAATAGAACCAAAAGTCTCCAATTGCACCTTTGGCCACATCATGTTTATCCTTGCTCCAACCCATACTCTCAAGTGACGGTTGGGAACCCAAAGTAGTGCATGGCAAAATATATGAATCCAGCCTAGATCCACGAACTCTAGGCCCAATGCTAACGCTGCCACTACCACTACCAACAACCGATGGTGGAGGAATTGGAGGCATGGAAGAACCCAAATCTCCAACTCCACACATGGCTGTCATCTCCACTCTTTGCCTCTTTTTTAATTCTTTTTGTTGCTCAAAGGTTTCCAATTGCACTTGCACTTCACACATTACCTTAGGAGGGACTTTTGTGCATGGATTAGCATCTCAAACCCAATATACATGCAAGGTGGTATCCCAATCTATTAATGCCTCCCCCAATCATAATTGTTTTGCAATGAAAACATGTTACTCCTTTCTTTTGCCCAGGGGTAGTAATGGCATGTTTCCAACAAGGGTCCTTTCTATTTTGAGACATTGTGAATGTGATAGAGACAACTTGTAGATATAAACAATGTTGCAATAACACGTAAATTAAAAAAAAAATAACATTCAAAGTTTATAATTAAACTAATATTAGAAAACATAGGGTTTGCAAATATAAAACTATTTATTTTTTACAAGAACACCTGGGGTTTGTTCAACAAAAAACTTAAACCCACCTAGGGTTTGTAACTTGTTCTTTGTTTCACTGAAACAAAATAGAAAAAAAAAAAAAGAAGAGAAATAAAATTTTGGTTTAAAAAAACAAAAAAAAACCTTCAAAATTCAAACATACCTCTTAAATCTTCTTTCAAATCAATGGAAATCTCTTTCCAATCCCTTTTAGACTCCTCTAGATGCAGCAAGATCACCTACGAACCTGCTTAAATGCAATTCAACAACCATTTTGTGCTCAATCTCCTTGCTGGTTTTCCTTCCATGCAAATATGTTTTGGCTCTCTTCTCTCTTCCTTGGCTTGAAAATGAAATGAAGTGCCTTTTGGAGGAATAGAGGCAATTATAAAAGCAAAAAGATTAAAAAAAAAAGCTTTAAAAAATGTTTTTTGTTCACTTTTTGCAAACCTAGCCGTGACCAAGTCAGGGGGTCGAGACTTGCCCTAACCCAACGAGTCTAGCAAATCTACCAAACCCGATGAGTCAGGCAAGTACCCGGCTCCTGAGTCGGACAGACTTGTTAGCCCTCACCGAGACCACGACTCAGCAAGTAATTGTGAGTCTATATGAGTTTGGTAACATTGATGCATACATACTTGCATGCCTACATGCATTTATACATGCATACTTACATACATACATGCATACATACATACATACATGCACACATACATGTATACATGCATAAATATAAACATGCATACATACATACATAAATACATACCGGCATGAATACAAACATACATACATACACACACAGACATAGACATACACACACATACATACATACACACATACACAAATACACACATACAAACATGCATACACACAGACACAGACACATACATACACACACACATACATGCATGCATACATATATTAAGCATGTGAGCACATACATACATACAAACAAAGATCTATATGACATTAATATTATATATGATACATAAAACAAGAGAAGATATACATATTGCATACATATTTTATATATGAAGAGCACATGGCTACAGCCTCCCAAAACAGGACATGACAGGAAGATATGACACATAATTACATGCCATTATATTTATTGGTCATTATTACATTTATTGAGCGCCATGTATGCAGTGATATATAGTAGATTTATCATCATCATCGATCACGGCATCACACATTGCACAAACAACATAACACGACAGATGGCAAAATACTGGCTGACCCAACCTGACGTCCAGATGAATGCACGGCGCATTACGTTCCAGCCGCATTCAGCGCAGCAGGCTCATCCCA
Source organism: Sequoia sempervirens (assembly GCA_007258455.2). Classification (NCBI taxonomy): domain Eukaryota; kingdom Viridiplantae; phylum Streptophyta; class Pinopsida; order Cupressales; family Cupressaceae; genus Sequoia; species Sequoia sempervirens. The sequence goes on from VDFB02168118.1 coordinate 73,295,765, forward strand.
TCCGCATGGCAGACGTGGGTATTGCATTGCACGTCCATGAACGCGGGTGGCAGCGTATTGTTCAGAAATCGATGTTTGACCGCGCTACGCACGCACGCATCGCATGTATTGCATAGATTATCCTGGCGCCGCGGCAGCAATGCATGTGCATGCACCCATCAGATTGCCAGGCAGACAGGCACATTGGCACGCGTCCTGACGGACAGATCGATTGCAGATTGCAGGAAAGAAAGGGTGACAGGTTCCTTATGGTCCTGATGATCGACGGACAGATCGGGATTAGACAGATTAGTATCCGATAGTATCCGCATGTCCAGACGGAAGATTGCAGACAGACGACCAGACCGGATGGATTGGTCTGACGATCCAGACCAGATGACTGCATCGCGACCAGATTGACAGATCAGACTATCCATCCGTCCGAGGTCGGCGATACGGTTCACGATACATATATCCATGCATCCATGCATGCATACATCCATACATACATGCATACATCGATACATACATACGTGCATACATGCATACATACATACGTACATTGATTTATTGCATCTTCCTTGTTTGATGTCTTTTCATTGAAGGGACTTGTTCTTTCCTCTTTCTTCTAGGCCATCATGTAAAGAATCGTCCTTAAGATGACAATCCATCGACATGTGTGCGATGGTGCCCACCCATTTTTCTTAGTATTTTTTTGGGTGTACCACTTGGAATGCGCATCACCCATAGTGTCCTTGTGTTGTTTTTCCCTTACCACGAGTGCATGTTTACATGTCCTTCCATGCATTGTCAATACTAGGCATCATTGCTACACACTTACATAGGCATGTCGCATTACAAATTTTAACGATGCTTGTTCAAAAACAAAAATTAGTTGTGCTTTAGCACTGTTTGTCCATGGTTAAAAGTAGACATTACATTGCTAATCTTCACCATGAGTACATATAGAAGCCAATGAGAGAAAAATGGTAGTTGTTGGAATTCATAAATAGAATATACAAATTAGAAACAACAATTGAAAATCCAATGTAAATCTACTAACACTGAAAAATGTACATGCAACTGAAATTTCACCATCAAAACTTGCATAGATGGGCAAAACCAATTCCCATTGTCTAGTAGCATCATGGATGGAAAATTTGCCTAAAACTTGCAAAACTCATGATTACTTGTGAGTCAAACGGTCACAAAGCGAATTTCAAACATAACTCATCCATGCTTATTTGGTGAGTTTTTTGGCGAAATGCAGAAAACCCAATCAACCAACAAAACCTATTTTTCTCAACGTCCGTGCTACCAGCATGTCAATAAAATGACATTCAGTCCGCGATCTTTAATCGAAGTTTGTGGAGGTGCCACCTCAACTCATGGAGTTTGCTACCCTACACTCCGCTTCTTTATGGTAAGAGAAAAGCAAAACCGCTTCGGTTTCCATAAATGAAATTTCTGTGAAAATGATATTATGATATGGTGGAATTACAACGCGAATGATGCGGACCGATTTGTTTTTCAATCTATAAATGAAGTAAAAACTACTTATGACCTTTGTGAATTCAGTTTCATGCATGTTTTCAAATATTATTTCACAAATTTATGTGTTTTTAATATCTGGAAAATTTGTGAGTTATTACCATGTTTTTGCCTAGTCCAAGTTTTTGAAATTTTTTGGGTCAGCCAAGTATTTGCCGCATCCAAGTTTTCCAACTATGGGTAGCACTGGCATTAAAGGCTGACCTTCACTATAGGATTAAATTTCAAAAGGTAAGGTGAGAGTAATTAGCACAAATTTTCACATTCTAGTACACAAGTCTCAATAGCATATGGATATCCACAAAGTACATAAGTGTTAAACTTCATAAGCATGACTTGCATGGGCAGAATAAACTAGATGGTTTGATAAGGTTTGTATCTGCAATTTTAGGTACGCTGGGTGTTAATGTTATGGTAGCTTCGGGTTCATCCTTCCAGCCACGAGTGAAGATATAAATTAATATAGCCTATCGGCTATTTATTTATATGTGATATTTAATGTGAAGGGCTGCTTCACTTGGCAACAATGTAATTTCTAAAAGGGCCAACCTTCCTTGTAATTCGCATATTTTAATTGTAATTATATTTCTCTATTTTGGCTGACCTTGTACATGAAGAGGTGCGACCTCTCTCTCATTGGGTATTTATACAAGGTCATTTCCATCCTTTCTATCATTAAGCAAATTCGTTTCTCTCCTTCATTCAAGTGCGAATTTTCTCCAAGAGCAGATTGTGAATTTCTCTAAGTGCAGATTTAGGTTTCAAGGAAGGGCAGATTATTATCTGTTTTGCATCTAAAGTTGGTGCTGAATATTGGCCTTGTGATTGGCCTCATTGTAAAGCGAATTGTTGCCATTATTTATATAGAGAAGAGAGATCTTTGTTGCTGGGTTTTTCTCCCTCAAGTGGAGGGTTTTCCCAGGGTATTTGCTGTGTTATTGTGTCTGATTTGAATTTAATTTCTGTGCATTAATCTGATCATTAAAATTTAACATGGTATCGGAGCGGGTTTGAGAAGATCGTGATCAAATTTACAGCGATACTCTTTTCTCTTCGTCTTAATTCTTTGTCTATCTCTACATCAATCAAGATGGTGATCGGATTGAAGATCGAGGATAGACTCGAGGGAGCTTCCAACTTTACATCATGGAGGTTTAGAATCATGCTCACATTGGAGGAGAATGATTTGGCAGAGTTTGTGGAGACCAAAGTTCCCGAACCTAAAGAGGAAGAAGATAAGTTGCAATGGAGGAAGAAAGACATCAAGGTGAAGAAGTTGTTGGTTGATTCCGTCAAAGACCATATTGTGCCGATTGTCTCCAAGTTGAAGACAGCAAGGGATATGTTCAAAACTTTGGAAGAAATGTATGAAATCAACAACACCAGCCGGGCACTTGCCTTGAAGCAACAACTTCATCATGTTAAGATGGCAGAAGGAGAATTTGTCATCACCTACTTCATGAAAATTTCCGAATTGAGAGATCAGCTCTCTACCATTGGTCATATTGTTGATGACAAGGATTTGACCATGCTGGCTCTTAATGGTCTTCCTTCATCTTGGGAGTCTTACATTCAAGGAATCAGTGCGAGATCGAAACTTCCCAAGTTTGATCGATTGAGGACAGACTGTATTCAAGAGGAGTCGAGGTTGGCTACGAGAGGTATTGGTCGAAGCTCTACAAATGAAGATATTCATGTTCTTTCCGCTCAATCATCAGAGAAGAAAGGAAAAAGAGGAAAGAAAAGATACTTCAAGAGGAATAGAGATAAAGGGTCAAATGGTGTTCCCGCATTCAAGAAGAAGTGGGACCTCTCCCAAGTCCAATGCTTTCGTTGTGACGAGTTTGGTCACTATGCAAAGGATTGTCCAACCAGGCCTAATCAGCATGCTTCATTTGTGGATATGAATAAGTTCTCTCCTCAGAAGGATTCTAGGGAATTTCTATTCTAAGTCATGGGCCTGTGTTCAAGCCGTGAAGGTTGTGTGTTGATCTGTGCTCAAGAGCAGCGTATCTTGCATCCATCAGAATATTTAGAGAGATAAGTATTCTTTGTTTGTTAAGTTATATCTTTTATTTGGATCTTGTAATTAGTAAAGAGAGATAGTGGTTTCTCTTGAATTATGTTTACTAGCATAAGATCCTTTGAAGACTTCATTTATTGCTAGTATTTTCATGTTGGTTGTGAAGATTTCTGAGTGTGACTCTGAAATAAAAAGAGAATTGAAAGTTTGATGGTGATTGGTCACATCGATATCATTCTCTAATGCATGATCTGTGATAGAGCCTTGAACTCTTGGAGAGAGTTGGTTCTACATGCTATCCGCATAATCCATTCAAGAAATTTGTAGTTGTGCAGATTGTTTTTTTTGTTGTGCTGAGTTTGGCACTCTCGAGAGGAGTAAAAGATGGAAGAAAGAGTTATATCAAAATTATATAAAGATAAGTTTCTTTAGCCCTTCATTCTGATCTTTTGATATATTTCTTTTTAGGCTGATTTATTTATTCATGTTTTAATATTATTCATAAATTCTTATGTGTTCATGCTATAACCTGAGATAGTAAACCTTGTATGATTCTAGTCTTGATATTTCTTTGGATAGTTGTAAACTGTTAGTAATCTCTCTCTAAAATGCTTTGTGAACAACTAGAAGCAGGAAGGTGATGAGAGATTGCTTAGCGATGAAAAGCTTGAGGCATCTTATGAGGAAGTCATGCCAACCAAAGAAATGATCAAGCGTGAAGTCACAACTTGCAGCCATGGAACTAAGTTGGTGGTTAGAGGGAGTTCACTTCCAGAAGTCTTCTTTGCAATCTCTGAAGCAGGGATCAAGAGGGAGCTTTGTAACTCACTGAGAAGAAGTGAAGATTATTGTATTGCAAGGCTAGGTGCTAAATCCTTAGAGGATCCCTTCAGCTGCCGAGATCATAATTGCTCAAAGACTATCATCTGGATTTGATATTGGTAGCTCCGTAAACCTATTCAAAATAGAGTGATCTACTATGAGGACGAGGAGGTCTACCTTGAACTCTCTACAGTACCAGAGGTGTGCACTGGAAAACATTTATCTAAGGCAAGCATTGCGGTGCAAATCTGCATCATGAGGTCGGAAGGGGCACTTAAAGATTTAGGAGGGAGCCTCTAACAACTCCAAAGCATGAACAGTCTTGCAAAGAGCACCTCTGTTGTTTTAAAGAGGCCATGGCGACTTCTAGTGTATGTGAAGTATTCTCGGCACTGAAAATGAGGGCCGAAGCCACGCTTGTGGCAGCTCGAGAAGTAGTGTGTGGCTTCGGTAGTTCTCCTCGCAGGATTGTCCGACAATCAATGGAGTCACTATCATTCATTATGATAATCGTGATTGATCCTGATAATGAGTTCTTCTTGAGAGAAGTTCGAGGTGAAATCCCTTGTTAATACATTTTCCTCCTCGAATGCAGAATGGGTGGGCCCTTGTTAATGAAGTCCCAGACTGGCAATGGAGGTTCAAGCCCTCGGCCTGCCCTGTGGTCCTGAGAATTTTGAGGTGAAAGCCCTTGTTTCCACCCTTTGAGAGAGTCATCATGGATGTCATGTGTGTGACTCCATGACAACATTTTGTACTTGTGTTTCACCCTCTGGGAGAGCCATGGTGAAATTCATGTTGAGGTGACAACATCACGTAAGTGATGAACACTTCTACACACCATAGTATGGTTGTAGCCATTATGGTTGATATCGCGGTTGAGGCGACATTCAATATCATCACTGAGGTGATATTCTTTTCACATTCGGGTTGTAGCTAATGTGGTAGACATCACATTGAGGTGATATGTCTTGTGTAGGCTAAGTTCTCTCTCCTACCAGAGGGATGTTAATGTTTATGGTAGCTCGCCCATCCTTCCACCACGGCAAGAGAATTAATGAGCAGCTTCCATCGGCCATTTATCATATGTGATATTTAATGTGAAGGGCTGCTTCACTTAGCAACAATGTAATTTCTAAAAGGGCCAACCTTCCTTGTAATTCACATATTTTAATTGTAATTATATTTCTCTATTTTGGCCGACCTTGTACATGAAGAGGTGCGACCTCTCTCTCATTGGGTATTTATACAAGGTCATTTCCATCCTTTCTATCATTAAGCAAATTCGTTTCTCTCCTTCATTCAAGTGCGAATTTTCTCCAAGAGCAGATTGCGAATTTCTCTAAGTGCAGATTTAGGTTTCAAGGAAGGGCAGATTATTATCTGTTTTGCATCTAAAGTTGGTGCTGAATATTGGCCTTGTGATTGGCCTCATTGTAAAGCGAATTGTTGCCATTATTTATATAGAGAAGAGAGATCTTTGTTGCTGGGTTTTTCTCCCTCAAGTGGAGGGTTTTCCCAGGGTATCTGCTGTGTTATTGTGTCTGATTTGAATTTAATTTCTGTGCATTAATCTGATCATTAAAATTTAACACTGGGATTCATTATGCAAAAGGAAATGGTAAGTATCTCATTTTAACCCAATATCCACTACGTAGGTCTTGTTGTGTCCTAAAAACAAGTTCACGAAGCCACCTACCAAAGAAATAATCTATTAGAAACTCATGAATATCTAAGATGGGAGATATTGAAAGGTAAAAGAAAAGTTCATGAATGTCTCATAACTTTCCTGTGTTGATGTTATAGCAGCTTCGGGCTCATCCTTCCAGCCATGTGTGAAGACATAAAATTGCATATAGCCTTTGGCTATCTATTTATTTTATTGAGATAATTAAGCAAAGAGGCGCTTCACTTGGAAACATTACTTTTTCTCTTGGCCTACCTTCTTTGTATTTTCATCTTGGCCGACCTTCCTTGTATTTGTTATTATTATTTGTAATTATCTTTTCTTATGGTGGCCGACCTAGTTCTTGAAGAGGTGCAACCTCTCCATTATGTATTTATAGGAGGTCATTTCCACTCCATTGGATATCAAGCAAGTTCAATTATTCCTTCTTCTCAAGTGCGAATTCTTCAAGATACAAGTGCGAATTCTACTAGGAGCAGATTGTGAATTCTCTAAGTGCAGATTGAAGGTCAAGTAAGAGCAGATTACTTGTTTGTTATTACAGCCATTGCTGGTGCTGAATACTGGCCTTGTGGTTGGCCACATTGTAAAAAGTATTGTTGCCATTGCTTATATATATAAGAGAGATATTTTGTTGCTGGGTTTTTCTCCCTCAAGTGGAGGGTTTTCCCAGGGTATCTGCTGTGTTTTGTGTCTGATTTTGAATTAATTTTCTGTGTATTGCATCTGATCATAAAAACTAACATCCTGTTGCTAACGTGTTGAGTTAAATTCCAACAGAGATGGCTGTTAGAATTTGTCATAAACAACAAATCTACCTGAGACATAATGCATATAATATAATAATAAATCTAGAGAATAAAGATATTAAATATTCAATGTAATGGAGCCTGTTAAAAAGAGTAACTTTCAAATAAATAGGCCTCTTGGATGAATGAATCAAGGATATGATATGTCTAAGAGGTATGAGTTTAACTCTCAATCACTCCCAATTAGGAGAAGAGTTAACTCAGTCTAACTGAAACAAAGGTGGTCTTAATTAAATAGAGGTGGCACCTAAAGAATTGATGAGTTAGTGGTGACACTTGCATACCTCAAGCCAAGGTGTAACACAAGTCATTATTAGCCACCCTGGTGAGGGAAATTAAATATTTCTATTATCCTAATTCCTAAGTAAACAACTAGGTGCACTATTACACTTAGGATGAACACTATCCTAGGTGAAGTGAAATATGCACGCCAACAATCGTTTATGTTATTAAAAAAAAAAAAAAAAAAACTTTTAACTCAAAAGAAATACTCTATTAGCATATAAGTGCATGTTGGAGTTCAAGTAAATTTCATAAATAATTCAAATCATTCCCCTAAGAATAATTTGATGTAGGATTTTATGGTTGTGTCCAATAAATATTAAAACTTCCAGGTTTGGGAGTCAATTAGCGGTGTCCTGATGACTTCATAACTGGTACTTAAGATTATTTCATGCAATTGATCAAATAATAAACAAATTAGAAGTTAACTGCAAAGTTAAATGATAGAAATCATTTACTTTTAATATTTATTACAAATTCCCATATCACTAACGATTCAGATCATGAATACATGTCAAATTAATAAAAGATAGCAGAAATAGCATCTACTCTGCACCTTTTCAAAACCTTGTGGTCCACCATAGTATGGATCGGGAACTTCTGTTTCCTTGCATTGCTTACAGTATGTGCACATCAACTTCACCTGCAAGCTACACCCCATATCATCAAGTACTAATAAACAAATACTACTATCAAAAGGTTTCATCACTTGCTCAGTATACATAGATTTAAAAGCATTCAAGTATAACTGATGAAAAGAGTTCAAAATAAGATGGAAAAATCTACAGGAACTCTATCATTTTGACATGACAAACTATGTGTATAATTCCAATCATTTAAGACAACACTCTTTGGGTACCACACAAAGTTACTTGATCTTCAGACAAATACATGTTTTAAACCCCCATTGAAACACATTTGTTCTTTATGTAATTGTACTAGTACAACAGTGACCAATAAAACCATTTGAAAGAAAAATGTTTCTAATATAATTCTAGTTCTTATTTCAATAAAGTTTCAATTAGAGTTGTCATGACCTAATGAGTACTAATATGGTACTATATCCAATATGGATAGAGCAGACTTTTAAAAAATCTTGATTATGATTCAATTGGGATACAACAGGTTTATATCCAAATTTATAGGAGTTGGTAAAGTACTAGAATAAAAAATTCAAAAAAAAACATAAATTTGATAAATCTGATAATTTCCAGACAACTCGCCTCACAATAAATGGGTGGTGAACAAAAAAAGAGCAAAGTCAAGTGGATTCCTTCCTCTCTGCGCTGGTTCAAGCTGTATTCTAATGATTCCTATGTAATGTCCCCTTTTGGGATATTCCTAAATTTTGGCCTTAAAACCACAATTCCAATCAAAATAAGAAATGTAACACATTTAAGATTATAAATTTACCAATTGAAATGCCCTTTATAAGATAGTTCCTAGTTCAGGTCCTGCACACAATATTAGTCACTGGAGATTGTTGTTAAATCATAAGTCATGATAACATATATATTACTAATCATTAGTAAACATCATGATATCCATGTACATTAGTCACATCAATATCTAATTAAGGCAATAGCCATTCCAATGTGGATTCCCATAATAATCGTATTAGGAATTTGTTGAAATGCTTGCAAACCGTAGTCTCAAGGTTGGTCGCCCTTGTATTGCAAGAGCATGGAAGTGTTGGAAGTTGTTGTTATTGATGTCAACACTTGAGGAGATTTGTGTAAGATTGTTGGCAGTGATTGTCACTGATGTCAACACCGATTGTTGGTTGTCATTGATGTCAACACTTTGGGAGATTTGTGTAAGATTGTTGGCAGTGGTTGTCATTGGTGTCAACATTGATTGCTGGTTGTCATTGATGTCAACACTTGAGGAGATTTGTGTATGATTGTTGGCAGTGGTTGTCATTGATATCAACACTGATTGTTGGTTGTCATTGATGTCAACACTTGGTGAAGATTGTAAGAATGTTGGCAATGGTTGATGACAACACTTGGTGGATTGTTTGTGGTTGTCATTGTTCTCAGCACTTGAGAAGTAAGGGAGGTTGTTGGCATTTGATGTCTCGGATGTCAATATTTGATGAGATTGTTGTAGTGATTGTTGCTTGGCAGTGGTTGTCATTGTTGACAACATTCAGTTTGAGCTAACATTGATGTACGATGGTGTTGTTGAAGTTTATGGTTGGATGTCATGCCTTGTCTAATGTTAATCAAAGAAGTATCAAGTATTGTTACTATTAGCAAGAGTTGGTTTCATAATGATGTATTAAGATGAGAATTAGAAGCATTAAGATGACGATTAGAAGTGTTGTTGATGGTGGAGAGATATTGCTGATGGTCTATAGTATCTTCCTTGCTCTCTCTTGTTGTTCCTAATGAAGTATATGTTGCTAATAGAAAGTTTTGGCCTCCGCAAGTTGTTGAAAGGTTTTGTTCCTAGAAGTTGCATTAAAGTTTGTTTGGGAGAATGCTCTGCATTCCTCCGCTATTGAAGATATGGTCTTGTGGTTTGGGATTCAAAGTTAGTGTTATGTGGACATTGCACTCCTATCTTTTCAAGTCACTAGTGTTGCCAAGGAGATTTTTGTGAATTGCAAAAGATTAGCAGTGTTGTTGGTTGTTTGGACTGGTCCGGAAATTGCTCTGCATTTCTCCGCATTGATGTCTCTACTCCTACACCTTGGTGAATGTGTTTTCAATGTCTATGCAGTGTCTTAGTTCCAATTTCATATGTTGAAAAGGTCGGCAAGTTGATCTGTTAATGTTATATCTCATGTTTATGCATTTCGTGTCTCTGGAATGATGTATTTTGTTCCTGTTTGGTTTGCGGTGGCCGTTAGTGGCGTAACAGTATGAAAGAAGATTTTGTAAGTGTTGTTGGATGTTCATGGAACATCCCCATGTGATCCACACAATGTTGGTTGATCTCTTTGGTGCTGCATTGTGTCTTGAGTTGGTTTTTTGGGTTATTTGTGAATATCTGGCCAATAGGGCTTGTTCCTTAGTTTGTGTCGTGTACTTGGAGGTTTGTGCTAGCATATGAAGATGTGTAATGATGAATTTGGGTCCTAACCTATCTTGTTGGGGACCATATTGTGTTAATTCAATTGGAAGTATGTTTTTAGACCGACTATCTTTTGAGGCCGACTGGTTATGTGATTCACATTTCATCTACAGATTTCCTTGATGTCGACTTAGGTTGATGTGCGCCAACATGTGAATTGTTTTGGATCACATTGGAAAATGTAATAAGATTGTTTTTGGTCCTCTCTATCTTCTAGATAGGACCGCATTATGTTTTTTTGGCCAACTTGATTGAGCTTATTGTTTATCTCCTTTTGGCCGACCTAATTGATGTTTTAAGGTCTTGCGGTGGATATAAATGCAAGAACATTTCGGATGCAAGATGTATGGATATGTGAGCAAGTGCGAAGAAGTGTGAGTGTGAAATATATTGAATATCCAACAGAGATAGCACTAAAGTGTGAAGAAGAAAGATCAGATGTGCTTCAATGCCTCAATTAGCAGAGTGAATTGTTGACAAATATTAATTCTTTATAAACTCTTTGTATCCTGCTCTAAGATAGTGAATCTCATCAGATCCTTGTATCTTGCCCTTGAAGTTGTGTTAGCTTCAGTTCTGCAAGTCCTTTTGCATCTTGCTCTAAGGTAGTGTACCTTAGTTTGCAAGTCTTTTTGGCAATGAGCCTTTATATTGTGAGTTAACTCTCATCGTAGTTTTACCCTCATTGGGTTTTCCACATAAATCTAGTGTCATCTTGCGGATGTGTGTTTCTTGTTTCATTTTCATTGTTGGATGTGTGTTTCTTGTGTTATCTTGTGGATGTGTGTTTCTTGTTTCACGTAAAAGAACCCAGGCCTAACAGGTGTAGGCAAACTCTATAGAAATCATCGTATACATATGTAATGATATGCAAATGGATTGGGAAGTTTGTTGAAAAACCTTGATGGAGGGTTACAAAATTTTGTATGTTCTGAAAATGGCACACAAACACTTATGCACAATTCAATTGTTGAAGACAACTCCCAAAGATTAGCCTCCCTATCAATTAAAGGGTCAAATATAACCTCACAGAATTAGCATTTCAGAATCCTTGTTGACGGTATGCATAATTTTATAAAATTAGTCTTCAATATTCATGGGATACAAAAAAATTGAGAAAGAATATAATATAGGATGTGTTCAAACATAGGTTGTCCCTTTCTCTATTTCACCTTTTGGATCAAGGAACTAGGCAGAAAAGTGAAAACAGATCAACAGGTTAGAGCATCTCCTGAAGGATATTTTAAATGAAGAAAATATGTCAGCATTAAGAGGATGGAGGGGAGTTAGCACTTGGAGGGCAATGTGGTGGCTGTCTGTGTCAACGGGGCAAGGTGTAGGTGACCTCCATCTAGCATCTAGGCGAAGCATATTATTATTGGTAATATCCTTTAGTAGGAGGCCTTTGGGGCTTTTATCAAAGGAGGCCTTTGAAGGTTTTATCAAAGGGGGCACTAGAAGTTTTTGATTGTTTTTTAAACCAGCAAACGACTGCAAATCTCATGTTGGAGTCTATCAAATGTATTTGCCACCTCCAAGTGTGCATATGAAAGGAGAGGTAGGAGAGGGGATGGGATAATGGCATGTACGACAAAGGAAGCCAAGATAACTATCATTCCATCTTCCCAAGACATTGTTTTTCATCCATAAGAAAGTACATTTTGGCCATCCAATGCAAAACTTATGTTTACTGATATTCCATTCCCTCTCTATGCCATTCTGCTATGACTTCATGGGTGGGTTTTGAGGCTCTCTTAAGTCATTGCAGACCTAGTCCAGAGCAGTAGCCAGAATTAGGACAAGACATGAGTGTTCTTTGGTCAAGGAAGATTATTAGTCAAGTCTTGTAGAGGAAAGCTTGGACTCCCAGTTCTTGAAGGGTCAACATTAATTATCTCCTTTTCCTTCTTATTAGTGTTTTAATGTTGTTTCAATGTCTCTTTCGAGACAACACAAAACAGAACAGTATGCGAGGATGTACCTCTCTTCAAATTTAAAGAGAAACTCTTTGGAAAACTAAAGTAACCCTAGACACTAAGCTATGAACAAAGCACACAGTTATGCACACTATACAATATTCTCTAAGGGAGTTGGCATAAATGAAATAACTAAAATAAATCCTCCCCTATCTTTCTTGTCTCAGGAATGAGCACAAGACCTGATATGATTCATCACTCACAAATGAGGTTTTATATGTTAATACTTGCAAGTTGCAACCAAATGAAACATCATCTAGATTAGATACAACAAATACTTCCTCACTGACTAAAATCGGAAACTAGTAAGCCCATATACGCAAAAATAGGATAAGAGAACTACCTCTGACACACAAAGAATGGAACATTTCATATTTTGAATAACTTAATGCATGAAAATCTACAACGAAGATGAATCATAGTGATAATACAAAACTTAACATTGTTTTTCACTTTTATCCCAATCAATACAATCCAAACATGCTAAACACATAAAATCCAAATTCAACATTTGACTAACAATTTCCACAACGTAACCTTAACTTCCACCATCCTTTTTTATCTTTTGTGCCCAAAGCACTAATTTATAGGTTGCAATGAATATCCAATTTTAGGGATTAAAAAAACTTATTTATCCCAAAAATCATTGTTTTAAAGAAACCCCTAAAAGCTAAAGAAAAATAAGAAATAAAGAGATATTTTAGCAAAACTACTCCTACAGAAATAATAAAATAACATCTAAGTGACTTAAAAATAGGCCCTCAACTCTCTTTCATGAAACAAAACCATCAGAATAGCAACTACTAGATATAGCTTCTACTAAAAATAGCAACTTGATGCACAAAAACTCTTAATAATTTTGAAGCTGCTACTTGCTCTACAACTTGTTAGATCTTTTAAAGAGTTCCAAAACCCTACTGCTAGGCCATCTACAAACTAGAAATCACTTCCTAGGGTTTTGTCAAAACTGAAAATGGCAATTGCATTGCCAAATGAATGTGGGACCAAACCCTAGCTTCCTATTGTTGATTAATAAAAACTAAGGAGAATCTACCACATGAGTTTTCTATAAAACCCTATAATATGATATGCTCTATTAGATGCGCATAAGTGAAATGCTTGAGTAATCATTGAAACACTAAGCATATGAAGATGATTGAAACTAGGTTCCAAAACAGCCAAACCCTAGAGTTAAACCAATAAATAGAAACCCTAGATGGCTGGAAGATAATTTTCAAATTAGTCAAAACCCTAGTTCAATACAGCTCACAAGTCAATCTAAACTTGTATTGAGAAAACCATTCGTGTTAGGCTGTTAGCTATTCTAATTATAAATTTCCTAGTATTCACATGAAAACAAGGATATGGTGACCAAAACGTTTGTTATTGGAAGAAACCTAGTGCCACCCTACCTTTACACTACTACAAGTTGAAAAACCAACCCTAGACAGCTGGAAAACAATCTTAAAAATCACTGAAACCCAAGATGATTGTTTCAACCATTGGTATTACTTGAAACTTGAAAACTAAAGATATCGACTATATCAAGGCTACTACTACCCATATTCAAATAGCTAATGTCATAACTTCTGCTACAAGCAACTAGAATAGGTGTTCTACTTCTGCAAAAGGTTTAAAAATTAAAGTCTATTGAAGCTAGGTCAAATGCTTATTTTTGTGACTCATGTCACTTGAAAGACATTGGGTGCCTCTTCCATGAATTGACAACACTTAAATTGATCTATAATTTCTATAGGCACATCTATTTTTCATTTAGGCTTGACAGATTAGCCCTTGGGCGCATGAAGCTAACACCTCTTCTAGTACAACTCCCTTAGGCATACAATTTATGCTCTTTTGTCTACAAGATTATCATAGTATTAGAATAATATTAAATTATTAGTAGAAGATAAGGCTTACTTTTGTAATAAAGTCACCTTAGTGACTTAAGAGAGTTTGCTATTTTTAGCATTTAGTGTGATTTGTGTCATGTTCAACCAGTTGCATGTTTATTTGGTTTCATCCTCCAAACTCTATATAAGGAGATGAACCTCATTATAATTTGTACCCTAATATCTAATAGAAAAATAATATTTTGTGTTCTATTGGTTTTACAACATGGTATTAGAGCAAATCACATGAAAAGGTTTGCAACCTAAAAAGTGTTGATGTTCTTAGCAGCGTCGGTTGAATTCTTCCAGTGATCTCCCCTTATGATGATAAATTAAATAATAGCCAAAGCTATTTAATTTATAGAGTCATCGATTTGATGAAGAGGCACGATCCATGTTTATTATATTTAATTATTGGAGAGGCATGAATTAATGAAGAGGTGTATTTATGATGAGGCCAACTTCATGCTCCTTGGTCGCGATTCTTCTCTTAGGCACGACTTCCTATGAAGAGACATCATTTATTTGGTGGCCAACTTTTGGTGGAGGCCGACTTGAAGCTCTTTGAAGAGGCACATCCTCTCTCCAACACTTTGTATATATGCTCGATGTTCACTCCTTGTTCATCATCCATTCTATTCATTGTTCATCATTAGTCTATAAATTACAGCGATAGATCAGTCTAGTCTATCATAGAAGGCGAGCTATCATTCTAGTGTATTATCATATTGCTGTGTGAGTACTAGACTGTGCTTTCTGGCCTTGATATCGGCCTCTATTGTATGAGATTCATGTTGTGTTTCAACATATATGATATATTGTTGCTGAGTTTTTCTCCCAAGTGGAGGGTTTTCCGCAGTCTGCCAAAAGCTGGGCCAGGCTGTTATTTTGAATTAATTTCTGTACCTAACGACTGGCAAACCAACATAGTATCAGAGCGGGTTTGAAGAAGGTCTTGATCAGATTTAGTCTTGCAGCGATACTCTTTATTCTTCTTCTCATCTTTGTTTTCTTCTATCTCCTTGTCAAGATGGTGAACGGTCTCAAGATTGAGGACAGACGGAGGAGCAACAAATTCCAAGCATCTTGAGATTCAGAATTATGCCTCACTTTGGAGCATAAATAGTCCCCGAGCCCACGACAGGAAGAGAAGGTCTAAATTTGGAAGAAGAAAGATATCAAGGCAGAATATGTTAGTTGATTCCAAAGGATCATATTGTTCTCATCGCTCCAAGGTTGAAGACGCAAGAGAGATGTTTAAAACTTTGGAGGACATGTACGAAATCAACAACTCAAGCCGTGCACTTGCATTAAAGCAACAACTTCATCATGTTAAAATGGCGGAAGGAGAATTTGTCATCGCTTACTTCATGAAGATTTCCGAATTGAGAGATCAGCTCTCTACCATTGGCCATATTGTTGATGTCAAGGATTTGACCATGTTGGCTCTTAATGGTCTTCCTTCATATTGGGAGTCTTACATTCAAGGAATCAACGCAAGATCGAAACTTCCCAAGTTTGATCGTTTGAGGGCGGACTGTATTCAAGAAGAGTCTAGGTTGGTTGCGAGAGGTATTGGTCGAAGCTCTACAAATGAAGACATTAATGTTCTTTCCGCTCAATCCTCGAAGAAGAAACGAAAAGGAGGAAAGAAAGGATACTTCAAGAGGAATAGAGATAAAGGGCCAGATGGTGCTCCTGCATTCAA
This sequence comes from Sequoia sempervirens, assembly GCA_007258455.2. Taxonomy (NCBI): domain Eukaryota; kingdom Viridiplantae; phylum Streptophyta; class Pinopsida; order Cupressales; family Cupressaceae; genus Sequoia; species Sequoia sempervirens. The sequence goes on from VDFB02168118.1 coordinate 73,311,575, forward strand.
GAAGAAGAAGGATCTATCTTGTGCTCAATGTTTTCGATGTGACAAGTTTAGTCACTATGCAAAGGATTGCGCATCCAAGCCTAATCAGCATGCTTCATTTGCGGATGTGGATGAGATCTCTCCTCAAAGGGATTCTAGGGAATTTCTATTCTAAGTCATGGGCCTGTGTTCAAACCATGAAGATGGTGGACTAATCTGAGCACAAGAGCAGCATTCTATACTGTGTCCAGTAATTGCATTCATCAGAATATTTAAAGAGATAAGTATTCTTTGTTTGTTGAGTTATATCATTTATTTGGATCTTGTAATTAGTAAAGAGAGATAGTGGTTTCTCTTGAATTGTGTTCACTAGCATAAAATCCTTTGAAGATTTCATTTATTGCAAGTTATTTCATGCTAGTTGTGAAGATTTTTGAGTGTGACTCTAAAATAAAAAGAGAATTGCAATTTCGATGGTGATTAGTTGGTCACATCGATATCATTCTCTAATGCATGATCTGTGATAGAGCCTTGAACTCTTGGAGAGAATTGGTTCTACATGCTAACTGCATAATGCATTCAATAAATTTGTAGTTGTGTAGATTGTCTTTTTGTTGTGCTGAGTTTGGCACTCTCGAGAGGAGTAAAAGATGGAAGAAAGAGTTATATCAAAATTCAATAAAGATAAGTTTCTTTATCCCTTCACTCTGATCTTTTGATATATTTCTCTTTAGGTTGATTTATTTATTCATGTTTTAATATTGTTCATAAATTCTTATGTATTCATGCTATAACCTGAGATAGTAAACTTTGTATGATTCTAGCCCTGATATTTCTTGATAGTTATAACCAAGGGTAATCTCTCTTAAAAAAATGCTTCCGGTATAAATCTAGAAGAGCAAGAAGGTGATGAGATTGTTAGTGATGAAAAGCTGAGGAATCTTAAGGAGGAAGCAATGCCCATCAAAGAAATGATCAAGCGTGAAGTCACAACTTGCAGCCATGGGACTGAGTTGGCAACTAGAGGGAGTTCACTTCCAGAAGTCTTCTTTGCAATCTCTGAAGCAAGGATCAAGAGGGAGTTATGTAACTCACTGAGAAGAAGTGAAGATTACTGTATTGCAAGGCTAGGTGCTAAATCCTTAGAGGATCCCTTCGGCTGCTGAGATCAAAATTGTTCAAGACTGTCATCTGGATTTGTCATTGGTAGCTTCGCAAACCTATTCAGAATAGAACAATCTGGGATGAGATCGAGGACAATCCTAAACTCTCTACAGTACCAGAGGTGTGTGCTGGAAAACATTTATCTAAGGCAAGTGTTGCAAGCAATCTTGGACGAAGAGGTCAGAAGGTTAATGCAAGTACTTGAAGATTCAAAGGGAGCCTACCGAACTTGAAGAAGATGGTAATCTAGTTGATCTTGATTCTTTATGTTGATTTAAGTATGGCAGAAGTTGGATGAGATCATTTTGAGTCCAGGAAAGTATACTATTGACATCTTGAAGAGATTTGGTAAGATGGATTGCAAATCCATGTCTACGTCTATGGAGACCAACTTGCATAACTTGTAAGAGGTTGCAGCTAGTTCAAATCTGGTGCATCCTACTATGTATAGGCAATTGATTGGATCATTGATGTATCTAGTCCAAATATTTGCTATGCAGTGAGTGCACTTAGTCAGTTCATGTGTGAACCAAGGCAAATACATCTAGTTGCAGCGAAGTATATCCTGAGATACTTGCGTGGCACAATTGGATATGGCTTGAGGTATTCTTCTGATGTGGACTTGGAGCTGCTTGGATATACTAATTCTGAATGGGCAGGGTGTGTCACTATCGGAAGAGCACCTCTGGATGTTGTTTCAATTTGGGGTCTACGATGATATCTTGGTGCAGCAGGAAGTCTTTTGTGGCACTGAGTACAACAGAGGCCGAGTATATTGCAGCTTGTGTGGCAGCCCAAGAAGCAGTGTGGTTTCGAAAGCTCCTTGCAAGATTGTTTGGTCAATCAATGCCTACTATCATTCATTGTGATAGCCATAGCTGTGTGAAGCTTTCTGTCAACCCTGTGTTTCATGACAAAACCAAGCATGTGGAAATCAAATACCACTATATCAGAGATATGGTATTGACGAAAGCAATTCAGTTGAGGTATATCAGCACTGATGACCAAACGGCAGACATTCTCACCAAGCCTCTCTCCAGGATAAAGTTTGTGTATTTTCGAGACAAGCTTGGTATGGTGGAGAATCAAGCCCCAGCTGAGGAGTCTCAGTATCAGTGATCCTCTTTAATGCATTTCTCTTTGAGAGAGATTTGAGGTGCAAGCCCTTGTTAATGCATTTCTCTTTGAGATTTGAGGTGAAAGCCCTTGTTTCCACCCTCTGGGAGAGCCATGGTGGATGTCATGTGTGTGACTCCATGACAGCATCACGTAAGAGAGTCTATGTTGATTTTCTTGTACTTGTGTTTTCACCCTCTGGGAGAGCCATGGTGAACGTCACAATGAGGTGACAACATTACGTTGAGTGATGAGCACTTGTACATACCATACATGGGTGTAGCCATGATGGTTGATATCACGATGAGGTGATATCTAATATCACGATGACGTGATATCTTTCCTTTCCACATATGGATGTAGCCATTGTGGTAGACATCACGATGAGGTGATATGTCTTGTACAGCTGGAAGTATCCTCCCTAGCTGAGAGGGAGTGTTGATGTTCTTAGCAGCATCGGTTGTATTCTTCCAGCAATCTCCCCTTATGATGATAAATTAAATAATAGCCAAAGCTATTTAATTTATAGAGTCATCGATTTGATGAAGAGGCACGATCCATGTTTATTATATTTAATTATTGGAGAGGCATGAATTAATGAAGAGGTGTATTTATGATGAGGCCGACTTCATGCTCCTTGGTCGCGATTCTTCTCTTAGGCGCAACTTCCTATGAAGAGACATCATTTATTTGGTGGCCGACTTTTGGTGGAGGCCGACTTGAAGCTCTTTGAAGAGGCACATCCTCTCTCCAACACTTTGTATATATACTCGATGTTCACTCCTTGTTCATCATCCATTCTATTCATTGTTTATCATTAGTCTAAGGCGCAAATTAAGAGAAAGGAGCAGATCAGTTCGTTTTATCATAGAAGGCTGAGTTTATCATTCTAGTGCATTATCATATTGCTGTGTGAGCATTAGACTGTGGTGCTTTCTCTTGGCCTTGATATCGGCCTCTATTGTAAAGGAGATTCATTTCGTGTTTCAATATATAAGTGATATATTGTTGCGGTTTTTCTCCCTCAAGTGGAGGGTTTTCCCAGGGTATCTGCTATGTTATTGTGCTGTTATTTTTGAATTAATTTTCTATGCACTAATCTGATCATAAAACTAACAAAAAGGTTCGCAGACTGGAAATTGCAACCATCTGCAAGGCAAAAATCACAGGTGGATTTTTATTGTTAAAAATCGGAGGTCTTTTCTTGGTAAAATTTTGAGTTATTACTACAAAACTGTGCAGATTATTTTCTGCAAAGGAAATTGCGGGTTTTTTTAAAGGAAAAACATGACCATTATTTCCGTTTGAAAATTAAGTTTTTGTTCTTAATCACAGATTTATTTTGCTAGAAATCGTGTCGTGCCTAGGGTATGTTGAGTAGTGATAGGGTTTATACAAAATCATGGGCGGATTTTTAATGGTTGTCTACAAGAATCATGATTGTCATTCCATGGTAGGGTTCATTGGTAAAAGTCATGACTAAGATTTTCTTGAGTTGGATTCACGGCTAGGTTTTTCAAAGCAGCAGCTAGGGCTCATCAAATTTGCTGCCAAAGCACATATGCATGCAATTTTTTAATAGTTTATCTCTGATTTTGTAAAACCCCATAGCTAGGGTTTGTAGATCATTTGTAACCCATAGCTAGGGCTCATGTGCAATGCAACTATGCTCAAGCATTGGAACACTACATTGTCGTTTATGAAAAGAATCCTCAATGTACAAGCAATCTTCTTCTACTTGAGGTTATATATTATCAGTTGCATCAAAAAAGGATTTCTTCAAAGTTCAAGCTTTGGTGAAATACTTACAGCTATGGCTGTTGCTTCTTTTGTGCCTAATATTAGTTCTCACCCAATGTAGGGTTGTATTTTGGAAGTTATTAAAAAAGTCTTGATTCTCCTGTCTATTTGGAGGATATTTAGATTTGGGCAATCATTGAGTATGGACATTGGAATTGCAGAGGCCCAAGAAAGTTTGCATATACTTAAGGTGGGTAGTCAATGTGTAGGAGGTAATATCATTGAAGAATTAGATGATAAAGACACTCTTTGTCGACATGTTGAAGATCCACTAAATGCATCACTAGGAGAGCTTGGAAAGATTATTATGCCAAGATGAATGATGAATTGCACATATTTTAAGAGGCCCACACTTTGAAGACAAGTAGCAAGCTAGTGTAGACAATCTCAGTATGGATGGTTGCCCAAATAGCTTGGGATTCTTTGGGTCTTGGGAGTCATACCCTTACAAGGGTTATGAGGCAACTTGATGGAGCTCTTTGAGTGTAGCTTAGCATGGATTGTTGTCCAATGGTTCAGGAGGTCAATGACTCAGGAGTTCGGGGAGGTGGTAATTCGGGAAATTAGGAATTCATCTCGAGAGCTACATCTTTGCAAGGGTTCAAGGCAACTTGATGGAGTTCCACTTGGTTTATGGTCTATTTTCAAGTTAAAGCTTCTGAAGAATGGCAAATTCATGGTTTAGGTTATTTTTAGTTTGATATGCTTTATGTTAGTTTGTTTTGTTTTAGTGTAGTAAGCCTTAAGAGGGGTTATTAGAATAATATTAAATGATTATTATAAGATAAGGATTACTTTTGTAACAAATTCACCTTAGTGACTTAAGAGAGTTTTTTATTTTTGGTGTTTAGTGTGAGTTGTGTCGTATTTAACCAGTTGCATGTTTATTTGGATTCACCGTCCAAACTCTATATAAGGAGATGAACCTCATTGTAATCCATATCTTGATATCTAATAGAATAAAAATATTTTGTGCTCTATTGATTTTTACAACACATAGGCTCATGATTTACATGCTTTTGTCACTATTTACTATCCAAGCACGCAATTACGCCACTTAAATCAATTTGAATGTCTTGGGAGCATGATTAACATGTTCTTGTTTGCATAGACATTTTATAATGCAATTCCTTCTACTTATGCCACTTAACACCTACCAACTATGTGACTACACTATTGTTCATGATTTCAACTTCAATAATTTATTTCTTGATGCACTAGACCCTCTACAAGGTCTAATATGCATGATTTTTACCAAGGTGCTAATTATGCAAGCTTTGACACCAAAAAATGATTGTCAATTGATTGTCAGGCACCTAATTTCACTATTCATGTCACATTGCCTTGCAATTTACTCTAGGCACCTTTAATTCACTACCATCTCTTATTCTACTACAAACTACTACTCTTGTAAGTTGCTCCTAATTGAATGAGAAAAGGACAAGTTGTAGTGTTCAAATACATTAACATTTTAGCAATTTAAGACACAAAGCTTGGCCATGTTTTTGTTGTCACAAATGATTAGTCCTATTGTAACAAGCCCAATGTTTTACCTATTGTTTTCACTTAAGTTTAACCCACATATGAATTCACCAATACATAGCAATATTGTTTTCCATATTTTTCATTTTAATAACAAATGCATATTTGAAATAATCCCATTCCAATTCCCATTGCATTTCACTAATAAAGATGCATATTCGAAATAATCCCATTTCAAATTTCCATTGCATTTCAATAAAGTAACATTACATTATCCCAAGCAATGATTACAATTTCATATAAATTTTTCATAAGGATATAAGATTGTGATTACATACATAGCTTTTAGCTCAATGGAATAAAGTACAAATGGTCCAGATGTTCTTGCTGGCATACATCCTCAAATTTTGGCTGCCTACTGCATGAGGGAGAGCATCACCCAAGTGCTTTTCCTTGGCAAATATGAAGAATCTGATGGATAAACTCAGAACCTTTTGCAGTGCATCAAAGGCAAAAATTGCCCTAGTCAAATCATGCATGTTGGGCTGGGAAGAAAACCCCCCTGATTGGTTGAGGGATTACAATCTGCAACGGGGAGGACCACATAAACAGGTGCGGTATCTAGGTATTCCCTTTGCTGTTGAGCCTAACATGAAAGATATGTGGCTCTGGATTAAGGAAAAGATGGAGAAAAATATTGATAAATGGAATAAATAGTACTTGTCCTTAGTAGGGCGTCTGCAGGTCTGCCAAAAGATTTTATCCTCTTACAGCATATACTCTGCTTCAGTATGGTTTTTTAGCAATTATCAAATTAATGAAATACAAAAAAGGATCAAGAAATTTCTCTAGTCTGATGGGAAAGGCAACAGGAAAAGACATGCGGTGAAGTGGGAATGGTGTTCAATTGACAAGGCAAATGGGTGCCTAGGCTTAAAGGACCTTAAGTTGCAAGGCATTGCCCTAGCCTCCAAGTGGATCATCAAAGCACTAGATGGTGAGGAGCCTTGGAAGGTCCTTGTAAGGCAAAATATCAAGAATGTTGTACCCAAAAAGGCTAAATCATGAAAGCTCCTCCCCTTGTCTGATCTCCTTAGCAATACCCTCCCTATATCCCCTACAAGCTCAAATGTGTTCAAGACCATCTGGAGAGCATGGGAACATGTTAAGAAAAATATTACTAATTGCCATTACGCCAAGAATGGTGACAGAACTATTTTACCCCACAGATCAGTATGGTGGAACTTGGAGCATAAAGGCAAACCACTTGCCATGCTTCAAGGATGCTCAACCAAAAGTTGGGCCCAAAAAGGGGTTAATTGTTTTGGTAACATTATTGTAAATGACAGGTTAAAAAGCTGGCAGGAGTTAAGCACTGAATTTAATATCCCTCAAAGTAATTGGAGAACTTACACTGTCTTAAAAGAAGCTTGTAAAAACATTCATTTCCTAGTTGATGTTAAAATGGATGAGTTGCAGTACCAAGAATTCCATTGGAATGATGGCAGCTCTTTAATGAAAATTAATGCGAAAGCAATCTACAAGGCCTTAACTCAACGGATAGATATCACAGAGCATGTTAATAAAATATGGGGCACAAACCTAAGTAAAGGACAGTGGATAATTTTTTTTAAAAAGAACTAGAATCAGGTTTTGGAACCTAAAAAGCATGTTTTAGGTGGTTATTGATTCTACAGAGACTGCCATACAAAGTAAAATCCAATGACATTGGCATATGCAATATTTGCAGAGTTCCTGATTCAATTCAACAAGTTTTCTTTGATTGCTTATTTGCTAAAGAAATCTGGAAAACATTCTGTGACAGACAAAAAAATTTGAGGAATAACTTTGGTCCCAACCCGGAAAAAATACTCTTCGAAATTGATAACAAAATGAATAATGATTTGTCTCTTTTTTGGATATTTGTTTCTACTAAAATTCTTAGGTCCATATGGAAAGCTAGAAATGAGGAAAAAGTATAAAGGGAATAGAAGGATGCTTACTGAGTCTTATAAAAGACTCATAATATACAATGTTGCTATGCAAGTATTCATAACCATTGAAGTTTAACCATTGAAGTTTCCAAGGGAAAATTCTGGAAGTTTTTGGAAAAGGGCACAACCAATGTCAACCTTCAAGAGGCCAGATATGGCCACACTTGGCAGGAGGGCCACCCCAATGTTGAGGCCTTCCTAAATGCCTTACAAGATTTTCAGAAGGAACTTAAAAATGAAGCTGCAAAGCGCAAGAAGGAACCAAAAAACAACTCTGAAGAATTGCATAATAATACCATTTTGGAGGATGGCAGAGCTATGGATGAACAGGTGGCAACAGAAATTCTGGCAGGGTGGAGAGCAAAGAAGTGACTGGCAGAGCAATTTATATACTGTTTTTGTTAATAATCTATACTGTACAATTTTGTAATTTTGTTGTCAAACCTGCACTTTACATGTATATTCTTCTGATAAATGTAAATCTGTACATATGACTGAGGACAGTATGCTGACATTATAAGTCCTACAGCATAATATGCTCCGATATGCAAAGCAATCTAAAGATGATGTAATTTTTTGCTGGTTGCTCTATAATTAATACAAAAAAAAAGATTGTTCCTCTTTGATCAATAATCCTCAGTGAAGCTTGGTTACTTGATTCAAAATGCGGAAAGAAGAACGGAGGGGTGGCGCAAGGATTTGTGCTGGGGAACCAATGTTCTTCCCAAGGCCGGTGCCTTCCTGTGGGTGGTGCTGCAAGAAAGTGCTCTGACAGGTGACAGACTCAAGAAGATTGGTATAGAGGGCCCCTCTAGGTGCGTCTTATGCAAAAAAGCAGAGGAAACGGTGGACCACCTTCTCTACAACTGCCCAATGGCGTCCGATTGCTGGGAATGGCTGTGTGAAAAGCTTGGCTGGTATGGGGTTAAAAACGGAAGGCTGAAGGACTTCTTGGCGAGCTGGCCAAGTTTTTACAGGAAATGTTTATGGGGTAGTATTTGGGTCTGCGCGCCATCGATGCTGGCATGGCACCTATGGAAGGAACGCAATAGGCGTATTTTTAAAGGAAAGGAACTAGGCACCTCTCAACTGCTGTCCAGTATTGAAACTGCGCTGATAGAAACAATTAACACTAAAGCAAGAGGCAATCAATATGCAACCTTCAGCAGGTGGGATGATTTGATGTGTAAACGGTGGGGCGGCCTAAAAATCCCAAAGGGATTTGGTTCGAAGGGTGAGGCTTGTCAGCATATGAGCAGGAAGCATGCTAGATGGTTGTCACCCCCTAGCGGAAGATTGAAACTAAATTTTGACGGAGCTGCTAGAGGCAATCCTGGCCGGGCTGGCATTGGGTGTATACTAAGAGACGAAGATGGGAAGGTGGTTTGGGCGATTGCTGAAGATTTCGGTTTGGGTACAAATAATGAAGCTGAGTTCTCAGCTTTAGTCAGGGGCTTGGAGGAGTGTATTAAAAGAAGTCAGCTCTTCGTAGATATCGAAGGTGACTCGTTGATCTGTATCAACGGAATAAAGAATAAGAAATGTATGAATTGGAAATTGGAAAGGCTGTTATCACAGGCGTGGATGCATTTGGAGAAGATGGACTTCTCCATAAAGCATGTCTATAGAGAGGCAAATGGGGCTGCTGATTGGCTGGCAAACACAGGTGCCGACGGGAAGAGTTTACTGCTAGAGCCTCAAGGGGTTGATCAGGTTTTAGATTTAGGTAGAGTGCTCAGAAGGGATGCGGAGGCTGCTGATAAAGGAGTGGGGGGCTAAGTTGTCTGGTTCTGGAATGTAATCTATGCTTTAATCAATAAAAAATGGGAACCACCCCCTTAGGTGGAGCTTACCGTTAAAAAAAAAAAAATAATCCTCTTTTTCTTCATAGAAAATTTGGACAATGTTTGTAAGATAGACATAAAATTCAACTCTTCTTCATGATCTATTCATGAAGGAGAGATGATGGTTCTCGAGAATAGGGCGCCATTGGTGGATTCTTCCATGGATTCTCTTCATGCATATTCCTCTTTACTTCTCTGCACTCTTTCTTAGATTTCTAACTCCATGAACACATGTAATCATTGAATGCTTGGCTATGTAAATTACTGACTTTTTATCATAAACAGGTTCATATTGAACATATCCCAATACAATGTTGCCATTAGGCTCATCTTGAAGATGTCAAAGGTTACCCAAAACTATTTTAAAATTTGGTTCAAAAAAAATTCATGTAGTGCAAAATGCAAAGCATGTTTGGACAATATCTCAAATGGACAACCATCTTATGGAAAGTAAAAAAATTGCTCGTGTTATCATCAAGAGCTACCTCTAAAGAAGGCCTTATAGGTGGAGGTAGTCTGAGTCTATCATTCCTATAGGAAAGATAACATTTATATGTGGATGTCCTTGGAAATGTTGAGCTAGAACATTTTAGTGAAGCTATCTATTCATGTTCATTACATCACTCACCACCCTTTGCAAGAGAGGATCAGCTAAACTCTGAATCATCAACCTAAATTGTCTTTCCTTCAGTAATCATCAACAAATCTAAATAAATATGATGATTTACCTTAAAAAAAATGTTTGCATTGAACCACAAATGTTAAAATAAACCCATTGAAGTGGATAACAAGCTCTACATGCAGTGCCTTTTGTAAAAAATTATCTTGCATGTTTGTCTTTAGCACTCCTTCACAAACCTCTTTGTGCTCAACTTTTGCCAAACCATAAACTAATTCTCTTACAGGTGAGACTGTTGCTCCGATCTCCAAAATTCAATGGGAGCATCCTATTCTTGACATAAGGACAACTGTAACAACTCCATTTTCCTATATTTGTCATAAATAGTACATTAATTATCATCAAGTATGACCTTATAGTTATTTTCACATAGTTGTGTGACATTCAACAAATTGTGTTTTAAATTTGAAATGTAATAAATATTATTGACAAGTTCCTTACCTTCTTTTGTGTGCACTTCATAGCTCCTTTCACTACATCCTTGTAACATTTCTCATCACCAAGCTTGATTTTGGTCTTGAGAAAATTTCATCCATTGTAGAAAACAACTCATTATTGCCTAACGTGTGATTGGAGCAGCTAGAATCTAACTAGCAAACTTCTTAAGAACTGTTTTCAACTTTGTCATATGATAAGAACAAGTTGTTTGAAGAATGCTCCTCATCCCCGTTAGCATAATTAGCACTTCTACCTTCAATCAACTTTTAATCTGCATTATCTTTTGAAATAATCATACATGTTGCAATAATAACATTAGATGTTTCTTTTTTTATCAAACTTGCCTCTTCTTCTTGCAGCTAAACCTGCTCTTCTTCCTCATTTTCCTCTTGAATAATTCTATTTTTGGTTTTTGCCTTGTCCTTGGATGTTTTTGCTGCTAGTGCTAGCACCTTCATTCTTTGTGATCCTCACTTTTGAGGCAAAAGCTTTTTCTTCACTTTCTCTATTTCTGCTTCTTTGTCTTGCTTCATGGGACATAAGAGAACCAACTAAATGATCAAACTTGAGTTGTTAAATCTTTACTTTTTTCAATTATGGTGAAACATGGTTCCAAATCGATGTTAGAGTCAACACCATTATCACAACTTCTTTGTTCATGATTTCTCCAACTCCAAGAGTAGTCATTTTATTAACTACAATCATTAACTCTTAGATAGTAATCACTTACAGCTTCAGCTACTTGAATTCTTAAATTTTCAAATTCTCTCTTCAAAGCCTACAACTTACCCACTTTAACTTGACCACCATCTTGGTAAGTTTCTTATTGAATCTTCTGGGTATCCTTGGCTATCTTGGCACCTGCAATTCTTGAAAATTAGCTATTGTCTAGAGCAGTCTGAATAGGAAACAAAGCTTGACAGTTCTTCTTCTTGAATTCCTTTTTAGCTTGTCTTTCATTAGCTAGAACAACAGCCCAATCAACTAGCTCTTCATAACCAATTTCAAAAATCTCCATAAATATTTTCCTATCAAAAGTGTCATCATCTTGATACTCCAATAATCATAATCATGTCCACTAAATTATGGAATAGGAAAATAGTTGGAGTTTTTCATGATAAAATTGTAAGTGAGATCTAAAGCAAAAATCTAAACAGCAAAAAACCCAAACACATAACCAAACGCTTTACCAAAAAAAGGTTATAAATTGGTCTCATTGTTCCTTTATGCCAATTGAAAGCTCATCCATAGCAATAAAAAACTACCAATTGCAGCATATATTATCAACAAAACAAATGGCTTACAGCAATAAATTATCACCATACACAAAATTGAATTTTGGGCAACCAACACTAGCTGAATTAATTCAGAAAATTGTCTCTAAATCAACTCATTGAAAAAAACAATCCCCAAAAATAACTGATAAAAAACAATTAAAATAGTCATCTTTCATGCATACAATATACATTTGTTAAACTAGGAAATTAAAACACACTAAAATTGGGCACCTATAACAGAAAATTGTGCTTTTCAAAAATAGCTTTTAAAACACCCAAAAAAAAAGCCTATACAAAATTCACCAACTACACTTCTAAAAACCTGCAACTTGATTATAAATAAAATCCTAAAAATAATCTTTAAAATGGTGGTTCAAATCTGAATAAAATCTGCTCAATAAAAATATGCCCAAACTTTTTGATAAAAATACAATAACTATATATTGCATGAAGATGGCTTCAGTAACATCTGTTCAACTTCAATATCACTTATTCAACAAAGATAAGGCAAGCTATTTTTCTTTCCCTCTCTCAGTTGTTCCCTATGTGTTTTGTATAGCTGTGAGAGATTGTAACTATAGGTAGTCAGTAGTTTGGAGTCTGGACTATACAAGTTTCAGAGAAACCATAAACCTCAATTTGTTCAATATTAGTATATTACTAATAAAAGAGAGGTTATTGGCACGTATATTCTGACCTTCTTGTGAGCATCATTAGGAAGAGAATACTTCACTTTCCATTCTTCATAAGCCCTCAAGATGTCGGCTACAAATGATAACCAAGAAAGGGTGTTAATTAAGGTTTGCATATGATTTAGAACCATATAAGTATATGGTGCTTCATACTTGAACAAAATTTTGGAAAAATGCTTTCCATGAATTTAATAGTACTACATGCTTGTTAGATATGGTTTAAAATTTAGTGATTAAGATTACGAATATAGAATTTAAGCAGCTTTAACTATCATTTACCTTTATTTTGGTTGTCCATTGCAAGTATAAAATCAAATTCTTTAAAGTCTGAAGGTGATATGGGCCTTGAAATAGAAGTTATCTCTATTCCACGATTCTTGGCTGAATTCCTCATCCTGGGATCTGCCGGATTGCCCTTGCAACATTTAAAAGTTGGATGTTAATGACCATCTATTGCTGCATATTGAGTTAAAATATCAAATGAAGTGATTTTCAACCAATAATAACCTGAAAGTATCTACCTCATGATAGTCAATAGTTCCAGCAGAGTCAATTTTAAACATAGATGTCAATCCCCTTTTCTGCACAGCATCACGAAATACAGCCTCTGCAGTGGGGCTTCGACAAATATTTCCTTCATAGACAAGTGAAGAGAAAAATTACATTGGAGGGCAAATTAACTAATAAGGTTTCAAAGTGCATTACAATTTATTTTATCAACCCTTCTCAAGAAAAAGGATAATTTCTCTTGATTTTTTAGAAGTTTAAAATTCATTACAACCACTACTTCAAATATTTTTTCAGTATTACCTTCTTCACATTAAATCTCAAGCCTTGAAAAAAAGACATAGTAAGCATAGAGAGAACTACAACGACAACTTCTCTATAAAGATCAGAAACAATAAAAAGATCTTGAACAAATGTAAAGGGCATGCTAGCACATGTGATCATCCTTTAAGCTTTAATTTCCTGTTAAATTCATCCTTTTATGACATTGCAAAAAAGGACTCATGATAAACTTGAATACCGAGATTAATGTGTTGAGGCTCCAACTTTTTAAAAATCAAACTGAAACATGTCACTTGGTCATCCCTTGACAAAGTAATGGAATCATAAGTTCCAAAACTGATATGAATATAGCTTCCACTTTCTAAGTATCTGAGGTATAGCTAATGACTAAAATCAGAAGCATAATAAGTCACAATCTAATGTGACTCCAGACCTGGCTCCAACTCACGAATGTGCTATGAAATCAACAGCCACACATTCAAAAAATACATGAGACCCTTACATCTAGAGTCCCTAATGTTGCCATGGTCTTGTTTCCAGTTTCACATCAATCGAACTAATCTAGATAACCACAAATGGGTAGAAAGTGACCCGGATCATGGGAAGCCAAGTTTACTGTGATATTCGCTACATGACTTAAGCCAAAATAAAGAAAAAAAAGCACGTACAATCAGCAGATATGCTAATCTTATAGACTCCCCTATTTGCATTAATTCTAGTTGAGCTCAATCACCTTGTAGATGCTTGATTTCTGGTTCCCTTACCAAATACCTGCACTTTTGCAGAGACGCTCTTGCAGCATAGCCTGTAGACAATTTTTACTTCTAAGTAATTCAACTAGATTTGTGTGGCAACTTTCACTCGTGGGAAAAATACTTATTCAAAATATTTTGATAAACAGAACCAAATAAAAGTACAAATCATGACACCAATTTCTAATTAGCCATGTAGTTTGTGCAAGGGTGAACTAAACATTCAAAGTGACCTGGTTGTGGACAATTAGGAAGCAGCCGTTTACATTCCACCATGCTCATTATTTTCCTCCTCAATCTTATTATTATTATACACATAAAGCATCTAATCTAGATAATATTAATTTTTGACTTCTTACAGCACAAGCTATATCAATTTCATGGATCTAGAGCTCCTGCTGATGTTGTAGCACAGACCAAGGAAGCAAAGTGAGAAAAAGCCCTGAAGTTTGTCCAAATCAACAGTGCTTAAACAACTTTTGGGAAGTAAATGAATAAAGGTGGGTTTCAGACCCAGTGAAGCAATCTAAGAAAAATATGCAGATAAACTTTGTCCAAAGAAGGCAGCCTGCAAGAAAACATGGTGCCTTCAGCATCATAAGCATCATTATAATTTATTTTCTTCTTCAATATGAAATTCGTTCCACCGAGTCCATCATACATTTTATGATTGATCACCACAATCTAGATTGATGAGCACACAGTTATACTGGGAGGAGGGGTGAATCAGTAAACAACAATCTTTGCTTTTTCAAACTTAATACCATATTTAAAACTCGATTAATAACAATATCATTTACTCAACATCAATAATCATGGACATGAGAAAAACACAATAACACGCGATATTTACATGGAAACCCTTGAGGGAGAAAACCACAGCACAATAATGCTTTTATATGAATTCTTCTTTTTAAGAAATTTTGTAGGCACCAACCCCTCATTCACTTTGTGAGCACCAACCCCTCATTCAATTTGTGAGCTCCAACCCATTAGAGGAACCAACCCCTACAATATGAGGCAGCAACCTCACCACTATGAAGCACCAAATTTACCAAATCAAAGTTCCACCGGATCATGGACATTAAGATCTCCTCATATATTCACTCAATGATTCCCCTCTTCATAACATAAATTTACTTTGCATGATCACATATGCTTGCATATACATATCCTTCTTTTTAAATCTGCATGTTCTTTGTCAAGTTTGCATATAGCCTTCATCAAATATATATATCTCCTTTATCCAAACTGCCTATGTTCCTTATCAAATCTGCATCATGAAGTCTTCACAAATATGCCCATATAATCTTCATAAATCTGCTCATATACTCTTCACAATTCCTTCATGAAATCTGCAAATACATTCCTTAAGATATGCTCTTCTAAATCTCTTGATCTGCTGTGTATGTATGACGAAATCTTCTAACTCAACACACACTCATTTTATGAAATGGTTCACTCTTTATATCATTTATGTTGGAAGGTTCACACCCTTTCCATACAGCTGCTGCCCTTTAGTTTATATTTGTTTATTTCCAATGATCATAAGCATTGCCTTTTCATAAGTGTTGCCTTATTGCTGCACATAGAATCATGCATCCATAATTAATAATAATATTAAATTGTTAACATTTCTTTTTATATTTTTAATGTGTTTCTAGTTATTTATTTTATTCATTTATTTGTATTTTCATGCTTTATATCTTAGCGTTACAATTTTGGGGTCATGACAAAACAGACCATTAATGGCAATCAAGTTGTGCAAAGAGGTAGGAGAGGTGAATAAAACAAAAGGGCAGGAAAGTCAAAGTTTGGAGGTTGGGGAGGTAAGGAGAGGCATGCTAGTGGGGAAAATCCCGATAATTTCATAAAGGAAAATGAAGGAGCCGGGTTCAACAAAAAGGTATGCCAAGAGAGCCAAGTCCGAAACCCTAACAAAAGGCTTGCATATAGAAAATCAAACTCCTCATTGAGACCAAAGGATCGGAAATGATCAAATTCAGCTAATCAAAAGAAATGGAATGAACTTCGATTTTCTACATGAATTTATAGAAGAGGGGGCATTGCATGGATGGTGTACCAACGGGAGTTCTCTACTCCTTGCCTTCAACGTTCTCATCCTTGCAATATGATATAAAATGTTTATCTCAAGACATTTGAGTCCTTTTATGTAATTGTAATATTAGTTTGAAATATCCTTATTGGATGGATTGTAAACCGCGTACATAAGTGGTGATGGTGTGATTATTGCTTATACAACGTTTCAACGTTGGTGTCAAACGTGCATATCATTTTATATTCTCTTCATCACTATCTCAATGTTGGTTAAAATGGACTTAGAGCAACTTTGGATTTGGGCTTAAAATAAACACAATGTGATAGAAAACTTTCAATTGTGATATCATCGGAATGTTTGTTATATCCATTTTCTTAGTCTTGCATTTGAGTGTGAAAACCACCTCAGGGAGGTGTCATTTCGATTCTCTTGGTGGTCAAAGAGTGAGTAGGGTGTGTTGGAACATTCCCCTTCATCTCTCATGCTCTTGGAATTTTTTGGAGTCCCTTGTAGACCTCCCAATTCTTGGGAAGCATCCCCTTCATTGTTGCTTGTTGGAGATCAGGTGTGGTTGTTTCATCTAGTCACCCGATCATTCGTCACCATTTTGGAGTTTTTTTTGGGTTGGAATCTTGTTTTTGTGAGTCCTAGGCATTTTCCTTGGGTTTGAGGTCTAGAAACAATCATTCGTTCGAACTTTAATCTTTACCCAAGACAACAACACTTTCTTTGGACTACAGTGCAAAACAAGACAACGCAATTTTCAGACTCCAATGTAATTTTTAGACGCCAATGCATTTTGAGGACTCTAATACATTTTTAGGACACCTAAGTACTGGCGCACTAATGTCCTTTTGGCATGCTAGTGTCCTAGTGCACTAGTCTCCTTTTGGCATGTTGTAGTCCTTCACTTCAATAGACAATGGGAATTTCTGACCATTTTTCGAGGAAACTTTGTATATGAAATTTTTTCCCCTTATCTTTGTGAGTCTTCCCATGTCGTTGCTTCATCGATAAGGATTGTAATATGAGAGTTATGTCATATTTTGCATTGGGAAGCATGTCATTGCACAAAAATGACATGTCATTCTAGTTGTTGGAAGGCCTATACTTCCTAGTGGTGCAATCTCTTGTGGAGATTTATCCCTTTTGTTTGGGTGTTCTTGGTGGGAGATTTCCCATCTTTGCATTGGTAAGTGTGCTATGTGTCCAAGGAAACAATGATCATCCCATCTATTCGAGATATGATATCTCCTAATTGAGCCACCTCTTGCTTAGGTTTCCCATGGTGTCATGAAGGTCATTAAGTGTGTGTAGGGAATGGATTTGAGGTGGATGGTTCCCTCATCCTATCTTTGTGTTGTGTTTGTGAGATCTCACAATCATTGAGTTAGGACTTAGGACCTGATTGTCATGGTGTAGTTCCACTCTCTCATAGGATCATCGTGGCGGTTTCATCCCCTAATTGGTAAATCTTCCACTTGTGCCACCTTGCTTGGTGCAATGGTGAGGTCATTTGTGTTGTCAATGTCCTTGTGTCATTGTGCTTGATAGGACACTCATGTGTGCATTAGTGTGCAGCATGACATATCAATATTGTATTGTGAACAATGAAGTCGTTCTTGTGTGGTTCTTTCACAAAAAAATTGTTCGCTTGGTTAATGTCCTAGGTGTATGGCTTAGGGCATTACATATATCATGATAAGGATTTGTCTCCTATCAAACTTGTAAATAGTTGTCCTCACACCCCACAAGGCATATGAATAGTGAAACTTCTTTTTGAAAATGGGAATGTCAAACTTTAACCTAATATATGGTATGTTCCCACTTTGAAGAAGAATCCCCTTTCTTTCATCGCAATCAAGAAGCTAGAGTACCAAATTGTATTGGAAAAGGACCTTGTTTATTTCAATTCAATTAAAAATGGGTACAAGACTGTTTACAAGATATGAAGATGGAATCTTGCTTAGTTGCATTGCAAAGTAATCCCCCAATATCATGAAATTGCTAATATTGTTGAAATTAACCACATGTCTCCACTAACAACTTGTAAATAGCCTTCCACCACAAGCTTTTGAACATCCAATTACTTAGCTAATGTAAAACTTGTCTTCCACTAGATTGTTTCATAACTGAGTGTGTGTGTGTGTGTGTGTGTGTGTGTGTGTGTGTGAGAGAGAGAGAGAGAGAGAAGGCACCATACCATTCCCCCAAACTGCAATTAACAATTCCTTCTATCCCAACAAGACCATGATTGCCCCATGACACCTCATCAAAATTCAACTTCTTGAAGCAAAAAGGAGGGGGAGTCCACATGAGAAGATTATGATCCCTATGTTTGCCTTTTCCATTATGAATAAACCTTTTATTGGGACCATATTTGTTATCTATTGCTATTTTCTGCAATTTGCATTTGAATACCGAGTGATACAGAATAAGAAGTACTGGAAACCATTACTTATTGCAAGTAAATTTTATTGTAATGCAAAAAATTTATGTTGGTGAATTATCCAACGGAATCCTGGAGCAAGTTGTCCCAGTGGCTTCTACATAGTATTCTGCAGGTATATGCTTAGCAGAAAGAAGAAAGAACATGAAGGCGCTGCTGTTTTGCCTAGGGAACCTTAAGTTGGGACTAAGAAGTGGAAGCCTCTGATTAGAGTTTCACTTACAACCATGCAGATTCTAGTTTGAATCCTAATGAAGCCTTGTTCTTCAGGTATGAAAGATGAGTTGTGTGGCTTTATTTACTTAATCCTCCCTAAGCAATGGCTTTATTTTTATATTCTATCTTTCCTTTAAAAAAATAAGCTTTATCCTCATCCTATGATTTAAGCTTTATTCTCATCCTATTTTCCTAAACTAGAAAAAGACTTTATTCTTATCATATGTTCACATGTAAAATTCTCTTTTGAAGCATATTGGGCTCATTACATTTTCATTATATCAGCATTATGCTATGAAAATTCAATTAGAAAAAAATAGCCAATAAAAGTCACCAGCATGAAAATATACAGTATTACAGAGTTTGTTGCATAAGAAAAATGCAACTATTATGAGGTCAACATTGTACTCAGTAATTTGGCTCGAGTCAGCCTGGAAGCTTAAACCCTGGAACAGTACACCGTGTATAGGTCAACCCATACGTATGTTGATTTTTTTAAAGATCAGATTATATAAGCAGATTTTAATTCAAAAATCAGACACACAAACACAGAATATACCTTGAGAAAACCCTCGACTTGAGGGAGAAAAACCCAGCAGCAATATATCACTTATATATTGAATATGAACAATAATCTCTTTACAATTAGGCCGATTATGAGGCCACACAACAGCACCAAGACTAGATGCAATAACAGAAGATAATGTTACATTTCTTTGAACACAATACTTCAGCCTTCTTGAGACTTCAATCTGCACTTGACTGAAATTCGCACTTCCCTTATGACTCGCACTGTGAAGGAATGTAATGAATATAACCGATGTCTAATCAACAATGAGCATCTCTAATATATACATGAAGGAGAGAAGATCGCATCCCTTCAAGAAGGAAGTCGGCCTCATGTGAAACATTACAACTCCATAAAGGGTGGTGAATAATAAGAAGTCGGCCCACATTAACTTAACAAATAATATTTATTAATGTTACATAATGAAGCGCCTCTTCATTAAATGATGTCTTTGCAATTTAAATAGCTGTTAGGCTATCATTTAAATTGTTCTTCATGAATCGAACTGGGCTGGAAGTAGAAGCCCGACACTGCCATAACATCAACACTCCCTCTCAGCTAGGGAGGATACTTCCAGCTGTATAAGACATATCACCTCATTGTGATGTTAACCACAATGGCTACTCCCATATGTGAAAAGAAACATATCACCTTATCGTGATATCAACCATCATGGCTACTCCCATGAGTGGTAAATGAACATATCACCTCATCGTGATATCAACCATCATGGCTACTCCCATGAATGGTAAATGTGCACAAGTGCCCATCACGTAATCACTCAACGTGATGTCGTCACCTCATCGTGACGTTCACCATGGCTACTCCCAGAGGGTGAAAAACACTAGTACAAGAAAATCATCGCGGACTCTCTCATGTGATGTTGTCATGGAGTCACACACATGACATCCACCATGGCTACTCCCAGAGGGTGGAAACAAGGGCTTTCACCTCAAATCTCTCTCACAGAGAGAAATGCATTAAACAAGGGCTTACACCTCAAATCTCTCTCACAGAGAAAAATGCATTTAAAGCAAATCAAAAGATCACTGATACTGAGACTCCCTCTCAACTAGAAAGCTTCACACAGCTTTGATTATCACAATGGATGACAATCGACTCCAATGATTGTCCAAACAATCTTGCAAGGAGCTTCCGAGGCCACACTGCTTCTCGAGCTACCTGTTGTGACCTTTTCACACATCGCCCCATCGCCGATGGGGACCCCCAGTTGTCTGCTAGTTTTTAGGGTTTTGTCTCCTTGCAACGGTTTCGTGAGGTCACCTTATTGAGAGTTTCAAGTCAGTTTGCCGAGAGTTACCCGAGCCAAGTCAGTAATCCATGCTTGAATCAGTGCGTAGACGTCATGGAAGCGCTCAGAAGGCCTAGGAAACGAAGATCGCCTGTGAATTTGGCCAATTCTGAGACTTCCTACTTTTTAGGAAATTTTGCTTTTTCGTTTTTTTCATTTTTGGCATTTTTGGACCAAACAAGGTTCCCTATTTTTTAGGGTTTTGCTTTTTCTATTTTTAGAAAGTTTCTATATTTGGAAAAGTCTCGAATTCCAAAAATGCACTCAGAAGTTCAAAAAACTCGATAGAACTCTCAGAAAATCAAACAGAAAATCGAAAAATCATTAAAAAATCTGGAAAAACAAAGTAAAAAGCATGAAAAATCAGACCCAAAAAACATCAAATTCTGGAAAAATCAGTTCAAAATCAATCAGATCTGAAGCAAAATCACAGAAAATCAACTCAAAAAAGGATGAAATTCATGAGAAATCTGGTTAAGTCTGAAGAAATTCGCCATTTTCAAGAGGAAAAATCTGAATAGGAAATATCCTAGCCTCCTCCAAAGTCCGCCATGCTCAAGGATGTCAAGTGCCAAGAACTCATGAAGTCCGCCATACATGTCCAAGGAGTCTTTGAAGTCCGCCATGCTCAAGGGAGAAGTGCAAAGACCATCCAAAGTCTGCCCTCACATGTCTAGACTTCTTTGAAGTCCGCCCTAGAAAAGAGGGACGTCCAAGATGCTTGTCCAAAGAGGAAGGAAAGTCAGCCATACACTTGAAGGGAAGTGGCAAGAAGCTAAGGAAGTCCGCCATGTCTTGCCAATAGGTTGGAAAGTCCGCCTAGGCACATAAAAGAGAGAAAAATCAAAAAAAATTCACTAAGTATTGGTGCCTAGTCAAGATAAATTCGAAAATTTGCCTAAGTGTAAGAGCCTAAAAGGGTGGAGAATCGAAATTTTGGCTAAGTGTTGTGACATTTTCAAGAGATAAAGTGTTTAGGTAAATGCTAAAAGGTTTGGAAAGTCCGCCATGTTCAAAGAGATGATGTCCAACACCCTTGAAAGTCCGCCTTCACCTTGTCCAAGTGCTTGGAAAGTCTGCCATGGTCTATGAAAGGAAAAAAAATCACAATTTTTGCTAAGTGTTTGGTGCCTAGTCAAGAGAAATTCGAAAATTTGCCTAAGTATAGAGGCCAAAGGATGAAAAATTAAGATTTTTGGCTAAGTGTTATGGCATTTTCAAGAGGAAAAGTGTTGGAGTTTGAAAGTAGAATGCTAAAGAAAGTTCGCCTAGCATAAAAATGGAAGAAAAATTAATTCGCCTAAAGTTTGGATGTCGAGACAAAATTGGATAGATTTGGTCAAGAACACAGAGAAATGTGCAAGGCAAAGAGGTATGAAAGTTCGCCCTTGGCTAAGGGAGATAGAAATTTGTCAAGCGTCAAGGAAATTTGCCTGACAAAGACATCCGAACAAGGATTTTGCCTAGAAAAATTCGTTTGAACGAAAAAAAAATTGACTTTGGTAGAAGAAAATAAGCTCAGTGCAATTAAAATTTCGCCTCAGCAAGGAAAAATAAGGATCTGGCATAACATTTGACGACGGAATGGCTTAAATTTTAACTTGGCTAGACGAAATTGAGGACAAAATTGGAAAATAAACTTTTAGCCAAAGAAAACGAAGGAGAAATCAAAATAGCCATGGGTCCAAAATGAACGGGTTGGAATAAATTAAAATATTTTAATATTTTAATAATTTATTTCCACTACTCAGAAATTTAAATGACCTTGGACAAAATAAAGTTTGCCAGAGATGTTTTGGAAGAAAATAAATTACGCCAGGCAGAGATAAAATCCGATGGGCAAAATTGAATTCGCCATGAATTTTAAAACTTGGAAGGGTCAAATTTAATTAAATATTTAATGTTTTCTTTCAAAATTCGAAAAATCAAAGATAAACATTAAGCAAAAAATCGAATTTTTGAAGATCAATGAGATTTGCCTGGATAAGCTCGAGACGGATTCTTTTCAAAAAATAAAGGAAACTTGCCTGTTTGAACAAAAGAAAACAAATTGAGATCGAGAGAGAAGATGGCAGTTGCTAAAACAAATCAAGCTCTTCAGCATTATAATGAGTTTCAGCAACTCATTTTTTCACACACAGCTGAAGAGAAATTTAATCTCTCTCGGAATTCTCAGGCATTTGATTGTTCAGTAGACAAGATCGAATTTTTCCAGAGGGTGAAGTAATGTTATGCTGAGGAAGAATTTTCGCGGGAAAGGAAAAGATTTATTTTGAATTCTTCTGTGCAAGAGGGGCGCACTTCATCAATTGCTTTTTGAGTAAATTATCAAAATTTAAATCTGATTTGCAGCCGGCAGTCTTTTTCTGAGGTTTGATGTTCGGTCAAGTAGATTCGCCATTCTTCTTCTGTCTTTTCATCTTGGCAAAAGTGCTGGCCAAAATTTTAACTTCATCCATTTACTTTCAGCTTGCTTTTTTGCAGCAATTTAATTATTTAACTAGCTGAAAGTAAATTTTCGAGCCCAAGGCATGAGAATAAATTATTTAAAAAAAGTCTTTGTATTAATGTTAATCTTTTGGGCTGCAGGTTGACGACCACGGCAGGCGAACCATCAAAGAAGGCGAAAATGAAGTTCGCCAGCAAAGGTGCCCAACGGGAGACTAAAATCAATTTAAAATGGAAGAATGTCGTAGACACCAACTTGGGACATGTCGACTTTGATGAATTCAAAAGAAGAGTATATGGACAGAATGGGCTTCCGACACCGATAGCCAGACGATTAGTAAGAAATGGAATATTTCAGGCAGCTGGATTCCCACCGGCAATGGATTGTGCAGAATTGATGGTGGAGTGTGCTATCCACTATGATGCTCAGAAGAGGCAGATCATCGCACCTGATGGAAGAATCTTGGCACACTTAGGCAAGGTGGCAATCTAGGAAACCTTCGGCATCCCAGAACATTCACAGACGGTCTATAAGACCAAGGAAGAAGCCAAGAGGTTATATGACAGCAAACCAGATTTGTGCGCCACAACTGTTAACAAGGCATGGATGGACAAGCCTAAGCCATCAATAAAGAAGATGCCCAAGAGACCCCGCCGGACAGATTTCAAAGAAGATTTTGGAGACATCATCTTGATGCTGAACAGAGTAGCCGGCAACCCGCAAGGCACCTTTTTCGAGAGCTGGATGTACTATTTCATAGACGAGATCACTTCTGGCGTCAAAATGTTCAACTGGTCACGGATGATAAGTGACAATCTCCACGAGCAATTGATCAATCTGGAAGAGACTAAGTCTTTTCACATGAGTTCGTATATTGTCTACTTGTTGGCCAGATCATATAAGTATCCAGGACTGATTTGCAAAGGCAAAGTTGGCAACGGGGAGAACGAACTCAGGCCTTACGACTGCTACCCACAACTCCAGTTGAAGGAGAAATCTCATTTCAGAAGGGTGCATGATGCCTTCCTAATGCATATTACCAGAAAACTTCAAGGAGGAGTGCATCAGAGGTTGACTCATGAGGCGAAAAGTTTAATCAGTAAATACGGATCCTGGTTCATCCAGTTTCCTAAATTTACGTATGTCAGGATCCAGGGATTTACTGGAAATCCCTATAAATTGCCCATTTATCCGACAAATCGGATGATTCTGCTCGAGGTCCTGAGACAGTTAGAGGAATATCAAAACATCCATAGGCCAACCAAGAAGGCATCTGTCACATTCCCATTGTTCATCGGGAACATGTTAGAGTCTTGTCCATCAGCACAAGCAGCTGAGAGTGCCAGGTTGGAGATCCAGTGGTATCCATTTACAGCCTACAAGTCCAGGGTCAACTTTGACCCACATCATAATATTCGGACAGTAGAGGGGAGAAAGTACAAGCACAGAGTGGAGTTGGAAGACTTCTGGGCAAATGCCACCGATGAATATGAAGTCAAACGGAGATTATGGTCCATAATGCCACTAGACTTCATGAGGGCAATTGAGTTCTGTCGGGTACCTGACCAGTTACAAGATGATGGGAATTATATCCAGCCACGCTTCGAGGAGAGTCGACCTCTTCCTCCTATGAGATGGTCAGAACCTGAGCATGCGGACTTAGCAACGTTAATGAGGCCAGTAGTCAAGTACTCTCAGTGGTGGGTTGACCATCATGCCCAAGAAATGAGACAGAGAAGAATAACGCTCACGTATGATCTACTGAGCGAGTCAGAATCGTATTCTTCTAATGCCGGTGCATCCCATCAGGATTTGGCTGAGATTGGAGAGAAAAGGAAGGAAATAGTCCCAAGTACAGAGCCTGCTTCCAAAAGACATAAGGGAGAACCGTCTCGTTCAGCAGCATCTCGGAATATTGACGAGCTGGTGGCTACAATAGATGAGTCCTTGGTGGAAATACTCGTACCTCCTACAGTTCAGGAAGAGAACGATGAACCTATTCAGCTAGATGATGAGGAGCCTTCGTCACCTACAAGCACAGAGATACTTGGTTCAGATAATGAGATAGAAGTCCGAAATAATGACTTCGAGGAGGGAATGATTTCCGCTCTCAGAGAAGTTGTGGATGTTCCGAATGAGGAGGAGGTTCAGGTAGAAGATGGAATTGAGCAGCCGACCATTCCAGATTGGCTGATAGAGAGGATGAAGATTCAGGTGCCTGCAGAAGCCCAAGAGGAGGATGATACTGCCGATTTCTTGGCAAGGTTGGAGCAAGTTGCAATCAAGAAGCCTGCCAAGAAATTCTCTACCATTCAGAGGGACGGGACGGGCAACCGTTCCGTACACATTGCAATACCCACGGTGGACAAGCCACAAGACGAGATTACTCCTCAAGAGTATGCCATTACCACTGTAGATCTTGGCCCAACCTCAAAAGGTCAAGAAGTGGAGGAATTAGATAATTCCGTCTCGACCATCAAAGCGAGATTGGAAAAAGAAGTGGCTAAGAAGAAAGAGTATAAAAAGGAGGTTGAACGCCTTAAGGAGTACATACAGCATTTGACCCAGCCACTTGATCAGGGTAATGCGGTAGCTCCTCCTCTCCTCAACTCATCACAGGAAGTGACCAAGGATGTAGAGCACGGGATGGTAACAGCCAAGGAAGCTCAGGACTGGATGGCGAGCGAGGGCACTGAGGCGGCCTTGTTCATGGAGAAACTGGCACTTGCTTATGGGAAAACCTCATATTTTCTTTCCAAACTTGTTGATATGGCGGAAACGTGGGAATGTATTCCAGATATGCAGAAGAGGCTTATTCCATGCCTTAGGCTATTGAAGGGAACTCCAAGAGAGGAGTTGGTTGACAGAAAGGTAATTGCTACAGGAGCAGCATATGATTTTCATCACTGGTTTTGGGCAGTAACTATACATAGAGAAGTTTTGGAGAAGGCGGAAGTGGATGGACTTCGAATTGAGGAGCAGGTAAAGGAAATTCGAGAGAAAATTCATATGACAGCTGCAGAGGTGTTTGATCAAGAGATTGTCCGAGAAAAGGACATGCAGCTGGAGGAGCTGAGACGAAAGGTTCAGTAGGTTTTCTTCTCGACTACTGGACCACTTCTAAGACAGGATTTTGCGAGAGTAGCAAGTCTTTCAGCCATCCGGAATGATTTTGGGAAGCAGGAGGCAGATTGGGCAAATACTTTTGCCAAATGTGCAGAGAACTTGGATGAACTTGAATTCCGGATCAGCATGCTGCCACCCGTCACGATGGAGGAGGTCATTGCAGTAGTATCCAGGTTCGTCAAACGCAATGCTACTCAGAAGGATAAGGACGCCTCTCCTTGATAATAGCTTCAACTGCCTCTTTACTAATAGTTTACTGATTGATGACTCATGTTATTTTGGGCAACCCTAATTAGGGTTGAGTTGTAATAATCTTGGCCGTTGATATTGTTTTAATCTCGGCCCTTCATTTCATTTTTTGAAACTCTATATAAACTGATGATCTCTCACTTTCATT
Source organism: Sequoia sempervirens (assembly GCA_007258455.2). NCBI lineage: Eukaryota > Viridiplantae > Streptophyta > Pinopsida > Cupressales > Cupressaceae > Sequoia > Sequoia sempervirens. The sequence continues at coordinate 73,338,157 of VDFB02168118.1, forward strand.
TGTGTGGAGACAGAATATGAGATTGTTGCATTGAGACTATTTCGAATAATAAAAGCTCTTATGCATGATTTGCTTTGAATAACTTTTATTGTCAAATAGTAAGCGAGGTTACATATCTTCTTCCGCCATAGATTAAAGTTAGAATTAGATTACATAGAATTTGCTTTGAAAGTTGGTTAAGTGAATGAGAGATTGATCATATCGATTCAATGGTGAAGTATTGCTCATACTTTCTTCGAATGGATGACTTGCATTCGATGCGTAAAGTTAGCCTGAGCTTATAATCGTGGAAGCTTAACTTCAGCCTCATTCGAAGTTTGAAAATCATTATCACACCCCTTGAAGATTGCACCCATTTTGCATATGTTGTCCAGCAGGAGGCGAAACAAAGTGTGGTTTATCCCCTTCCCCGGATCCTTATTGTCTCTTGAATTCCTAAGCATAGAATAGATTCTCTGAACCCTTATCCTTTTGCCATTTTTTTTGAGATCCAACTTGAAGTCCCTATTGAAGAGAAACTTTAATGATAGATTCGCCTAAGTCCCAAACTTGTGAAAAGTTCTTTAACGTAAGTCCCCTTGTTTATTACCAGCAAATCACAACGCCCATTGAGCTTATCCACACGTCAAGACCTGACTAAAGAAACCTTGGAATCGCCATATGATCTTCTAGCAATCTTAGCATACGCGGTGGTTTTTCAAGAGAGGATAGAGTGTCTCTGGACATTTTATTCTGTGTGTTTGGTGGATGATAAAACGTACACCAACACTACCACACAAGCTGCAATATACTCGGCCTCTACAGTGCTCAGTGCCATTGAAGACTGCTTCCTAATACACCAGGAGATCAACGCAGACCCCAAACTAAAACAACATCCGAAGGTGCTCTTCCGATCAGTGACACACTCAGCCCAATCAGAATCAGTATATCCATGCAGCTTCAAGTCCACATCAGAAGAATACCTCAAGCCATATCCAACTGTGCCATGCAAGTATCTCAAGATATGCTCTGCTGCAACTAGATGTATTTGCCTAGGTTCACACATGAACCGACTAAGTGCAATCACTGCATAGCAAATATTTGGTCTAGTATTGACTAGATACATCAACGATCCAAACAACTGTCTGAACATAGTAGGATCCACCAGATCTGAACTAGTTACAGCCTACTTAAACTTCTGAAAATTGGTTTCCATAGGTGTAGACATGGATTTGCAATCCATCATACCAAATCTTTTCAAGATGTCTATTGTATACTTCCCTTGACTCAGAATGATCTCATTAGGCCTTTGCCATACTTCTAAGCCAAGGAAGAAATGCATGTAACCAAGATCCTTCATTTCAAATTCAGAAGCTAACTCCTTCTTGCATTTGATAATGAGGTGATCTTCTCCAGTAAGAATAAATCAACATAAAGAACCAAGATCAACTAGATTACCATCTTCTTCAAGTTCAGTAGGCTCCCTCTGAATCTTCAAGTACTTGCATCAACCTTTTGACCTCTTCGTCCAAGATTTCCTGCAACGCTTGCCTTAGAGAAATGTTTTCCAGTGCACACCTCTGGTATTGTAGAGAGTTTAGGATTGTCCTCCTCGACCTAATGCCAGATCACTCTATTCTGAATAGGTTTGCAAAGCTACCAATGTCAAATCCAGATAGATTATCTTGTGCAATTTTGTTCTCAACAGCTGAAGAGGTCTTCCAAGGACTTTATCATCGGCCTTGTAACGCTGCAACCTTCATTTCATCTTAGTGAGTCATAGAACTCCCTCTTGATCCCTACCTCAGAGATTGCAAGGAAATCCATGGGAAGTGAAATCCTATCATTGATAGATCTCAGGACCTCACTCCTTTTCCCAATCATGCTCTCAACTTGAGCCTCGAATCCTCTCCTTCTTCGAAGTAACTGATCACAGTGACAACCTAAATAGGTTCTTCGTCTTCGAGAGAGATGCCTCCAGTCATCAACTCAGACCCATGGCTGCAAACTTGATCATGTCTCCAGTCGGCATGACTTCCTCACAGGATGCCTCAAGCTTTTCCTCTCTAAGCAATCTCTCATCACCCTCTTGCTTCTTGATCCATCCTGGAAGAATTTTAGAGAGAGAATATTAACAGTTTATAACTATCCAAAGAAATATCAAGGCTAGAATCATACAAGGTTTACTATCTCAAGTTATAGCATGAATACATAAGAATTTAGGAACAATATTAAAAACATGAATAAAGAAATCAACCTATAAGTGAAATATGTAGCAACTATCAAAAGATCATAATGAAGGGATAAAGAAACTTATCTTTATTGAATTCTGATATAACTCTTTCTTCCATCTTTTACTCCTCTCGAGAGTGCTAAACTCAACACAACAAAAGACAATCTGCACAACTATAGATTTCTTGAATGCATTATGAAGTTAGCATGTAGAACCAACCCTCTCCAAGAGTCGAGGCTCTATCACAGTTCATGCATTAGAAAATGATATCGATGTGACCAACTAATCACCATCGAAATAGCAGTTCTCTTCTTCTTTTTTTTTTAGAGTCACACTCAGAAATCTTCACAACAAGCATGAACATCTCACAATGAATGAGAGGTGACTCAAGGATCTCATCTAGGGATCACAATTCAAGAGAAAGACAACATGATCTTTACTCAATCTTCACATTGCACAGAAAAATTGTTTCTCCTCTCAAAAACTCATCTTAACTCAAAGTCAGAGTAACTTCCAACTCGCAAGACATAATAAAAAAAATGAATTATTTATCTTGCTATTGATTTTGTATATTCGAATCTGTCCTAGGTTACCTCCGTAATAGTCCTGATATCGGGTTATTATATCAACAGGATATAAAGAAGCCAATAAGGACAGCGTCAAGAACAAAGCCAATATTATTAGAAATCTCCCGCAATGACATAAAGAAATGTCATCGATACACCTCCTCTAAACCCTATCATAGGGAAGCTTTGCTATAGATGATCGCAGACTCTTAGCATGGCCCTTCTCCAATATATAAGCGCAATAAACACATGCTCGACACGGTATGAGCCAAGTCCCCGACTATGGTGAATGTGAGTTGATTTTGAAGGCCCAGGTTCAAACAGACTCGAGCCACACAACAATTCTCAGATTCAGATTTGATAGAATCAATCACTGGCAGAGATTGAAGAAGGACTCGGTCTGGTCGCTAAAATAATTGACCCTTCTCAAGCCGTCTGAACTTGTGTTTACAGCTCCCAAAAGATTGCTTTGTGAAGAGGCAAAGATTTATTTCCAACTGAGGGGTCTGCAACTAACACGACTTCCTTTATCAATATTGAATCCTTTGAAAAGAAATACGGTAGACTAGAATAGGAATGGCACAATTTCCTTATCTCCATGTATTTGCATCTCCTTTGGACTAAATACAGGACGTGGATTAAGGATTGACGGAATTGTTCTTCAAGTTGTATGAAAACTCCTCACGGCTCCACTCCAACACTCTTGATTAAAGCACGATGCCTTTATATGAGTCAGTTGGCTCTTAATGAAGAATACATGACTTTCCTTTTGCTTTACAGTTCGATGAGGAAATAGCACCCGTTATGACATTTGTCCCATGAGCTTGCGATTCATTTCAAATCAGTTGTATCTTGCGACCTCCCACTGATTCAAATTCCATCAAATATTAAAAGCAACACTAGATAAGATGGTGCTTTAAGGATTCATCAGTTGGTGGTGCGAATTGAATATGATTCCTGTGAATTCTTTCAGTCCCGACCACCCAGCTTATAGCAGAATACAGAAGCTCTTCCAGGCAACCAACATAAATTCTTCCACAGCTGATGAATAATATTTAATAGCGACCAACAGATTTTCTTCTAGGCACGGTAATGTTGTGTTCTGAAACACACGATACCTTATAACGCCCGAGCCTTTTCTTGCCGCCACATTCAGATATTATATAGTTATGTTTCTTCTGACTTTATCCAGCCATCAATGGAATGGCCTGTAAACAAACGGATTTTTCCTGTTTCAAGTGCCTATGCAACCTAAGCTTGACAAATCTGATCGGATTTCCCTTTGAACCCGCTCTGATACCATGTTGATTTTTTTAAAGATCAAATTATATAAGCAGATTTTAATTCAAAAATAAGACACACAAACACAGAATATACCTTGGGAAAACCCTCCACTTGAGGGAGAAAAACCCAGCAACAATATATCACTTATATATTGAATATGAACAATAATCTCTTTACAATTAGGCCGATTATGAGGCCACACAACAGTACCAAGACTAGATGCAATAACAGAAGATAATGTTGTTGATGTTAACATGCAGCGTCAGAAGTATTCTTCCAGCGATCTCCTTATTTGCAATAAATTAAATAATAGCTCCAAGCTATTTAATTTATTGAGACTCAAGAGGCACGATTTTTTGTAAAGACACTTCTATTAATTAAGCAAACAATTATAATGAAGAGACACGATTTTCTATCAAGGCCGACCTTGATTCAAGAGGCGCGAATTTTAAGAGAAACATCTTCTTGATGCTGGCCAACATGGTGCTTGGAAGAGTCACGTCCTCTCCTCTAGTTTGTATTTATATTCAATGGCATTCTCATTGTTCATTATCAAGATTCAAGTTCAGTTCGATATTATCCATTGAAGTCTAACTGCGAATTATCTAGAAGTGAAAGCGAATTCTATAGGAGAGCATATTGTTTGAGGCTGAGTTCTATCAGCATTATAGTTCTATGTTGCATCACTCTTTGGTGCATATTTTTGGGCCTGCATATCGGCCTCTTGTAAGGAGATCATTTTTGTGACAATTCAATATATAAGTGATATATTGTTGTCGGGTTTTTCTCCCTCAAGAGGAGGGTTTCCCCAGGGTATCTGCTATGTCTTTGCATCTGATTTGAATTAATTTTCTGTGCATTTAAATCTGATCGCTAAATCTAACTTGGTATCAGAGCGAGTTTGAGGAGATCGTGATCAGATTTGATACTACAGTGATACTCTATTCTCTTCATCATAATTCTTTGTCTATCTCTAACTCAATCAAGATGGTGAACGGATTGAAAATCGAGGATAGACTCGAGGGAGCATCCAACTATCCATCATGGAGGTTTAGGATCATGCTCACATTGGAAGAGAATGACTTGGCTGAGTTTGCGGAGACCAAAGTTCTCGAACCAGAAGAGGAAGAAGAGAAGTTGCAATGGAGGAAGAAAGACATCAAGGCGAAGAAGTTGTTGGTTGATTCCGTCAAAGACCATATTGTTCCAATTATCTCCAAGTTGAAGACTGCAAGGGAGATGATCAAGACATTAGAGGAAATGTACGAAATCAACAACACCAGTCGGGCTCTTGCACTGAAGCAACAACTACACCATGTGAAGATGGCAAAAGGAGAAACAGTGATTGCCTACTTCATGAGGATCTCGGAGTTGAGAGATCAGCTCTCTACAATTGGTCATGTGGTTGATGATAAAGATCTAACGATGCTTGCTCTCAATGGTCTTCCATTATCATGGGAGTCCTATATTCAAGGAATTAGTGCAAGATCCAAACTTCCGAAGTTCGATCGCTTGAGGGCCAATTGCATCCAAGAAGAGTCAAGATTGGTGGCTAGAGGCATTGGTCAAAGTTCGTCTAATGAAGATATTCATGTTCTCGCCTCCCAAGCCTCGAAGAAGAAGGGAAAAGATGGAAAGAAGGGATTCTTCAAGAGGAATCGAGATAAGGAAAATAATGGTGCTCCCCCTTCCAAGAAAAAGAGAGACTTGTCTAAGATCCAATGCTTTAGGTGTGATAAGTTTGGCCACTTTGCTAAGCATTGTCCAACTAGACCTAAGCAACAAGTCACCGTTGCAGATGTTGATGATGCTTCTCCGCAAAAGGATTCATGTGAATACTTGTTCTACTCAGCATTGTCAAGCAGTACACCCACCGACACCAACACTTGGCTAATCAACAGTGATGCTTTACGACACATCACGGGTTTCAAGGAGCACTTATCAAGCTTGGTGGAGAAAGAGTCTTCCGAACAAGTAATTATCGGAGATGATGCAAGCTACTCCGTGAAAGGGATTGGGACCTCTACACTTCATTTGGATTCCGGCATCACACTTCAGTTGAGTAATGTTCTTTATGTTCTAGGAATCAAGCACAATCTCATTTCAATTTCAGCCCTAGAAGATAAAGGATATCAAGTTGCCTTCTCCAAAGGCAAAGTACTTGTGTGGATGGAGAATTCTAGCTTCAAGGATGCTCAAGTAATTGGAGTTAGACATGAAAGTCTTTACAGGCTTTGCACGCGTCCTCTTCAAGCATTGGTCCACGATTCTTCAAGTCTATGTGATCTTTGGCATCAGAGATTGGCTCACCTACACTTCCGAGCCTTACCTATCATGGAGAAGATGGTCTCAGGCCTTCCGAAGTTCAACCAGGAGCACGAAGGTACTTGCAAGGGTTGCGCTTTGGGTAAGAATATAAAACTCCTTTTCATAGTAGAGAAAATAGATCTAAGAGTATTTTAGATCTCATTCATTCTGATTTATGTGGTCCTATGTTTGTTCCGTCTTCGAGTGGATTCTTGTACTATGTTCTTTTTATTGATGACCACTCTAGGAAGACTTGGATTTATTTTTTGAAAACTAAAGAGTCTGAGGAAGTGTTAGGAAGGTTTAAAGAGTTCAAAGCCTTGGTAGAGAATCTTTCTGGTAAAAGAATTAAGGTCCTCAGATCTGATAATGGTGGAGAATACACCTCTAGCAGTTTTCAAAATTTTTGTGTTGAAACAGGGATCAAAAGGGAGTTATGTGTCCCCTATAATCCTCAACAGAATGGTGTTGCAGAAAGGAAGAACAGGACGATCGTGGAAGCAGCAAAAGCCATGATCCATGACCAAGATTTGCAAACCTTCTTATGGGCAGAAGCTTCTAGGACTGCTATATATGTTCAGAATAGAAGCCCTCACAAGATCTTGGAGAATATGACTCCGGAAGAAGCCTTTACAGGGAAGAAGCCTGAGGTTAGTCATTTGAGGATCTTTAGATGTCCTGTCTATGTTCATGTTCCAAAGGAAAAGAGAACAAAGTTGGAGCCTTCCGGCAAGAAGGGAATATTTGTGGGCTACAGTGAGTCATCAAAAGCCTACAGGATATACATTCCAGGACAGAAGTTGATCAAGATCAGTAGGGATGTCACATTCGAGGAAGATGTTGCATTCAGGAGATCCAGGGGCATTCATATGGAGATCGATAATGAAGAGTCTCCTCAGGATATGGAAGTTGACCATACTCCTGAGATTCAGAGGGAGTCTTCAGAACCGAAAGAAGATATTGATCCTGTTGAACCCTTGGAACCTACTGATGGGCCTACTGACATTGTTATTGGGAGAAAGAGACCTCTATGGGCCAGGCGTACTATGCAAGAGGCTGAAAGCTTTGCAGCTCCTAGAGGCACATTCAGAGAAAGTAAAAGGCCACATAAGTTCTCCAGTTATGTTGCCTTGATGAGTCAGATTATTGATTCCAAGCCTTCCTGTGTTGAGGAAGCATCTAGTCAACAGGTTTGGAGAGATGCTATGTCCGAGGAGTACCAATCAATTCTCAAGAATGATGTTTGGGACATTGTTCCTAGACCCGAGGGAAAATCTGTGGTATCTTCAAAATGGCTCTTCAAAATCAAGCATGCTGCAGATGGGAGCATTGAGAAGTACAAGGCAAGATTCGTGGCTCGTGGGTTTTCAAAGAAAGAGGGAGTTGATTATGAAGAAACATTTGCTCCTTTTGCTCGCTACACTTCTGTTAGGACCATCATTGCCATTGCTGCATCTAGAGGATGGAAGATTCATCAAATGGACGTGAAGACAGCTTTTCTCAATGGTGTGATCAAGGAAGAAATTTATATCGAGCAACCTGATGGATTTGAGGTTCATGAGAAGGAGTCTCATGTTTGCAAGCTGAAGAAGGCCTTGTATGGTCTTAAGCAGGCTCCTCGAGCATGGTACGAAAGGATTGATCGGTACCTGTCAAGTTTGGGTTTCTTGAAGAATGATGCTGACTCAAATCTCTATTTCAAGGTAATCAACGGTGATGCATTAATTTTGGTCTTATATGTTGATGATTTAATTCTTATTGGAGAAGATCACCTGATTCTCGAGTGTAAGAAGGAGTTGACTTCCGAATTTGAAATGAAGGACCTTGGGCTCATGCATTACTTCCTTGGATTAGAAGTCTGGCAGAAACCAGATGAGATGATTCTAATTCAAGGAAAGTACACCATTGATATACTTAAGAGATTTGGTATGATGGATTGCAAATCCATGTCTACACCTATGGAGACCAACCTACATAAATTGAAGGAGGTTGCAGCTAGTTCAAACTTGGTGGATCCTACATTATACAGACAGCCGATTGGGTCCTTGATGTATCTAGTTAACACTAGACTAGATATTTGTTATGCTGTGAGTGCACTTAGTCAGTTCATGTGTGAGCCGAGATAGATACATCTTGTTGCAGCTAAACATATCCTAAGATATTTGCGTGGCACAATTGATATGGGTTGAGGTATTCCTCAAATGCAAACTTGGAGTTACATGGTTATACTGATTCTAATTGGGCACGGTGTGTCATTGATCAAAAGAGCACCTCTGGATGTTGCTTCAGTTTGGGTTCTACTATGATATCCTGGTGTAGCAGGAAGCAGTCATCTGTGGCATTGAGTACAGCAGAGGCAGAGTATATTGCAGCTTGTATGGCAGCTCGGGAAGCAGTGTGGCTTCATAAGCTCCTTGCAGGATTGTTTGGACAATCAACGGAGCCTACTATCATTCATTGTGATAATCAGAGTTGCGTGAAGCTTTCTGTCAATCCTATGTTTCATGACAGAACCAAGCATGTTGAGATCAAGTACCACTATATTAGAGATATGGTACTGCGGAAGGCTATACAGTTGAGGTATATCAGCACTGATGAGCAAATGGCAGACATTCTCACCAAGCCTCTCTCCAGAATCAAGTTTGTGTACTTTCGAGATAAGCTTGGTATGGTGGAGAATCGAGCCTTAATTGAGAAAGAGTCTCAGTATCAGTGAGCCTGTTAATGAGTTCTTCTCTACGAGAGAAGATCGAGGTGAAATCCCTTGTTTAATGAGTTCTTCTATGTGAGAGAAGTTTGAGGTGAAATCCCTTGTTAATGCATTTCTCTTTGAGATTTGAGGTGAAAGCCCTTGTTTCCACCCTCTGAGAGAGTCATGGTGGATGTCATGTGTGTGACTCCATGACAATATTTTGTACTTGTGTTTCACCCTCTGGGAGAGCCATGGTGAAAGTCATGTTGAGGTGACAACATCACACAAGTGATGAACACTTGTACACACCATAGTATGGTTGTAGGCTTGTAGCCATTATGGTTGATATCGTGTTGAGGCGATATCTAATATCACGATGAGGTGATATTCTTCTTTTCACTTATGGTTGTAGCCATAGTGGTAGACATCACAATGAGGTGATATGTCCTGTGCAGCTGGAAGTATACTCCCTAGCTGAGAGGGAGTGTTGATGTTAACATGCAGCGTCAGAAGTATTCTTGCGATCTCCTTATTTGCAATAAATTAAATAATAGCTCCAAGCGATTTTATTTATTGAGACTCAAGAGGCACGATTTTTTGTAAAGACACTTCTATTAATTAAGCAAACAATTATAATGAAGAGACATGATTTTCTATCAAGGCCGACCTTGATTCAAGAGGCGCGAATTTCAAGAGAGACATCTTCCTGATGCTGGCCGACCTGGTGGTTGGAAGAGTCATGTCCTCTCCTCTAGTTTGTATTTATATTCGATGGCATTCTCATTGTTCATTATCAAGATTTAAGTTCAGTTCGATATTATCCATTGAAGTCTAACTGCGAATTATCTAGAAGTGAAAGCGAATTCTATAGGAGAGCATATTATTTGAGGCTGAGTTCTATCAGCATTATAGTTCTGTGTTGCATCACTCTTTGGTGCATATTTTTGGGCCTGCATATCGGCCTCTTGTAAGGAGATCATTTTTGTGACAATTCAATATATAAATGATATATTGTTGCTGGGTTTTTCTCCCTCAAGAGGAGGGTTTTCCCAGGGTATCTGCTGTGTCTTTGCATCTGATTTGAATTAATTTTCTGTGCATTTAAATCTGACCACTAAATTTAACAAATGTCACATTTCTTTGAACACAATACTTCAGCCTTCTTGAGACTTCAATCTGCACTTGACTGAAATTCGCACTTCCCTTATGACTCGCACTGTGAAGGAATGTAATGAATATAACCGATGTCTAATCAACAATGAGCATCTCTAATATATACATGAAGGAGAGAAGATCGCATCCCTTCAAGAAGGAAGTCGGCCTCATGTGAAACATTACAACTCCATAAAGGGTGGTGAATAATAAGAAGTCAGCCCACATTAACTTAACAAATAATATTTATTAATGTTACATAATGAAGCGCCTCTTCATTAAATGATGTCTTTGCAATTTAAATAGCCGTTAGGCTATCATTTAAATTGTTCTTCATGAATCAAACTGGGCTGAAAGTAGAAGCCTGACACTGCCATAACATCAACAACGTACAGTTCCAATGCCAAGCTGCCAGATAAACTAATAATATTTTGGACTCTTTCAGTTAACTCAAACATTGGCATATTATAGATTCCCAGAATGTTCTTACAATATGATATCTAATTACATAATCACAATACCATGGTGGTGTTGATAATTTCCTTAAATCCCTTGAGCTTTGTTATCAGAAATAGGACAGGGTTCCTTTCCACCGTCTCATTAATTTTTCCAATGTGAAAGTGGACTGAAAAGGTCCCATTCTCCATAATTTATAACTTGAACATAGGTTTGTTAGATATAGTTGGAATTCTTCTGGGTTATGCGTTGCAATGGCCTAAAGGGAGTGTATATTGTAATATTTATAAATTCACAGAAGTAGGTCTCTGATTCTGAGCTTAGGATGGTCTTTCCAATTAGCTGTGGGAAAAGCTATATTTTAGCATAGGTATTATGATTGCAGAGTTTGGACAAGGAAAGGTATTGTTTGCAGACAGCTTTTGAGTAGTTGTTGAATCTTCTCCAATATAGGATATTTTAACATCGTTATCAGTTGTCCTTATTCTTTAGCTTCTGTGAATTCAGCAGTATTTGCATTTTGTGTGAATGTCACTCAAAAGAAAGGGACAAATGAAATCTCTATAAATTGTATCTATGATGTGGACTTGAATCAAAGATATCATTTTGAGGAGAGTCTGAGGAATCAATTATTCAAGGCAGTGGGCCCATAATCTCTAAGGTGCAAAAGAGGATTGAAAGAGGAAATTTCAACTACACCAAAAAGAGAATTTTGTTCCATTTTTTCAGCTATCATGACCAGAGATGGGACTGGCAATCAAGTCAGAGACGAATTGAATGATGTCAGATTGCTGGAACTACATCATGTAGCAATAAGTAGGGTGTCAAAAAAGATTTTCAAAAGTGGCTTCAGTATCTCACATTTGGCCTGGATACTATGATCTAGAACACAATCAGAAATCCCAAACTTGAAGTTCATATTTGTGTATTGAAATGGCTTTTTCACTTGTCAATGAAATTTGTTAGACAGGGATTTTTTTTTCTCACAAGAAGATTAGTAAAGCTTGATTGGGGGAGAAATGGAGGATTCAATGACCGCTTGCAAAGGCAAGGAAAAAAGGTTACTGCAGAAACGCTCAAACTTAGATGAAGGCATGACTTGGAATGGAGAAATGATAATTCGCAGGCCATGGAATGGTTGGGTTTGAAGCAGAAGAAGGAAGAACATGTGTTAAGGAGAAGCAGCAGAGATGGTACCTCAAAAATGTTCCCCAGTCACCTTGGCAATCACTATATGGCTTCACTCTCTACCAGAACTTGGTATAAGAAAAAGACAGGAATACTCGATGATAACTTAGTCGAGTTAGATGGTAATGCCTCTATACTCAATTTTAGTTGAATAAGCACTAATTTAACAGTCAAATGGAGGATTCAATGACCGCTTGCAAAGGCAAGGAAAAAAGGTTACTGCAGAAACGCTCAAACTTAGATGAAGGCATGACTTGGAATGGAGAAATGATAATTCGCAGGCCATGGAATGGTTGGGTTTGAAGCAGAAGAAGGAAGAACATGTGTTAAGGAGAAGCAGCAGAGATGGTACCTCAAAAATGTTCCCCAGTCACCTTGGCAATCACTATATGGCTTCACTCTCTACCAGAACTTGGTATAAGAAAAAGACAGGAATACTCGATGATAACTTAGTCGAGTTAGATGGTAATGCCTCTATACTCAATTTTAGTTGAATAAGCACTAATTTAACAGTCAAATGTTATTTCAAAGAATCTATCTGCAGCATGTAAGGATGGGGTTGACACATAGCTTGTTCCAGAGCCAGGAGGACATACTCCAGAAAAGCAACATTTTTCCCCATACAATTAAAGGGGATAAAGAAATGAAATTAGTAAATCCATGGATATTATTGCCAAGAAGTTTGCCAAACTGAATTTCACAGAGGTTGGAGCCCTGGCCTCAGCCTGTGAAAACTTCGAGGAGGGTGTTGTCCACGTTACCAGACTCTGGTTCCTCTCAGTATGATTCTTTTGTATACTAAATATAGTGTAGACTCTAGACAGCCTCCAGCTGTCTCATGAAGTTTTTCTACATAGTAAATCCGGTCCGGTATGTCTCTAGATATACCATGAGCCCTAGATTGATGCAACTAAGAATGTTCGGTCTTTGAGTTATAAACAACATTAAACTCATGGGTGTCCTATTAATTAGCATCCTATTACGGACACACAACACTGGATCTGCTATGCTCCAGGAATATCAATATTACATTAATATGATTATCATTTTTTAAGTAATTAGATTGTGTAATGTAATATTATTCAAATTTATGGGACTAGGTGAAGTATTGTAATATTCTAGTCATCACTTCAATTAATATTTTCCGTGAGTAGCCATTGCTTCAATGACCTGTAATAATCCCAAGTCAGGGAATCAAGTATTGAAATACGCCATATGGTGAAATCTTGCTTACATTCAATATCAAGTTTTACCTTCTAATGGACACAAAGTACCAATCTGTTATGAATTGTATTACTGCAGAATTTCCAGCCCAAACAGTATCTTGCAATATGAGCTAAGTTGATCGGGAATAGAAAAATGAGTTCTCTTACAGCCGGTGTGTCCTACAGGGGTTTACTTAATTTTAGTTAAACGATACTAAGAACTCTGCTGCACGCATAGAGAAATATAACTGAATTAATTGCAGCCCAAAAACAAAAGATAGAAATAGAAAAGCATTCGCAGAGAATAAAATAGTTACCAAGGCAAACAAAGAGCGTTCCGAAGGGCTTGGAGGAGGCAGATGATTCAGAAGCCGCCATTGACACCACTGCTAATCCACCTCTTATTTTCCTTATCCTGCGCTTCTTCTGGATTAGACTGTCCCAGCTTTGAATTAAAATGCAGTCACTTCTGCTAAATTGGAGTGGTTTTAATATGATTTGGGAGGCGAATGAATGCGTGGAACACAGCGAATTGCGGGATGGGCTATGATGAATAGGAATGTAGTAGCTATGATGAATAGAAGTGCCCATGCACAGCCTCATTTCCTTCACACCCCCACCAAGTGATGGGGCTCCCACCTTAATGTTTCAATGCATATTGCAAATTCTTCTATATAACTAACTATAGATGCGTGGAATACACAATTTGTATTTAACTAAGGTAAATGATAATCATGAATTTAAGCATTCTATTTTCTGAATGAGTATTAGATGATATATAAAAATTGATGGCGGAGATTGGAAAAATTACAATATGATTGAGACATAAAGTCTTGTCATTTTGTAATAAAGTCATATTTATGATATATTGAAAAGATTTATTGATTATTTTTTAATAATTTGAATTTATAATAGGATAAAATAAAATATAATTATTGATTTATTGATTTTTTTTAATAATTTAAATTTATAATAGGATATAATAATTTGAATTTTATTTTATTTTATAGTAGTTGGCATATTTAATTTGCGATTTTGATGATGGATCATAGAGTGTGATCCGAAATATTGATGCAAAAAATACAACACAATCTAAGCCAAAAACACTCAGCAATAATATTTAATTTGATTTAATTTTGAAAAAAAAAACTTCTCATTTGTGATGTTTCTAGTAAGAAGTGAAAATTATGTTGAAGGTGTGGTTGGGCTTGTGAAGGCCCTATGCAATATGGGTAGTGTTTGTTGACAGAAAAACCTTGACCGAAGTCTAAGATTTAATATTCTACTATATGTAGTCAACCTTGATGTGATGCAATAAAAAGGGAGAACTTAGATATGCAATGGATATAAACCATATTACAATAAATCAAATATATATATACTTTTATGGTTTACAAGTGATAATGTATTCATCATATTTCATCCATATATATCTTACATATATCTTTCACGCTTCCTTATGTTTATACATATGTTTAATTCATATGATTTCACACTCTTATCTCTCACATTTCCCTTCTTTATATAGCCTCTTAATGCATTTTTATAATGTTTTTCCATCATATCCTTTCATAATAACACTTAATTATTTTATCCAACGAATTTATCTTTTTCTATATAATATTTTACATTTTTATAGCATATTTAGGCATATTAGAGGTGTTATAAGGTTATTTAAGTGGTATATAATGGATATGTGGGTCTAAAAATGATCCGAATGACATATGAGGTGCCTCACAACCCTCTATATCTTACCAACATTCTCCCTAGGCCTAAAGCATTGTCTTGTTCTCAAGACAACTTGGTGAAACAACTTATATCCTTCCTGACTTCTTTTTTTCTATGGTTCTTCCTTAATAGCAACCCTCTTCATGTGCTCTACTACTTACTTAGTTGCACCCACTTGGCATGCTTAGCAGCACCCACCTTAGCATGCTCTATCTCTACTCAAACATTTTAGGTTTTTTTTTTGCTATCACTATTTACATATGAATATTTATGCTTGTACAACTTCTTAAACATATATGTATTTTTTTGCAAACTGGATCTATCAATCCATCCACAATTCATTTACATTTATTTTATCATAGATTCATTCTTCCACTTTTTATTCCAACAATTTTTTTCATAATGATTCTTCAATCCACAAAGACTACAAGGATGAAGATACCAATACACATTTCTTTTCTATGTCTTTTCCTATGAAAATGATAACATTGTGTTTCTTAAATATAGTTGTTAGAACTAGGTGTACTTGTACCATCATCATATTTTCCATTTCTAGGACCTTCATTATTTAGTGTCACAAATGGTATAATGGGCTCTTTAAAAAAATTGCTTGCATATCCCACTCTTTTTGTCATCTTAAAACCAACATCACAACTATCAAGACTTGCAAATTCAAAATCATCATTATCTCCAACATTACATTGTTTATTAAGCAACTTACACAGAGTGAGATGGGAGTGATGTCAAGTGGTGTTGCTATTTCAAATTCGAACAAGGCGGGCACCCCTACTCCAGGGGCTGGCGTTAATGGTGGAGGTCAAGCTGACATTGGGAAGTAGGCTTATGGTGGTTCTTTGGATGGGACTCCTTGTGGGTCCTTATGTCTGGGTTCTAGAGCCGTTCAAGGTCAAATTGGTACTTCTCCTAGCAAGGTGGGGTCTAAGAATGTGGCTCTCGAGGCAGCTGTCATCACTAAAGCTGCTAAGGAAGTTGTCACTTCTGAAGCTGTCATTTCTAAAGCTGCTAAGGCTAATTCATCTTTGGTGGATGGGAAGTCATGGTCTACTTTATTTGGAAGTAAGCTCAAGGAGAAAAGTTATTCTCCCCCTGTCAACTTCTTTGCTAATCCGTCTATGGGAGAGTATTCGGTGTCGATGCCTGATTGCATTATTGATAAAGGTTTACTCTCCATGGAGCAAGCATTGGTGGGAAAATTTATGGGCCCTCGTCCTAATATTGAAATGGTCAAAATGCTTGCTAAAAATCGTTGGTTCCTAAAAGGGAAAGTAGAGATTGCGGCTCTTACAAAGGGGTTCTTCTCCTTTTCTTTCACTTGTAGTGAGGATTTGTTGAAGGTTTTGGTGGGTGGACCCTGGCTTGTTGGTAAGTCAACTTTGGTTTTAAAGAAATGGGAGGCTAGCTTCTCCCCTGACTCTTGTTCATTTGACTCTGCCCCTGTCTAGGTATGTTTTCCTGGGCTCCCTCTTGAATTTTGGGATGAGTAGGTCTTTAAGGTTATTGTGTCTACTTTTGGGCATTTGATTTCGATTGATAATCTTACTGCTTCAAGGCGCAAACTGGTTTATGTTGGGCTTTGCGTGATTCTAGACCAAACAATGAATCTTCCATCATTGATTAAGATTAACTCAAAGTTGGGTGTGTGGGAGTAGTAGGTTGAGTTTGAATCTATCCTCTTTACTTATTTTCACTACGAAGGTGGGGCATTGGGCGAAGAAATGTTCGTTGAAGCCTGTGGTTCCTCCCAAGGTCTGGAAGGAGGTTGGTCCTAAAGCTTTTTCAGAGAAATGCTTTGTTCAGTCTCTGGAGGGAGAGTTGGTTAAGGGTGTGGGGCCTGAGGCTCCTAGTGTTGTTGCTTCTTCTATTGTGGAGGAAGTTTCGGTGGAGGAGGTCGGGTTGTTGGACTCTGCTGAGAGGAAGTTGGATTTGGTGGAGGTTATGGATATTGATGTGTTGGCCTTGGTGGTTGCTGAACTGGAGAAGGTGACCCCTCTAAAGATGTTATCTAAGGAGAAAAGTCTTTTGAAGGAAAACTTGTTGGTTTCTTCTTTAGTTTTGTTGGAGGAGAAGAGTGAGGTTTCACCTTTCATTGAACCTCTTCTAGAATCGGTTGTCGAAAAGATGATGCTCACCTCTTTTGTCATGGATTTCTTTAATTGTGCTTCTCAGGAGGAGGAGCCTTGGACTATTGTTCTTTCAACCTCTAAGTTGCAGTCTGAGAAAAAGACTTTACCAACAGGGTTGGGGATGGCTACTCAGAATCGCCTGAAGCTCGATTGTGGTTTGGAGCCCAGGGGAAGAGGTAGACCTTCATTGCAGAAAGTAAGGGAGAGGTTTAGTAAGTGTAAAATCGTTGATGGTTCACATACTACTCTACTTGAGATGGGCCTGAATGGTCCCTTGCAGAATCTTTTATGAATATCCTCTCCTAAAACATTAGAGGATTGAATAATCCTCATAAATAGGATCTTCTTACTAATATGGTAAGAGATCATAGGTCAAATATTATTTTGATCCAAGAGACTAAAATGACTGTTGAAAAGGTGTTCAAGATCAAGAACTAATTCTTTAGAGACTATGGGTGTCATGCTATGGATTTTGACGGTGCTTCTGGTGGGGCGACGACTTTTTGGAATCCTAAGGTGGTGGCTGGGAGGGAGTTGTTTGCTTTTGAAAATCATGTTGCCTCTTCTTTTTTGTGCTTCAGGGAAAAGTTCTCTTGGGTGTTGTCTAATATTTATGCTCTTAACTCTAAATGTTCCCGTAAGCATTTTTGGGATCGGTTGAATTCTTTTAAGGCTCAATTCCTTGTTCCTAATTGGCTGGTGATGGGGGATTTCAATACCCCATTGAATGATGCAGAAAAAAGTGGGGGTTCTCATATTGATGATATTAGCAGGCTTGATCTTTTGAATTTTATTAATGATAATTTGTTTCTGGACCTGGATCTGGGGGGAGCTTCCTATACTTGGTCTAGCAAGAGGTTTGGTGATGCGTTGATATAGGTCAAATTGGATCAGGCTCTAATCTCCCCAAATTGGCTTCATGTTTATGCTTGTTCTTTGTCTACTCTTACCAGGGTTGGTTCGGACCACTTTCCTATTGCTTTGAGGGCTGATCCTTTTGGGTATAAAATATCTTATCCCTTTCATTTTGAGAAGATGTGGATTGATCATCCTGATTTGCACATTAAGATTGCTCAGTGATGGAATATCAATGTTGATGGTTTGGCCATGTTTAAAGTTGCCAAGAAATTGGTGTCGGTGAAGCATAATTTGATTAAGTGGAATAAGGACTCCTTTGGTAATATCTTTGAGGAAAATTTAGATGTGAGGACAAAATTAGATTTTGTGCAGCAATCTTTGTAGGCTTCAGGGGCTGATGTAGTGTTACTTCAAGAGGAGAGTGTGTTATTGTCTAGATTTCACAATATTGTGGCTAGAGAGGAGGAGTTTTGGAAGCAGAAGTTTCATGTTGTTTGGCTTCGGAGTGGTGATAAAAATACTCGGTTCTTTCATCTCACCACCATGAAACATAGATCTTCGAACAAAATATCTAAAGTGGTAAAGGATAATTCTGCTATTGAGGAAGATGATGGTATTAGATTTACATCTCATTCCTTCTTTGAGAACCTTCTATTAGAGGAAGGTATGTTAGATCATGTTTTCCAAGAAGGCTTTCTTAATGTTATTCCTAGTTTGGTGTCAGAGGAGGAGAATGGTTTCTTGTCTACAATCCCTTCAGATGAAGAAATCAGAAAGGTTGTGTTCTCGTTTGAAGGTAATAAATCTCTGGGTTTGGATGGTTTCCCCTTGTTATTTTTCCACTGCTTTTGGGAGATTATCTCCAAGAATGTGATCAATGCCACTAAGGAATTTTTCGGCAGTAGAAAGCTTTTGAAGGAATTGAACTCTACTTTTATTGTGTTAATCCCTAAGAAGCTGGGTGCTGAGAGGTTTGGTGATTTTAGCCCTATTAGTTTGTGCAATTCTATTTATAAGATCTTCTCTAAGATGCTTTCTTTGAGGTTGCAAAGGGTGTTATCAAAGATTATTTCACCCCAACAGAATGGGTTTGTGCCGGGTCAGTAGATTCTTGATTCTATTATCACTATTCATGAGAATATTCACTCTCTGAAAGTTAACAAGAAGCTTGGTATTATTTTGAAACTTGATTTGGTCAAAGCCTATGATCAGGTGAATTTTTGGTTCCTTTGTAGTATCCTAAGGTTGTTCGAGTTCTCGGACAGGGTGTTGCAACTGATATGGCAGTTAATTTCCACTCCTTTTGCGGTGCTCGTCAACGAGTCTCCTTCAACCTTTTTTAAGAGCTCATGTGGTTTGCATCAAGGGGACCCTATCTCTCCTTTTCTTTTCATTATTATGGTGGAATATTTGGGTCGGTATCTTCTCCAGGCAGTGTTTAATGGGGCTTTCAAAGGCCTTTACCCTTCCTCACATTAGCTTTGTTGTTCTCATCAGCAATTTGTGGATGATACCATTATTCTTGTTGAGGCTTCTGTGGTGGCAACTAAGTCTATTCAGCTCATTCTTCATAATTATGAGGCTACTTCGAGTAAAAAGGTAAGTTTGCCTAAAAGTACTACCTTTTTTCTAAATACACTAGAGCTTCGTCAATTGAGGATTGTTGGTATTCTTGAATGTGGTATTTGGGAGCTCCCTTCTTATTTAGGACTTCCTTTATGTTCTAATGGTGTCCCCAACTCCTTTTGGAATAGTATCATTGATAAGTTAAATTATAAACTTGCTAGGTGGAAGGGTGCTTTGCATAGTCAAGCCAGTAAAATTTAGTTAATCAAGTCTACTCTCCAAAACCTGCCAATTTATGCCTTGATTTTGTTCCAAATTCCTAGAAGATTTTGGGAGAAATTTGAGGGAATTCAGAAAAGGTTCTTATGGTCTAGTGTTGAGGAGAAGAAAAGGTTACATATGATGTCTTGGGAGGAGGTCTATCGTTTGAAATCCCAAGGTGGTTTAGGTTTGTGTAAATTGAAGGACTTTAATTGTGCTATGATGGCTAAACAACTTTGGAACCTTCTGGTGTCTGATAAATATTGGGTGGCTATTTTTACTTCTAAGTATCTGAGGGTGTGGATAAGTTTCATGACGTGTTGAAGGAGAACTTTGTTCCTTCATAGGGATCAGTCCTTTGGAATAGTATGATCCGGGTTTCAATCGACTATTGTTGTTGGTTTGAGGTGGACTTTGGGTAATGGCAGGAGGATTCGCTTTTGGAACGACTAGTGGATTGGGCACAATCCTTTGAAGGATGAGCCCTGGGTGGCTCCTTTCATGGAATTTTGTATCCATGAATGGGGTGTCATGGTTGTTGATTATATTAGGCAGGGATGTTGGATTGGTCTTGATGTGGTTAATAGGGACTTGAAGCTGCTTGTTGATTTCTTGTCTTTGATCCATATTCCTTTGGAAGCTCAAGAGGATTATGTTATTTGGCATTTTTCTTCCAATGGGAAGTTCTCGGTCTCCTTTGCTTTTTCTTCTCTCACTCGGTTGGTGGGTCCCCTACCATTCTGGGGACGTGTTAGGAATGGGAAGCTTTTGCCTAAAATTGATATTTTCTTTTGGCTTCTATGCCAAGATAAGATTCTTACCCTAAATAATTTGGTGAAAAGAGGTATCGCCTTGCCGAATAGATGTTTCTTATGCAAGGAAAATGGTGAGGATTGTCTTCACTTGGTGACTAGATGCAGTTTTAGTTGGGATGTTTGGTCTCATATTTTCAATATGTGGGAGATTGTGTGGGTGTTTTCTGAGTCTTTTGTTGAATTATGCTCCCAATGGGTGTCTCCTCCTCAAAGCTCGGCCCTCTCTTTGTTGTGGTCTCTTATATTTCCGCATGTTGCTTGGGGTGTTTGGAAGGAACGTAATAACAGGGTTTTCCGTCAGCTTGAGTTGTCACCTTCTAGACTGGATTTTAAAATCTGTAATACGATCAAGGAGAATTTTATGTCTGAATTCTTGAAGATTCCTTCTTTTAATTTGAAAGTGGTGGTGTCTCCCTATGATTAGCTTGTGGGTAAGAGTTGGAACCTTTCTTGTGATTTTTGTAATTTAGTGACTAAAGTGAAAGAGCCCAGGGAAGGGGTTCGGTGGAAGGTGCTAGAGACAGGATGGTATAAAGTTAACTTTGATGGTGCATCTAAGGGAAATTTTGGGCCTACTGGTTGTGGGGGAGTGTTATGTGATGAAAATGGTAGGTTTGTCTCCATGATGGTGCTCCCTTTGGGAAACTATACAAACCATTATGCAAAGGTTGTTGCAGCCTATCATGGCCTTGTTTTGGCTAAAATCAGGGGGTTTCTAAACTTTGGTTGGAGGGGGATTATCTTAATGTTATAAATTGCCTATTGAAAAAACACCCTCCATCTTGGTCTATTGCTAATTTTATAAATGATTCTTTAATTATTTTAAATTCTTTCAAGGAATTTAAAGTCTCATGTTTTACAAGAAGCTAATAGGTTGGCTAATGGTGCAGCCAATGTGGGGGTGGTGGAGAGAGTTAATTGGGGTTCGTTTGAATCTCTTTCTCTTAATCTTAAATGTTTATCTAATGATGACCAAATATCTTGTTTTTAAGATTGAGGTTATTTGGGAATTTCCTCATTATTTTTCATAGTCGGATTGTGCACGAGGAACCTTTGGCATGTATGTTTCATCATCATTTCCTTGGTTTCTGTAAGATGGAGGACTAGCAGTGTAAGCAGGGCAGTACCTTGAATGAATTGCCCACACGTATTTTAGGTGTAATTTGTGTAGCTTGGTGGAGAGTTTAGTTTCATTTGCATTTTCTTGACTCTTTGGTGTTGTTGGGGTTGGCATATTTTCTTTCCACCATGGGTGGAGACCAATGTAGACTTGAACCAAGTTCTTGTGAGGAATTTAAGAAGAATCTTGTTGTCTAGGAGCATTTGCAGCTAGGTGTGGTTATGCAGTTTATGCAGAGAATGCAAGGTCTAGACCCTAATGCTATAGACTTCTTTGTGAAAGGCTGGAATGGGAGGTCGCTGCGTTATAAGGGTGTTGAGTTTAAAATTGATGAGGAATCCATTGCGGAGTCTACTGGTTTGGTGGTCTCTGGGAGGAAATTTTTCAAAGATAGAGGAGCTGCTAAAAAGGCTTTTGCAAATTTCTTCAAGTATGACGAGAGGAAGATGCTGTGGGAAATTGGGAGTGGTGGCTATGCTCGCAAGCCGTTGAAGTCGTTATGGAGGGACTTGGTGCTGGCCTTAATGCACTATTTTACGCTTGAAGGTAGATTCTATGTTATTTATAGCTACCATTTCATGCTCTTGAATCATTTTAGGCACAAGGTGCAGATCTCTTTTCCCTTCTATTTGTTAATTTCCATAGAAAAGAGTATTAAAGATCACAAGAAAAACCCTAGGAAGGTGGTTTTACATGAGGGTCTTATGAATCTCCTACTTTCTCTCATTAAGCTTAAGTTAATTGCAGTTTCTCCAAAAACCCCTGGTAAGAAGGTCGTTAAATTTTTTGGGTATGATATGGGTGACTCTACTACTGAATGGGTTGGGAGTTCGGAGGAAGAAGAGTGGAAATTTGAGGAAATGTCAGTGGATGAAGGTGGCTCTGAGGAAGGGAATGAGGTCTCGGAAGAGTGGAGCAAGGGCTATGAAATGGATGTCGGGTTGTAGGATTCCATGGCGAAGTCTATGAGGAAGATTTCCAAAGGTAAATCTAAAGGTGCCAAGAAAGAAAAGCTTTCTATTAAAATAAAATGGAGGTGGTGCCTAGTTCTTGTGATAAACCCTTGCTGGGTCCTAGCGAAGGTGGTGTGGCGAATGTTGGCGTTGAGAATACTTTTGTTGAGGATCCTTTGCCTGGGAAGGTGGAAATTTCCTCTATGACAGAATTAAAGGATTATGTGGATGTGGGTTTGAGCTCGAAGGATCCTGGTGGTGTTGGTTATGCTTGCTCTGGTGAGTGGCAGAAAAGGCCTGGGCCTATGGAGATGTAGGGGATGAAATAGGGGATGGAGGCGATTATGCACTCTTAGGGGTTTTCTCTAGTTGATAGGGCGGTTAAATTGGAGTGGTTGGAAGTGTTAGCCGATATAGCTAACTTGCATGATAAGGAGCATATCAAGGTGGATGTTGTGGAGGTCGAGGACTCCCCTATTGAAGAGGAGGAGGAGAAAAATGTGGATAGGAATGAAGCTCCTAGTATTCCTGAGTCGAATGACCAACCTCCTATTAACTGGGATGATGTGAATATGAACATGTTTTGCAAAATGGTCGAGGATGGGACGAGGAATTTGTTGTCACTAGTAAAGTGGTTATTTTATGAGGTTAAGGAGCTGAATATTCAGGTTAAAAATTGGCAGGAGATTTATGTGGCCATGATCTGTGGAAATCAGATGGAGTGGGCCATTAAAGGAAAATTTAAAACAATGAATGTTATGTTGGACAAGCTGGTTAATGATGTTGATCGTATAGGGGCCTCTCATGAGGAGAGGATTTGCTCTTTGGAAATGTAGGTCAATAAAAGTATAGAGGACCATGTTGCCATTATGGAGGAGAGAACTGGTAAGATGATGGACTTAAGAATGGTGGTTAACATCAATAATAATTATCTTAAGACCACAACTAGGGGTCTCACGGTTCTTAATGAAAAAGCTCTTAATTAGACGGGTAAACCTCTGGACTTGGGTGAGTTAGAGAATGTGATTGAGGAAATTAATTGCCTAAACTAGGAGGATAAAGCTAAGGAATCTGCTCCAGTGATGGAGAAAGATGTGAATTCTAGGCGATGCCTTAGGACTAGGAGCAAAACAAAAAAGAGAGCAGTTGTCTTTGTGGATGAAATCAAAGAGGTTGTGGATATGCAGGAGGAGATCATCAAGGAGAATCTGGCCTCAGTGAACGTTTTAGATAAAATGTTGTAGTTGTCACATTCCTTTTTGTTGGATCAGCTAGGTTGTTGATGTTTTTGTTTTGTTGATGAGTTCCTGATGTTTTATCTTTTGTCAACTTTTTGTCTTTTTGGGCTGCTCATTTTATTTGCTTAGTTTTTTTGGCATCTTTTCGTCATTGTTAAGGGTTTCGGGGCCCCTTCAAAACCTGATTTTCCTTATCAAAAACATTGCATTGTTTATTAAAAGAATCTTTAGCTTTATTACTTTTATCAAATGATTCATCAAATGAATAACATAAACCATTTATGTCACAAAATACATTACACAATGTAGGCTTAGACCTTAGACACACATTTTCATTTAGGGTTTCTTCAAGTAAATAATCAAATAGATTTTTCTCTTGTTTTAATTTTGATATTTCATTCTTTTGTAAACTATTTTCCTTTTATAATTCTTCATTTTTATTTTTAACTTTCTCCAATTCTTCTTCAAAAATATTATTTTCATACATTAATTTTTCATTTTCTTTCTTTACTCTTTGTCAACAAATTTATCTTAAAAAACTCTAAATTTTTACTTCTCAAATTTGTAATACTAATTTATTTCTTTGGTATGATCTCCCTCCTTATGCAACAACAACCAAGGTGTCTTTTGTGGAACCAAATGTTGATGGAAAAACCTTGACCAGATTCTAAGGTTTGATATTTTGTAATATATAGTCAACCTTAATGTGATGAAATAAAAAGGGAGAACTTAGATATACAAGAAGTATAAACCAAATCATAATAAATTACATGCATTCATATATATACTTCTATAACATCATATATTAGTATACTTTCATGGCTTATACATGTATTATAAGTAATCCCTCATGCTTCATCTATATATATCTTCCACACTTCCTTATATTTATGCATATATTTAATTCATATGATTTCACACTCTTATCTCACTTTTCCCTTCTTTACATAGCGTCTTAATACATTTTTTTAATGCCTAGTTCCATAATATCCTTTCATAATAACACTTAATTATCTTATTCCCATGAAATTGCCTTTTTTCTCTATAATATTTTACACTTTTATAACTTGTTTAGGCATATTAGACATGTGTTTTATGGCTATTTAAGTGGTATATAATGGATATGTGGGTATAGAAATGATCCAAATGAAATATGAGTTACCTTATAGCCCTCTATATCCTACCAAGAATGTTTATCATATGCTTGTGGCAGACTTAGCAAATGTTCCAACCTAGCATAGGTAACAATTGAGTAATCAAGGATGTATTATGAGAGAGATAGAACACATCTACCCTCTAAATAATTAATTCCAATTCATCATGGCCTATTATTTCATCAATTATTCTAAGCTTTAGATATGGGTAGTAACATCATCAATATAAGTTTTATTGACTATCTAGGCTCTATGATTTTTCTAATAACGCATGAGAAAATCCTTTTTTATGCTTTCATCTTGGATAAAATATTTGTATGCAATTACCTAATACTTTTTAATGTGTATGGTACATTTTGAAGAAGATGAGGTCATTTCTATGTAGTTATGGAAATTACTTCTATGAAAAGGCATGAAGTCATACTCCCTTATATAAGATTGGCTACTACCAACAATGACTTAAGAAGGTCTCTCAGTCTTGTGTCTTGGGGTACCCCTTTGCTTTGTATTTCAATGCAAGCATGTTTGTGTTTACTCCAAGTAAATTGACCTTGAAGCCCTACTACACACCCTAAAACTTACCTCTCTCATGTATTTTACATAGGGAGACTTTTTGAACACATTTTTCCATAAAAAGTGCAAGCCCATACCCATGATTACCAACTTAATTATGGGAATATTATGACACCATCCACTATATGTTCTTTAAATATTAACCATGGAAATGGAAAGATCAAATTTATGGAGGTACATCTAGGGAAGGGGAACATGGAGAGGGAAGATATAAAGATGTTGATAAAAAAGTGGTGAGATATTTACAACAACCCATAACTAGACAAATGTGATTCCAAGTGCCCAAGCTTTGTCTAGTTTAGAACAAGTGACAAAGAACTTGTTGTTGGCTCCTATTGCCTTGATGGCTCCTACCTTAGGATCTCTTCTACCGATTGTATAATTGCTTGAAAGTATCAAATTCATGTATATTTTGATGAACACCTATGTTTATACAAAAATGCTCTAATTTGTATGCAATGAGACAAAAATTGATAGTTATGGAGGTCATCTAGTCTAGTTATGTGATGTTAATTTATTTAAAGTGAGTTGTCAATTGAATATTATAAATAGGTGCAAAATAAAATTGTGGCATGTGGAAGTAAATGGCCTAAGTGGTCAATTAGCTCTACTTTCATCCCAATTATATCTAATCCTATTCACAAGGAAATTAACAAAGTTGAAGTCATTTAAATGAGTATTATGTAAAGAAAAATATAAACAAATGAAGAACTAAGATGGAGATGGCTAACAAGAGGAGAGTTTATTTGTGGGATAAAATACATAAAGGAAAGTTCTTTGCAGTACCTATTCTTCAACTTAGCATGAAGATGTGATTCTAATTCCACCAAACTTTATCGTTCAAGAGTATCAAATTTTTCTCTAACTTTAAACATGTTTACAATAGGGTTATTATAGTCGTCAATTTCCTATCATTTAGTTCTATAAATTTAGGGTGGTATCTTGAGTTGTTTGCGGTAAGAATTTTGGGAGGAGTTCAAGATGACGGTTTGGT
Organism: Sequoia sempervirens; assembly: GCA_007258455.2. Taxonomy (NCBI): domain Eukaryota; kingdom Viridiplantae; phylum Streptophyta; class Pinopsida; order Cupressales; family Cupressaceae; genus Sequoia; species Sequoia sempervirens. The sequence goes on from VDFB02168118.1 coordinate 73,364,623, forward strand.
CATTTGTTAAATGAAAAAATAAATTATTTAAACTAAGGTGTCACTTCCTATTGTCCTTCTACTCTATTATCTATTCCACACATGAATAGGAGTAAATACTAAATTGGAAAAAAGCATCTTATTCTACCATCACGCACTTGTAGAAATAAATATTGAATTAAAGAGAACATATATTATATCATCACACACTTGTAGAAATAAATAGTGAATTGATGCAGGAACATCCCTAGTTGTAAAGCAATCTTGTATCAACCAAAAGACATTTACTTTCTTACATTGCATTCAGTAGCAGTTTTAGTATTTCATTATGTATTTTACTGCATCATTATTTCTTAGCTCGTGGAGCAGGATATAACATCTACACATCAACATCTATCACATATCCAAATTTCACACTATTTGCATTTGTCTATCAAAAGTTATCACTCTCAAAATTTCACTGTACTTACAAGTCAAAGCATTTGGGGATGACTTGGTCTAGTTTCCTTAGTGCAGACCTATCCTAGATCATGTGGAGCTTAATGGTACATCATACAAGCATCTTCGGTTCATTGGGACCTATCTTGGAGATCCACAAGTTATTTTATTTCATGCAAAGTTATCTCTTCATGTTTTGAGGCCAACATTCATATGTGATCATTCATTAGGTTATTAAACCTTGTGGCCGACATGGACCTTTTTTGGAGCTTGAGAAGCAGAGCAATTCATTCAATTAGAGTTAGATGAATAGTTAGATTTTTGCTTCAACCCTTCAAGGGCATGTAATAAGGCCTTTGGTTAGTTGTAATGTTGAATGCCCTTGTAGCAGGCCTATGAGCCCTGGATATTCTCCCTTGAGGCATATGTTGCATATAAGATTTCCAATTCATTAAAGTCTCAATATTTGTAGAACATTTTCTTGTGTTATTTTTGTTGTATTTACTCTAAGCTGCACGGTTTGGATTGTTCTTTTTGAACCCTCCTAGTACCGTGACTGCACCAAGTGGTATCAAAGTGAGTTTGTGAGCCCTAAAGGCATTCCTTGTGGTGAACAGATCACTGACCTGAGGTATATTGCATATGTTTTCAACTAATCGTTGATTGTGAGGTAGTTGAAACCCTTGTAGCTAGGTCATCAAATTGAGGTAGATGCACCAGTCGAGGGGAGATATGTTGCCAAGGAGAGTGCCTACTCTAGAAAATGTTGTTGGAAGAATGGATGAAATGTTCAAAATGATGCATGAGATGTGAGTTTGATTAGATTCTATTGAAGAAGATCGAAGGCAAGGCCTAAACCATAGGAAGAATGATGAAAGTGATGATGAAGCAGAACATGTTGCAAACCAAATTGCAGAAGCCTGAGGTGAAGAAGAAGAAGAATTAGATTAGATGAAGATGATGAAAGCGATCTCTAAAATTGGAAAAATACCTAGAGTTAAAATTCAAAATTACGTGGGAAATTTGAATCCTAAAGAATTGATTGATTGAATCAATGAAATAGAAGAATACTTTGAATATGAAGAAATTGAAGATCTAGAAAGAGTTAGGTTTGCGAAAACAAAGTTGAAAGTTCATGTTGCATTATGGTGTCCAAAGAAGTTCAATTAGATAGAAATAGAAGAGACAAAGAAAGAATCATCAAATGGGATAAACTGGTGAGAAAATTGAAGAATCAATTCATACCAACTGACTATGAACTAATTTTTTTTTAAATATTGTAGAACCTGAGACAAAAGGAGAGATCTATGAAGGAATATACTAAAGAATTCTACAAGATGATAATCAAAATTGGTCATAGTGAAGCAAGCAAGGAAAAGGTTGCAAGATACATCAATGAACCAAGAACAAACATTCAAGAAGAATTGAGCCTGGTGAAGATGACATTAGTTGAAGAAGCATATCAATTTGCATTGAAAGTGGAGGAAAAGATGAATAAGAAATTTGAACAAAGGCATAGAAGCGTAAGAGGAACATTTCAGAAGACTGGATCTCAATCTAGAGAAAGAAAACCCTATACAAAGCAGAACAAGGATGTAAAACCCTACCAGAGTGAAGAAAAGGATGCTAATTCACACCACAGAGGAAGAGAAGATAGAAATTTCTACCGCAGTGATAGAGGAGGCCATAATTCTTACCGCAATGATGGATACCAGAGAGATGAAGGGAGATCTAAGAGAGAAGACTATTCAAAGGAACCTATTTCAAGTGTGGAGGTGAAGGAAATAGAGCATTTGAGTGTTATCAAGGAAGTACTAGAAAAAACCTAAGCATGCCGAAAGAGCAACCTGTTGATGATGTTTTCTGCACAGCAACAACTCAGACAGAATATAAAATCCTATATCTCTTGAAAGGTAAATCTCTATCAACAAGCCTCAAGAGATAACCCCAAGGTCTGTAATGTCAGGTCTTGACAATGCATAAACAACTTAGTGATAAATGTGAAAATGTTGGTAATCACAAAGGGACCTTACTACAAGAAAATACTGAACCTTTAACTTATCAGATCTGGCAATGTAATGATACTTCAATCATAAATCTAACCCAAATGATAAAGAAATAACAAAAGGTTAGGGTTTCAGAGAGATTCCTAAATTTAACACTACTCCTAAGATTAACAATGCAAATGATGAAATACTTGAAATGGACCAATCCCTCATAAACTAATTCCTGCTTAACCTAGATAAATCTGCAATCTCACAGAAACAGTGCAATATTCTAAGGTATTAAGATTTTCATATCATGAACATTCATCCAATACAACCCAATTGCAATTGAAATGGATAAACTTCACAATTGAACTAAGCACAATAAATATAAGGTCCAGGCTAACTTTGCAAAGCAACTAACAATCAGCTAGCTGCAAAAAGTATGGACTAGGGATTGCTGCAAACACTTCAAGCATCAAATCATAAACACCATTGAATCATATCTAAATCTAAATCTAACATTCATCTAATAACCTTGAGAAATTTCAAAAGATAGAATCACAAGGACCATGCAAGATAAGTCAACACAAAAGAGATCACCAGAAAATCACAATGTCTTCAATTGTATTGAATCATCGAATGACAACAACAATTCTAATGTTTTGTGTTACAACATTTGCTCCAGAATCGACTAAATTCTAACCCTAATTCTTACTTTACTACGCTAATTTCTTCTGAGCCAAGAACTATCTCTAATGTCTTCTACTACTTACAAATGAGGTGAAATGCCATATTTATAGAAACCCCCTAGGCATGTCGGCCTAATTAGATTTTACAATAATAATTAGCCACAAAATAGGTCGGCCAAGAGAAATTCAAAATAAGATATGTATTAAATGCACAAACTCCATCCAGGTCGGCCTGGGATTTCCAATGTAACTCAATCCAATATATCTAGCACCTTGAGAAAAAATCCCCTCCAAGTCGGCCACGAGTGAATTAATAAATACTTTAAACCATCCATCAATCGAATTAATCTCTTGCATAACTTCCTTGACGACCCTGTTAAATCCAACCTGCACTTAGCAAAAAATGCCATCAATAATATCCATTATAACATGAAGATCAGAATTAGCCCATTACCAATAATATATTCATCATTCAAATAAATTCAAACACAGATCGAAATAAACCCTGAAATATCGTTAAAGCACAATTTCTTCACAGTTCGGGATTTTCACCCCTTCGCGGAATTCAGGCCAGAAGGGAATTTCAGGGAAATCCAAGCCAGGCGAATTCTGGCGAAATAAGCACATAAGCATCCAAAAGTCACTCAATCAACATAATTAATTAAGAAATAGCATGATACATCCTTGAATCATTCAAATCAATCATATAATGCGATATCTCTAACTAATAACTCACACTATCCCTTAATTCATCATTTTCAACAAAGTTTCAGAGAAATCCGCCCAAGACGGATTTCCACAAAATCAATCAACAGTCTACAAATTCTGGAAAATGAAGAGACAACGGGAATTTTAGGGAAAATCCAGAGGGAGCAGAAATCCGCAAAGCAAGAAAAACTTTGGATTTCAGGAAAATGGAGCAATCAAGGAAAATCGAGAGAATCCACCAGCAAAGGAAAATCCCAAAACTGAAGGAAATCCTGGACTTTGACATTTTCACATGATTTTACTCAAATTGATCAAAAGATCACAAATTTGAGGGACCTGGGTTCGCCACCAGCTTGATTTGAACCTCCTATAGATTATCATTAAAATTCAAGGTTGATCCTAAAGCAAATCGAGGGAAAATGATGATACCATAAATCTGAAACCCTAAAATTTCACCAAAACGAAAATAATCATACACAGGATCGAGCTCGAAAATGCAACAATAAGAATGCTAGGCACCTTTAGACTCATCATTCATCAGGAGAAAACAGTGATTGGGCCATCAACATTCATAAAATGACAAACCAAACTCAAATCTGGGAATTCGACAAGGAGGCAGAATTTCAGGAAAATCCGATCCATGCGGAATTCCGCAAAGGACCAAAATCTCCAAAAAATAGTGCAAAACATCAGCCGTCAGGCTTTAAGTGAAATCCGGGAAAATCCGGATGGGGTGGAAAATCCCGAGAAGAGCCAAAAACTCGAAAGGAGTTCAAAACATTAGACTTTCAAAGTACCTCTTAGGAAGGGGGCATATGTACAAATAAGATAATCATTCAAGCATGCGTTAAGGCAATAGAACCTCAAAACAAAGGACCAAAGCATCAAAAACCCGAGCAAAAGAGGGTCCCTACTTTCAGTGGGGTGTGTGTGCGAAAATTGCACAACACAACCTATGTGGATGAGGAACTTGTTGAATCCCCTAATTCAATTGGGAAGCCAAAGAAAGGTGAATCATTGGTGATTAGGAGAGCTTTGATGCATGAAGAAGTGACTGAGGAACCACTGCAAAGGAAAAGTTTGTTTAGAACCGGATGTAAGTCCATAGGAAAGGTATGTAAATTCATCATTGATAGTGGTAGCACTAATAACATAGTTTCAGAGGAGATGGTGACCAAGTTGAATTTGAAGAGATTGAAAAATCCAGACCCCTATAGGATATCATGGATTTAGGATGAGCATAAGATATTAGTGAATGAAAAATGTTTGGTGAAATTCATATTGGATCATATAGGGATGAAGTATTGTATGATATTATGCTTATGGATGCTTGTCATTTACTGTTAGGAAGACCATGGAAATATGATAAGAAAGAAATTCATGATGGAAGAAGGAATACTTATACTATGGCATCAAATGGAAAGAGAATTAAGTTGATACCTTTAGAGGAAGAGGAGAAAACTAAAGTTTTTGGCATTGCTAGACTATGTTTGATAGATGGAAGGACAATTTTGGATGGTTTGAGGCATGAGAATATGTGTTTTGCATTGATTCCAAAGAAAGGGGGGAGTTCGAAGATAGCAAAGAATGAAGATCCACTGCCAAAAGTAGCAGAATTATTGACAAAGTATGAGGACATTATGTCAGAGAATGTACTAGATGGATTACCGCCATCCTAGAGTATCAGTCATCGTATAGACCTTATACCGAGAGCAAGTTTACCAAACAAGGAAATACATAGAATAACACTAGCAAAGAATGTAGAGTTGAACTGACAGATACAAGAGTTATTGAGGAAAGGATTAATCAGAGAAAGTTTGAGCCCATATGTAGTACCTGTTGTACTTGCACCAAAGAAAGATGGAGAGTGGAGAATGTGCATAGACTCAAGAGAAATTAATAGGATCACTGTCAAGTACCAATTCCCATTTCCATGGATGGATGATATTATGGATTGTTTGAGCAGAGCAAAGTATTTCACAAAGATTGATCTCAAGAGTGGATACCATTAGATGAGGATCAAAGAAGGAGATGAGTGGAAAATCGCATTTAAGACTAATGAAGGATTGTATGAGTGGTTAGTAATTCCTTTTGGATTGACTAATGCATTGAGCACTTTCATGATATTGATGAATGAGGTATTGAAATTTTTTTTTTGGGTAAGTTTGTCATTGTTTACTTGGATGATATTCTATTTTTTAGTAAAACTAGAGAAGAACATTTGTGGCACATTAGACAAGTATTGCAGAGGTTGAGAGAAGAGAAGTTGTTGATTAATGTTAAGAAGTGTAGTTTCATGAAGAAAAACTTAGTATATATCTTGGATTTGTTATTTATGATGAAGGATTGAAGATAGACCCTAAGAAAGTAAGAGCAATAATTGAGTGGCCTACACCAGTAAATATTGGAGAAGTAAGATCATTCCATGGATTAGCAAGTTTCTACCAGAATTTTATCAAAAGATTTAGTGGTGTTTGTAACCCCATGACAAACAAAATGAGAGGAGACAAGAAAGACTTTAAGTGGACATCCAGAGCACAAAAGAGTTTTGAATTGTTGAAGCAGAAGATGACATAGTAGTTAGTGTTAGCATTACCAGATTTTGACAAAGTATTTCAAGTTGATTGTGATGCAAGTGGAAATGTAATAGGAGCAGTATTGAGTCAAGAAGGAAGACCTATAGCTTATTTTGGTGAGAATCTGAATGATTCCAAAAGGAGATATTATGTTTATGATCAATAATTTTATACCATAATTCAAGCTTTGAAGAAGTGGAGACATTACTTGTTTCCTAAAGAGTTTGTGTTGTATACAGATCATCAAGCTTTGCAGTATTTGAAAATTCAAGAAAAGTTAAAATCAGAGACATATGAGATGGGTTGAGTTCTTGTAGAGTTATACATTTGTGTTGAAGAATAGGAGTGGCAAGTCAAACAAAGTTGCAGATGCACTAAGTAGGAGAAGGAATTTGTTGGCATAGATGAGTGTAGAAGTACTGGGTTTTGAAGAATTGAAGCACATGTATAAAGATGATCCATATTTTTTTGAAGCATGGAGAGCATGTAAGGAACTAGTACTGGTAGAATGGAGCCAATGGTTGAATTATTTCATTTAGGAAGACATGTTGTTCAAAGGAAACCAATTGTGTATTTCAAGGAGTTCAATGAGGGAGAATTTGATCAAGGAGAAGTATAGTGGAGGTTTAGCAGGAAATTTTGGAGTTGATAAGACAATAGCTTTGGTGAGTGAACACTATTTTTGGCCACAAATATATAAGGATGTAAGGAAGTATGTTCAAAATTTCTAAATTTGTCAAGTTGCAAAAGGAAGTAATCAAAATACTGGATTGTATAAACCTTTGACAATACCAGAGAGAACTTGGGAAGATTGAGCATGGATTTCATATTGGGATTGCCAAGAACATAGAGAGGACATGATTCAGTTATGGTAGTTATGGACAAATTTTCTAAAATGGAGTATTTTATTCCTTGTAAGAAGACTAATGATGTTGTGCATGTTATTGTGAGATTGCATGGATTACCTAAGAGTATAGTTTCAAACAAAGACACCAAATTCATTAGGTACTTTTGGAGAACATTGTGGAAGAAGATGAAGAAAAATTTGAAGTTCAGTTCAACATATCACCCACAGACAAATGGACAAACAAAAGTGGTGAATTTTTTCTTGGTAACTTGTTGAGATGTTTGGTTAGAGATAAAGCAGGAAATTGGGATATAGTTTTATCGCAAGCAGAGTTTGCATACAATAATTCAATAAACTCGAGTACAAGAAAGATACCATTTCAAATTGTGGCAAGAGTAAGTCCCAGAGGAGTTGTAGAACTTAGAGACATCAATATGTAGTATAAGAGGAGTGCGGAGGCAGAAGATTTCATGGAGACATTGCATAAACATATTTAGAAGCATTTGGAAGACATGAACACTAAGTATAAGGAGAAGGCATATGAGCACCAAAGACATAAGGAGTTTGTTGTTGGGGATGAAGTGATGGTATATCTGAGGAAGGAGAAATTTCTAGTGGGGACATATAATAAGTTAAAGATGAGGAAGTTTGGATCATGTAAGATTCTAAGGAAGTTTGATTCTAGAAATGTATATGAAGTAGAGTTACCAAAGACATTTAGTATATCACCTATTTTCAATGTTGCAAACATATATGAGCTTCATGAAGGATAGTTTGCTGGAAGTAGCAGTGAAGTGGATTTGAAGGAGTGATTACCACATCAAGAACTAGAGGAGATTGAGTAGATTTTGGATACTAGAACTAGAAGGAGCACTAGGAACAAGTAGTACAAATAATATCTTGTGAAGTGGAAAGGTAGGCCTGTGGAAGATTCATCATGGATTTCTTAGGATGAGGTGAACCAACTTGGTTTTCCTCCTAGCCCTGGAAAGTGAGGGACTCACTTTTCTTCCAACCCTGAGTGTCTGATGCAAGAGCAACATTGGTTGTAAAGCAATCCTATATCAATCAAAAACATTTATTTTCTTGCATTGCATTCAGTATCAATTTCAATATTTCATTCCACATTTTACTGCATTGTTGTTTCTCATCTCACAAAGTAGGATATATCATCTACACATCAACATCTATCACATATACAAATTTCACACCATTTGCATTTGTCTATCAAAAGTTATCACTCTCAAAATTTCATTTTACTTATTAGTTAGAGCATTTAGGGCCGACCTGGTTCAGTTTTCTCAGTGCAGACCTATTCCAAATCATGTGGAGCTTAATGGGACATTGTACAAGCATCTTGGGTTCATTGGGACCTATATTGGAGATCCACAAGTTAATTTCATTTCGTGTGGAGTTATCTCTTCATGTTTTGAGGCCGACATTCATATGTGATCATTCATCAGGTTATTAACCCTTATAGTCGACACAAATTTTTTTTGGAGCTTGAGAACTATATTTATAAGCATTTGTAATCATTTAGGAAGTAGTTCATTCAGTTAAAAATAGATCGATAGTTAGATTTTCACTTCAACCCTTCGGGGGAATGTAATAAGGTCTTTGGCCAATTGTAATGTTGAATGCCCTTGTGATAGGCTTGTGAGCCCTGGATATTCACCCATAAGGCATATGTTGCATATAAGATTTCCAATTCAATAAAGTATCATATTTTCAAAACATTTTCTTGTGTTATTTGTGTTGTGTTGACTCTAAGTTACATGATTTGGACTATTCTTTTTAAACCCTCCTACCATGACTACACCGTGAACTAAAAATGAAGTACACATACAACAACTAATCAAAGTAGAATTGATATACTAAAATATAAAATTGAACAAGATTTACGCATGAAAGAGAATACCAAAAGAGAGTTTTTTTGTTTTTATTTTTAAGATTTTTTTATGATGATTTTTAAGAATACCTACAATAGATTGACAAGAAAAAATAATGAACAAAAATAATCTAAACACAACACATAGTAACAACATCTACCAAAGAGAACCATTAAATGAAAAGGAAGAAAAGACAATAAAGAATCACCTTCGTCCGACCAAGTGGGCCCAACTCTCCTTCTGGAGGGATCTGGAGCTACTACACCACTACATGAATTTCCTTCGTATTTGCAATCTAATGGACCACATGCAAGTCAAATTATAGAGAAAAGATAATGTGTAAATCAATCTGAAGCAAGAAATAACTACTATAGAGATATGATGGCTCCTTTATGTTTTAAGCTTTCTTGTCCTAAATGAAAAATTAGGAGTTGAAATAATAATTTATTTGGTATAAGACTCAGTTGATTTGAGTTTTTCTCCCATATTTTATTATATAGACTTATGCTCATTTTATTTCCCAAAAGTTCCACTAGGAGAGACCCCATATTGAAGATGTGAAATAAAACATGAATGCCACAATTAAAAGATAGTTCCTTAGAGAAACTCAAGCTTGATCAAAATAAATCTTAGAGGATTGAATGTAAGACAAACAATCCTTATTCATGCACACATTCATCAAGTCTATAGTTGGGGAGCAAAGCCAAATTGGCATGGATAACTCATCATTCAAAATACCAACATGGGATAGTGACCTTCTCCAAAGCTAGTTATTTTTCCTTTATAGTTGGCTTTAGAGAGGTATGGAGGACTTAAAACTTGGGTCTTGTAGTTGTTTTGTCAAAAAACACATATATATGCATGGAAACAAGAAAAAATTCAAACATTCCAATAAATATATCCATGGAAAATAAGCACTTTAAAACCCATAATATAATTATCAAGTCACAATTGTTGAAAGGTTTAACAATGCATTAAATGTACCAAGTCTTTTCAAAGCATGGATAATTGTAGCAACATTATATGGGAATAAAATGCTATCACCAGAGCTCATTAGTTTGTAAATGATAAATGACTTGATATATAGTTGATCTTGTGGAGGCAAAAAAATTTCTACAAATTTGGGTAATAGCCACATAGTTTTCTCAAAAGGGAGAATCAAATCAATAGTCTTGAAAGAAAAATGCAATTGATAAATTGCATAGTTCTCTTAGAAGTGAAAAAATAGGTTTATTAGAATTGAGCAATGTAGGGGCTACTATTTCAATAATTTCAATTGAGCAATTACATAGTTTTCTTAGTAATTTTCAAAGTCACTATTGAAATTATTGTAATAGTAGCTCCTATACATTCAATGGATACAATAATGTTTGAGATAATATTTATATTTATAGATGATCTGAAAAATGTAAGAAAGTTGGGTGGAAGGATGTGCATGTATGTCATCATACACAACAATGACTTGATGTTGATTTGAGTGCATTTATGTGGATTAAAACTAAGATGGTGAGTATAATTATGTTTGGAATGAGAAGCTATAATTGAGTCTTAGCAGGGGATTAAATTTTTACTCTCTAAACATTCAATTTAGAAAGAAAGTAGTGGGATGTGACCTTGTATGACATAATTTTAGTTACAGAGAACCTAATGGTTTACATTACATGAGTTATCAATTGAAGACAAGAAAAGAGAAATGTAATCTGGTACAATATGTCTATCTCTATATTTTTTACATAGCTTAACCATCCTTAATTTTTTGATCCATCCATTGCTAAGTTTTTAGTTAGGGAAATTGGTAAAGACAATACTTCTTTATCAAACAAAATTTTGGCACTTGAGCATCATAAGTTATAGTAAAACATGGTAGGGAGTATTTTATGTAATTCAAGTGCCACCAATGTGGATGGGTTACTCTCCATCATCTCCATACTTATCTTCTCCTCTGTCATCCATTTGTCCACCACCACCACAACAAAATATATATCAGCCATATCATATCATATTATCTATGGTATATTAAATATTTTTGTTGCTATTTTGTTCTTCTTTTATTAGAGTGTGTTTTGTGAGTAGGGTTTTATATCACCCTATTAAACTCTAGTGGATGCATATAAATCCTATGATCTACAATTTAAATTTAGCTTATAAATATTTGATGCGAAGTGTCAAAACGCATTTGAAAGCCACAAAATAATATCTAACATGTTTATTTGAAAATGTAGCTTGATCAAATCATACATTGAAATAAATTCACACAAGCTTTAAGAAGATGCCTAATAAATTTTGACCATAAAACACCTATGAATAGTAGGTATCCTTCAATTCATTTATAATATGTGTATGGTTTGAGATAGGGCCTTAATTTGATGATTGTATACTACTATTTGTGCATCTTTTTATCAATTATAATAAAAAATAAGGAAAATTATCACACAAAAGAGGATAAAATGACAAAAATTATAAAGGGTTGTAGTTGTATATAAGAATATTTATTTATCATTCTATGTTTTTCTTCTAATCATGAACATTCTAACATTGCCCTAAAATTATAATAAAAAGAATTATCAATCAATGCTTTTACATAATAAATAGGCATCACAATGTGAAAATTTCCCTTAGAAGGCACATAGTTACATGGAGATCGTCATACAAGAGGATTATTCGATATTGGGCATGGATCTATCTAGTGTTAGGAGAGCAACTAAATTTATCAGAGTTGTAACTTCCTTTTCTTCACTAATAGTGTCTACCTCTTAATCTCTAGGAAAGAATTTCTTCCCATTGTTTTCCCCTCAAGTCACATTCCTAAAATTACCATTAATGAATATATGATTGGTAATATTTAGATTTTAATCAATGAATTTGATGTTGTTAGTAGTAAAGAAACATTTTTTTAAAATCTAGTCCCTAGTTTTCCCTTTGAATTAGGAAAATAAAAATGGAAGGGTTTGTTACAAAATTGGTAAATTTGAACATCTATGGAATTAGTGAATTTGACATCTATAAATGTGGAAGAATTTGATAATAACTATTGTTAGTGTAAATAGAGTCATTATTCACCTTTCTAGGATTGACCTATTTACACTTATAGCTTAAGTTTACTTAGGTTTCTTAGACTTTTGTCTCACTTTATAACATTGAAACATGTGTCCTCATCACTTGAGACATCTATTGCATACATACTTGCCACTTGCTCACACACTTCTCAAGTGAGCTCACAAGTATTGCACATCTGGAGGGGTAGTCAATACCTTGTCACCTCATCTACCTTGTCTATATATGCAAGGTATCTCGTTAAATTTACACACTCTTCATTTTATATGATAGGCATCTTATTGTGTTCGTCATTTCACTTGTGGAAGGTTATCAATTCACACTTTCTAATCTTGAAATTCGCCAACTTGGTATTAAAGCCATGAGAGCACATTCTTTCCTACATCAAGGTGACTCCCACACATATCCCTATCATTGGAGCGTGGTAGATCCAAATAGACATTTCCATTGCATACAGAAGGTCAGAAAATGAAGAAGAGTCTTTCGTTTGATCAAATTCGATAACTTCTATTTTTTACAATTTTTAAATTCTTGTACTTTATTGTACTATACAAATATGTATGGTTCCATACAAATTAGTGCAATTCAAAAAAATTATAGATTTTTTTTTTAAAAAAAAGAGGACCATTGGCCTATCCAACCTATTTGGAGCATTTTTGTTGTAGCTTGTTTACAAGTTTCACATTGGTTCATGGTTGAACATTATTTATTTGGTTGAGGGTTTCCTTTGGAAAATTGTGAGAAGAGGTTGAATCTTGTGGCAATTTTTTTGGTTTGAAGTCTGCGGGACATTTTTTTGCTAAGGGAGCTCTATATTATATCTTTATGCATTACCTTCATCTTATATTTTCTAAGAGAGAATTATTTTTCAAATGTAATACTAACAAAGAGGTTGAATCAACCTTGGATGAGTAGTGAGACTCGCCAATCCAAGGAATTCTCCATTGTCAATGAGGTTTAAGGCATCACACCATATATTGGTGCCTTTGGTTCTCTATACTACAAGGAGCTTGATGGAACCTTAATTCTCATGTCCCATCTTAAACCCTTGTTGCATTTAGGAGGGTTTTAGGGTTTATTTCCTTGAAATCATTTGAGCGTTCTATTTTGCTGTTGACTCCCTATTTCCCACTGCTAGTCACTATTTAAAAAAAAATCTATTAGGAAACCGACTTCCTTGTCATGGGTCCAAAAAGCTTTGTTATAATGATTTTAGGGGTTCTTAAGTCTATTTCTATCTATCATATCATCCTAAGGAAGTCCCCTTTCTTAAAACAACTTATGAGCACATGTCTAAAAGTTTTCACTTAAGTTCAACTAGCCTTATATCCTTATCGCTCATCACTAATCACTTTTGAAATATATGTTTTAAATCAACGACGAGTGATGAGATGATATCTCTTTAATATCGCTCATCACAAATTGTTCTTTGAAATCCTGATTGCAATTAGCGATGAGCGAGGTTCTTAAGGGATCGCTTATCGCTAATGATTTTTGAATTCTTAAAGTTGTAATAGTGATAAGCAATGACCTCCGAATTTATGATCGTAGTTTCATCACTCATCACCAATATGTTATGAAGAGATTGTTTTAAATTAGTGATGAACGAGAAGATGAGTTTCCAATTGCATCGCATCTCGCGGATTTGTTTTGAGTGCTAAGAGGAGGATTAGTGATAAGCGATATGGTCCCTTTTAAGGAGTTTTCTCTCGCTAACTTGATTACATTATATTTGCAATATCTTTTGTGTCATTAATTGTTATGCAGGTGTACGTGTCAAACTGTGGTGCTTACATCTCTTGTCATTGATGGAAGTCAAGGTGCGAAGTTGAAATAGTGAGGAGTGATGGAGATGAATATGATTGGGAAACCAACCGCAGATCTAAGGGATGAGATTTTATTGCATAAAGCACCTGCATCGCTGATAAAGTTGGACGAGGACGAAGTAAATTAGTGATTGGCGACAACCACCACATGAAGAGGCAATGTGGAAAAATCCTAAGGATTTGATATAAAGCAAAAAGGAAGGTAGCGAGGTGGACTATTAATGTAACGCTCGAAAATTGATCCTTACTAAGCCACAATAAAATACCACACTTATTGCATTCCAAGGATAATAAGGTAAACGATACAATTCCCATAATTGCTCAAAAGGAAAATTCAGATTATATTTCCATTCATGTATGCAAGTTAAATAAATTTACATGACATTAAGGTTCATTGCAATGATACACATATAATTTCCATTCACTTGTCAATAAGGTTCCATAAATTTTCTCAAGTTTTCAATTACATCTCTAACTTTCAAAAGTACATCTATTTCAATATTACATCAATTCTTCTTTTCAATACATCTATTTCAATGTTACAATGTTGATTTATAAATAAAGTTACATTTGCAAGTGGGATTTTCAAGCCATTCATAATAATACATGATTACATTTATAACAAATAAAACTCTGAACTGCAACCGCCATGACACCGCTGGTCTTCTTGCAAGTTGGGCCAAGAGTGTGATTAAGGCGCCTTTTCCGCCCAACCACGAAGTGCAATACTTCCCCGGGTTTCTTCCTAACTCGAAGAAATCCCCAGCCCTACACGAGGAGCCTAGCAACCTGAAACAACAAACGCAGGAGGGAACTCTCGATGCATGCCTAATGCCTATATGCATTCCTAACATGAGAATCACATATTTCTTGCAAAAGGAGGTGGCAGAGACCTATATTCATTTAGTTCTATGCTTTTAGTTCCATCTTTTTCAATGGTGCAAGTGCTTGGCGAAGCATAAAATAAAATAAAAGATAGTTTTAGAGAAGGTGAAACTATCGTCTCTGTGGGTCCACCTTCGACATCCTGTCCCGAAAGTTTCTCAAAATACAGTAATAATGCTTGTTTCCATCTAATTTCACATTCAATTTTACTCATTTTTGATTTCAAAGAAATTTCAACATTATCTAAGGTTTTCACAAAATTTGTCAAAACAGTTTTCCTGCATGCATTCAATAAAATATAATTTCCTTGTACAATTTCAAATGGTTTACCATGCAAAAATAAATTCAGCTTCAATTCTTTTCTTTTAGATTAGTTTCGCTCACAATACGTTTAATAATTTCAGCAAAATGCAAATCACTCTTTTCAGAAAATTCGCTATTTATAACTGTGTTTTCTATAGTCTATATTTGCTATAAAGTTTCATTTTCAGCTCACGATATGGCTTTATGTATTTTCACTAAATTTAGAAAAGATAAAAAAAAAAAACTCAAACAAAAACAATGATATTCAGAAATTCACATATTTCTTAGAGAGACAATACGGTGTGAACAACCAGATTTGCATGTAAATTCAAATTTGTAACAATACACAGTGAATTTACTCTGTTTCTATTCTAAAATTTTAAACTTATAGCTATGAAACTCTCTGTACAGATTTGTATACGTATTCTTTTCGAAGGTTTATATATATATTAGTAATATTTACTCTTTCATATAAATATATGTTCAAGGTAGAATTATTACTATGTAAATATCTATATATGTTTGACTTGTATGCAATGCTGGGTTCATTCCTGGGTAATACCAATGGCAAAATGACAATATTTTCTGTAGATTACAATGATCTCTATGACAAATATAAATATATGAATATAAAACTATGTGCGTCTATATCCTTGTATAAATTTGTATTTTGTATAAAAGAATATATCTCCATTTTTTAATATATATAAATTCAGTATAAAACTACTGACAGAGAGAGCATTTCCAGTGCTAAGATAAACAGAGTAATAAAAACTAAAATCTGCTTATAAGTATGTGTGCTTTTATATATATATATACATACAAACATATATAGATATATATATATATATATATATATACATTACTATTTTTGAAATTGGATGCAATTGCTAATTGTTACGCACAAAATACAACAGATTTGAGATTCGCATAGAGAACAACAGATTTGATTTGCAACTTTTAAAACTATACAAAAAAAATGATAATTGCTATGGTATGTAGTGTGAGGCCAACACCTCCCCCATAGGGGAAGGCGCTGGTTGTGAGGAGGCAGTGCCTCCTCCATAGGCCGTCTGCCCTCTCACAGCGCCACCCTTTCCCCATGGGCGGGGCTGGGGTATAATCCTCAAACATAAAAAAAAAATCCGAAACAAAATAAAATACAGATGATGCCTGGGTTCATTTGATACAATCTCTGTGAATTTCGAAAACTTGAACAGGGCTTTGTCAATGTATATAAATATATATATATATACACAAACATTCTGTGTGTGTGCTTATATATATATATATATATATATAATCTTTTACAGAACCACAGTTGATAACTGGAAAACAAACTCAAGAACCACAGTATATAAAGAAGGAAAAGATTAACCCCAATTCTGAAGGTAGTGTAATTGTGCAATTGTTTTCAATGCATTCCCGAGAATGAGATATATTTTCCCAGATTTCTACAGCTTTTCAATCTAATTCTAATACTTTTCATACAATTTATTCAGTAGTATTTGCATATTTCAACAAGAAATGTGAAAAAGAGTAGAGAACTTGTGATTTATGCTTCCAACTGGAATTGGGAATACTCTTCAGCCAACTTCTTCTCTTGCCTCTTTTCAATCTGGTCTCTCCGAGCTATCCTCTGCCTCTTCCTTCTCCAAAATTGTTTTTCCAGCTCTGAATCTTTCCACTATTTACCCAAGTTCAGTTTTTCAACAAACTATTCTAAGAGATACAACATTTGCTTGGCTACCATCAAAAGCAAAAAGTTGCAGAGCTTGTTTTCCCAGAATTATTTTCAAGAACCGTTACCTTCTCAGGAACTCACTTCCCTATTTAAAATTGCTTTCCATTTTCAATCCTCTACCCTAATCTTGAAAATGTATTTATAAATTAATAATAATTTCCAATTTAATTGCATGTAAATCTCATTTTGAAAATATTTACTCAATCAATGAAAATAAATAACTCATAACTTAATGTTTAACTCAAAAACTCTAAGTTTAACACCAATTAAAAGAATAGTAACATGCATAATTATTTAAATCAATAATCCATAATTAATGCTTAATCCTTTATTTTACCATGCTTTATTCTATTTAATTTACTATTTATTATTTAATTTGTAAATAATTTAAAACAAACACATAAATTAGACATTCCTAAATGCAGTCTATATGAAACTAAGTGCATGTGTGTGATCGAGAGGTCTTCCTGCTTTGTCCTGTCAAGATGCTAATCACCTCTCCTTAATCACATCCTTGGTCTTCGACTTCCTGCAACTCAAGTGCACTCAGGCACACAACAATAATTGAATTAGTATCATATTAAAATATAAATAACAACATTGCATTATATTAATTAAATGCTTCTACTCTATTTTGCTTCATTTCCAAAATAAAACTTATTTAATACTTTTCAACTTTTCATAATTTAAATTAAACACTTTCATTTATCACACACCCAAAACACCATCATCATATTAATCATTAATCTACCAGGTAGAATAAAACATGTAATAAATCCATACAAAGCCAAAAATAATCTACATCAGGATTGAGACGTGACATCCTTCCCCACTAGGAAGAGACATCGTCTCGATGTCTTATTACAAACCTCACAACAAAATCTGAAGCATCAGTGTATCATAAATCTCTAAAAGCAAGAAAACAAAAACAAAAACATGCTAAGATCTCAAATGAGGAAAATCTCTATCAATGTCCTCAGCATTCTCCCAAGTGGCATTATCCTCCGAGTATTGGTCCCACTGGACCCTATATGTCCTTGTTCCGCAACTTAACGTTGCACTCTTCCAATATCCTGATGGGCTCCACCTGCATCACTCCTGGGTCCTGTACCTGCAACGCATGCCAGTCAAGAATATGAGCTACATTTGGATGGTAGGGCTTAAGCACCGAGACATGGAAAACATTATGGATCTAGGATAGAGCTGGTGGCAAAGCTAGCATGTAAGCAACCGGATTAACCACCTCTAAGACATCAAAAGGCCCAACAAACCTAGGGGCAAGCTTTGAGTTCTTGCCGAAAGAGATTGAACTCTTGTGCGACCGAACTCTCAAAAGGACCTTATCTCCTGCAGAGAATTGTCTGAAAGTTCTATTCTTATCCACCAAACTCTTTTGTCGATCGGAAGCTTGCTTAAGCTTTTCTTTGATAAGCTTCATTTGGTCTTCCATTTCCCTCAACATTTCAGGACCAATCACAATCCTATCCTCAACCCTGTCCCAACTGATGGGTGTTCGACATTTCCGTCCATAAAGAGCCTCGAATGGTGTCATACCCAAAGAGGCGTGGTAGGAGTTGTTGTAAGCAAACTCCACCAAAGGCAAATACTCCTCCCATCTATGTTGCTGCTCCATGCAATACATTCGGAGGAGATCCTCCACAACTTGGTTCACCCTCTCAGTCTGACCATTGGTCTGAGGATGATATGCCAAACTAAAATTTAGTTTAGTTCCCAGGGAAGAATTTAGAGTAGTCCAAAATCTGGAAGTCATCTAAGTGTCACGATCTGAAATGATCACCTCTGGCACTCCATGTAGTTGGAAGATTTCCTGAACAAATTTCCTCGCCAAAACCATTGAACCATCCTTGAGGTTCCCAAGAATGAAATGGGCTACCTTAGTCAATTTATCCACCACAACTAGGATAGTATCATGGCGATTCCTAGACATCGAAAATCCCTGAATAAAATCCATAGTTATCACCTGCCACTTATACTCTGGCACCCTGTGCGGATATAAAAGTCCCGCCGAATGGACATGCTCAACCTTAACTCGCTGGCATTCTAGACGTCGAGCTATAAATGCAACAACATCTCTTTTGAGTCCAGGCTAGAAGTATAGAGGCTTGAGTCCCTCAACCATTTTAGTCACACTAGGGTGTCCTGAGTAAGGCGCATTATGGAATTCCTCCAACACCAACTCTCTCAACCCTATAGAGTTAGGAATACACATACGATCCTGGAACCTCAAGATTCCATCATACTCAAATACATATCCTGCAAATTTGCGATCTGAAGAATCCTGCTTTAGGGCTTGTTTCACCCTTTTATACTGCTCATCCCTAGGTAAAGCCTAAATCACCTGTTCTCTGAAACTAGATTTTATGGTAACCATGGCTGCTAAATGTCTTCTCCTGCTCAAGACATCAGCTACCCTGTTTTCCTTCCCTTTAATGTACTCAATGCCAAAGTCATATTCACTCAAAAATTCCAACCATTGCCTCTTACGGGCATTTAGGTTAGGTTGAGTAAAGATGTACTGTAATCCAACATGATCAGTTTTTAATTCAAAAGGCTTACCCATGAGATAATGTCTCCACATCTGAAGGGCATGAACTATGGCTGCCAACTCTAAGTCATGGGGTGCGTAGTTTAACTCGTGTTGTTTCAACTTCCTCGATTCATATGCCACCACTTGTCCTTCTTGCATGAGGACAACTCCTACCCCTTCTCCTGATGCATCAGTAATCACTGTAAAATGACCATTCAGGTCAGGTACAACTAGAATAGGTGCAAAAGTGAGCTTCTCTTTTAGCAACTGAAAAGCTTTCTCACACCTGTCACTCCACTCAAATTTCTTTCCCTTCTTCTGGAGTGCGGTAATGGGTGCTGCTATTGTTGAGAACCCTTGCAAAAATCTCTTGTAATACCCTGCAAGTCCCATGAAGCTTCGAACTTCTGAAACATTCTACGGTGCTAGCCAATCTAAGATTGCCTTAATCTTATTTGGGTCTACGGCTATCCCATCAGCTGAAATAACGTGTCCCAAATAATGCACCTCAGATCCGAAAAAGGTACATTTGGTCATTTTCCCGTACAACTTATGTTCCCTCAACCACTGCAATACTATCCTCAAATGCTTCTCATGCTCTTCCTCTAACTTGGAATATATCAAGATATCATCAAGGAAGATTAGAACAAAATTATCCAAGCAATCTCGGAAAACACTGTTCATTAAATTCATGAAAGCTGCAGGGGCATTGGTTAACCCAAACGGAAGCACTGTGAATTTGTAGTGCCCATACCTTGTCCTGAAAGCAGTCTTATGAATATCTTCATCCTTTAGCCTCAACTGATGATACCCCGATCTCATATCTATTTTAGAGAATACCTTGGCATCTTTCAACCGGTCAAACAAATCATCGATACGGGGAAGCATGTATTTATTCTTGATAGTAACCTTGTTAAGCATCCTATAATCAATGCATAATCTCAAGGTCCCATCCTTCTTCTTCACAAATATAACAGGAGCTCCCCAAGGCGACACACTTGGTCTAATGAAACCTTGTTTCAACAATTCCTCCAATTGGGCTTTTAGTTCATATAACTCTGTTGTATTCATCTTGTAGGGTGCTTTGGATTGAGGTTCTGCACTAGGTATCAAATCAATTGAGAAATCAAATACATGCTTAGGTGGTAACTCAACTAGCTCTTCAGGAAAAACATCCTCAAATTCTTTTAGAATGGGATGATCATTAACTGAGGATTTTGCCTCATCAAGGTCCTTGACCTTTATTGCATATATAGTGCATCCCCTTATGCTTGCCTTCTTTAATTGCATGGCTGAAACTTGCCTAAGTTCCAGAGGCCTTTTTACACCACTAATCTCCACATGATTACCTTGATCATCAAGAAACCTTATTGTTTTATCTTCACAATCCACAAGGGCCTTATGTTCAAAAATCCAATTTATCCCTAAAATCACATCATAAGATCCCAATGGTGCTACATACAAATTAACTTGAGTTTTGAGCCTAGGGAGTTCAAGTTCACTACAAAACAGGCATTGCTCTACCTTCCTCTCTACCCGGTTCCCATATTGAACTTTCCATGAATTTGCCATATAGCCTGGTCTAACTGATAATTTAGATATAACACGAGGATCCACAAAACTATCAATGGCACTAGTATCAATCAAAATAGAAACAAAAGTTCCAAAAAGTTTACCCGATAGCTGAATAGGAGTGGATTGATAATCTGCTTGGCGATTGTCAACCATCGCATGAATATGATGTTGATTCCTGTTATTCTGCCTGTTAACCCTCTGAGGGCACACACTGGCGTAATGCTCACCACCACAAGTATAACAACCCCCATGAGGTGCCTTAGGCCTGTCAGAAAAATATTTCCTGTTATTATCATTCTTCTTATTGAAATTAGCCCTCTTGTTGTTAGTCTGATATCCATCATTACGGTTCTGAGGACTACCACCCCTTTTTAAATTTCTGATCTGCCTGTTATTATTCCCCTGGCTGCCCTGATTACTCTGATTACTCTGATTGCCCTGGTTATTGTTTCCTTGGTGATTTCCTTGGAACTTCTTATTGCCATACTTGGCTTCCCTGCTTTTCTTATAGTTTGCAACCTGCTGCATTTTATGTTCCTGTAAGAGTGCCAACTCAAAGGCTTCATCCATGGTAGCAGGTCTATGCATATCCACCTCATTGCCAATTTGAGGCCTGAGCCCCAAAATGAATTTTCGGATATGAAACCTCTCATCATGCTGGTACTGGGGTACGTACTTTATCAATTGAGAGAATTTCTCCCAATACTGAATCACTGTCATTCCTCCCTGAATGAGCACCTAGAATTCTATCATTTTCTTATCAAAATATGACTACAGAAGCCATCTCTTCCTAAAAGTCTGCAAAAACTGTTCCCATGTTACCTTGCCAAGCAAGAATTGCTTATCCGCCCTTTCATTCTCCCACCATGTAGCAGCTTCACCCGTGAGCTGGTAGGATCCCCATTCAACTTTAGTTTCCTCGAATAGGTTACGAAGGGAAAAGTACCTTTCCATCTCAATAATCCAGGCTTCAACCCCATCACCAAAAGATTTACCATCAAACTTGGGTGGCACCACCTTCTTGAGGTCCTTGCCCAATTCCTCAGCTACCTTAGTTAACTTGCTTTGATTCTTATCAGCTTCAGGATTTTCTCCGTTTGGTTCATTCCTGATGTTTTCACTCTCACCAGGTTCAGACCTTGTTGGTCCAGTTTGCCTTGCCTATTCAAGATTATCTATCCTAGCCTCTTTCCTACTGAGTATGGCCAGAATCTGATCCAATTTATCATTGGGATCACCACGGGATGCTCCTTCCTGTTCCCTCTGATAATACCTACCCTCCATTAGGGTTACCCTAGCAAAACATAACATCAAGCGTAATTAGGCATAGGTCCTAGAGTTGAACCTTGTTGCTCTGATACCAAAATGTAACGCTTGAAAATTGATGCTTTTTAAGCCACAATAAAATACCACACTTATTGCATTCCAAGGATAATAAGGTAAACGATACAATTCCCATAATTGCTCAAAAGGAAAATCCAGATTATATTTCCATTCATGTATGAAAGTTAAATAAATTTACATGACATTGAGGTTCATTGCAATGATACACATATAATTGTCATTCACTTGTCAATAAGGTTCCATAAATTTGCTCAAGTTTTCAATTACATCTCTAACTTTCAAAAGTACATCTGTTTCAATATTACATCAATTCTTCTTTTCAATACATCTATTTCAATGTTACAATGTTGATTTACAAATAAAGTTACATTTGCAAGTGGGATTTTCAATCCATTCATAATAATACATGATTACATTTATAACAAATAAAACTCTGAACCGCAACCGCCATGACACCGCTGGTCTTCTTGCAAATTGGGCCAAGAGTGTCATTGCGGTTGCGGTTCAGAGTTTTATTTGTTATAAATGTAATCATGTATTATTATGAATGGCTTGAAAATCCCACTTGCAAATGTAACTTTATTTGTAAATCAACATTGTAACATTGAAATAGATGTATTGAAAAGAAGAATTGATGTAATATTGAAACAAATGTACTTTTGAAAGTTAGAGATGTAATTGAAAACTTGAGCAAATTTATGGAACCTTATTGACAAGTGAATGGAAATTATATGTGTATCATTGCAATGAACCTTAATGTCATGTAAATTTATTTAACTTGCATACATGAATGGAAATATAATCTGAATTTTCCTTTTGAGCAATTATGGGAATTGTATTGTTTACCTTATTATCCTTGGAATGCAATAAGTGTGGTATTTTATATTGGCTTAGTAAGCATCAATTTTTGAGCGTTACAATTAACTGTTGATATAGTTTTAAAGCTGAAGGATCAACGATCAAGGTTTAAAACTGAATGACTAATTGTCAGTTTGCTTGTGCGAGCTTACTATTAAGTATTAATGGTGACATGCTCCCCTCTCGGCCATAATAGAAAGTAGATATCTGGTTTATCATGCATCCTAATTCACTACCTGACAGAAAGAATACCAGAGGATGAAGAATTTGCAAGGAAAGCTCCAAAAATTATCAGCAACCAGAGTGACATTGCTTTCATTTGGGTAAGCAAAGTTGATACTTCCTTTTAATTGAGGTAGTAAGGTGAATGCCTTGGAAAGTTGATAGGAAAATTGATGGAATGTGCAATTTAGTTTTTTTTGGTGATTTCAATTGATAATTGAGCACTGTATAAATTGTAAAGAAGGGTATCATGTTCAATAGTAGTGTTTTATCCTTTCATAGTTGTGAAGGGTTTTATTTGGCCATAAGAAATTGTAAACCCTAGTTTCCATTTGCGTTACAAGCATGAGTGACCCAAAGCCTAGTGAATCCAGTGTTAGACCAGAAAGGAACCAAAGCAAAAGAGGGTTAAAAGACTTAATACTCAGCATGCTTCAGCTGAAATTAAGCCTAAGCCAGTGACTGTGTCTAACCCTTTGCCTGGTACCTCTACGGCTTCCACGAGGTCCAAAAGTGCAAAGAAGGAAACATAAAAGTTTATGCAATAAACTTCTAGAGGTATCAAAGAGGGAGGGTCACGAATTGGTAAAAGGCCCACAAGACAAGTTGTTGTTACCACTAGGCTGATTGATAATGTTGGTGAGATTGGTGAGAAACCCTAGCCCTAGAGTGGATGGCAATTATTTTGGTATGCTTTCAATAGGCGAAATTATAGTAAACCTACATGCTATTTATGGGGGTTGAACCTTGGAAAGTTAGTAGTTCCAAATGTGTTTGTGGAAGTTGATTTAATGATGGAGCTAGCAAGGCACTATGACCCTACTGACAGGAAAATCAAGAGTGAGAAGGGTGATATAATCTTGGAGGTGACAAAGGATAAAATTCTGAATGTGTTTGGGTTGAATCCCAATTACACTGCAAAGTTTAGGTGTGCTAACTTGTATGTCGAATATGAAAGGAGAAAATTTGCATACAAAGAAGCAATACTTGTGCGACATAGAAGGAATAGGAAAAAAATCATTGTTCAGGATGCTGAACCTTTTGAGTGTGAAGAATTTGAAGATTATTTCAAAAAAAATTACTATTGTTTAAACTAAGTGCTAGCTCAAGATTTCGGGGTTAGAATAGCCCCTGATTTGTTGGTGATGGTGGCAGATATACAAGAATACAATAAAAAAAACTGGTTTTGACTATGCTAACTTTGTTGTTGAGTGAATGCATGAGGATTTTCTTAATTTAAAAAAGGAAGTGCTCCCTCTGTCTTTCCCCCATTATTCCTTACTGATGCACATGCTCTTGTGGGAAGGAGATTATGAGTGGAAAATGAAATTAAATCTGAAGATTAAGGACAGTGAAAATAATGCTATCCCTGTGCAAATGTGGACATACATTTGGGATCAGGATTGCTCCAATACTAATTACATCTTGTTTGCCAATGTTATAAAACATGGTATCTTAGAGTCATTGGGTGTGGCACCTAAATTTAGACTTTCTCTAGAGATCAGAAGTGTTATGCGCCCAAAGGATGTATCAGGCTCTATAGCACCACATAATTGGGCTGACTAGTTTTTACATTCTAAATATACTTTGATCAGGGTTTATGGAGCTAAGGTGGCACCGCATTGTTTACCTTTGTATGTCTCAGATAGATTGGATTTCATGGAGCTCATGTGGAAAATTGATGTTATGAATTATGAAATGTTTAGAAAGGACAGAAAGGGCTCTGCAGTAAATGCTCAATGTTCTTTTGCTTATTTTAAAGTCACTGCCCTTGAAGGGTATGAAAAATTGGGCATTATGGTCAATAATCTCAAAATGTCTATCGATGAGATTAGAGTTTTTGATCCAGAAAGATTTGTGGCTGGAAAAAGAAGACAAAAGAACTTAGGCATCATACATCATGAATTCCTCTATAGAGATGATGTACTAAGGAATTTGACAAGTGATGAGGCTGTCATGGTTAGGAAAAGGGATTGGAAAACTATGACAAATCTTGAGGAAAAGATTATGAAAAGGAATGCCTTCTACATCAGTCCATACAATGAGATTGCAAACCCCTTGGAGAGGGCCTTTACCATGATAAGGGACTATTAGTCTGGTGAGTTTAAGATAAAGGTAAAGGAGGATGTAGACAAAGCCCAGGTACTCTTAGAGCAACAATGACAACAACAAGCTATGGATG
>VDFB02168118.1:73390377-73420405 GCA_007258455.2 Sequoia sempervirens
ATATTGTGCAATGTTAGTATCATCTATCAACCAAAATAATCTATGAACTAAAGACTTACCTTCATTACCTGAACCCATCAAAGCATTACACCACTCGACAATTGATTTTGTATCTATCAAATTTTCATTATCTTTATACTTTAACTTTTCTCATGCTATGGCTCTTTTGATACATGCTCTTGCACCATCATTGATCCCCCTTTCCATTCCTAGCCTCACAAAAGTTCCACATATGTTGAACACTTATAATATTATGCACCTTTCTCATCAAATAGAACATCCACAAGTTTTTGAATTGTGATGCACAATTATCCGACCATATGATATACTAATGGAATGGTATGCCCCTTCTAGCCAAATCATGGTATAACACCTGAAAGAAACCTTACATAAACTCTGTAGAATGCATGTGATCATCACTGATATAAAAATGATACTCCCTTATGACCTTTTTGTCATCCTCTCTATTGTCATTGGTATGAATCAATGTTATGTTAAAAAATATAGCAACCTATGTGGAGTTGTAATATTGTGATTAAACCTCATGCTGTGGTTGTAAACTGTAATTCTCTACAAAGTTGATGACTGAAACAATTCTACCAAGTGCAAATGTGTCCTTGCATAACTTGAATTGCAAGTACAACCATCAAGCTCTATGGGTATGTCTTGCATACTCATACACTATATTGTCACGAAATGTAGATGTAAACTAATACACTAGAATATTTTGAATAACCAAATCACACCTTTTGGTTCTTTACCATTTTTTGTATTGTGGGACACTATCTTATACTTGCTTAAATCTACTATTTCATTTCCAATTGCATGTGTACTTTCCATATGTTCACATATTGGCATACATTGCAAGCCACCATAATGCTAACATGTTTCATCTAAGCATAATTTCTTGTAGAATAATTGACCTTCCTCTCTTTCACATAAAATTGTTGATATGAAGTCTATTGAAGATGTAGGTGGGGCATGTATACCACAATCCTACAAAACATTATTAGTATGCAAATCTAAACATATAGACCGATAAACATCAAAACGGTTAGAAAACTCAATATGTGCTCTAAAACAACAAGTAGTGTCTATGTGATTTATTTTGACATAGAAAGGCTTTAGTATTTCAAAAAATCTTTGACAAATTTTGACTTGAGGATACATCTCTAGAAATTTACCAAAAAAAATATGTTTGAGTCATATCCAAAAAATGCTTTGGATGTGGCTCATGGTTTCGGCTACCAATTCTCCTTCTTACCACATCCCTTTGATTTGGGGATACCCTTGTGTTATTCTTCCAAAAGTATTCAATTAGGGATCTCAATGCTTCAACAATTTGTTTATCTTTTAATGGTAGTCTCCCTGAGAATTCCCATAATTCATTGTCATCAGTGTCCTCAATTCTTTGGCACCTGCCAACAACTCTCAATAAAATTTTTCTATTTATTCTTAATTCTTGACTTGTTTTTCTAATGAGATGATATTTCTTCATTTGATTACTCACTATTGTTGATGCAATGGCACGTCATGTGACATTACTATCGTTGGTGTGTGAGGTGTTACCCATAATCTCATATTCACTCATTAGATTCTTCACAATAGATTTATCACTTGAAGTTTTCGATGTTCTCAGCCCAAAAATATTCAATGGACCTATACTTTAGATTTCTCATCATTTTAACAAATATTTGACATCTTCTGATTTCATTTAATTTTTCAAAGAATTCTCTCCAAATATTATTAACATATCTTCTACAAGTATGTTTTGGAATCTTATATCTTCCATTGGCTGCAGAATTTTCTCATCAATATCAATCAAAAACTTGGAATTTCTATGCAAAATTTTAGGAGGTGTTCTCAAAGATAAATTTTCCTCAACATTAGGAATTTCATTAATATTTAAATGAGATGGGATATATGGCATACCTTCGATCGGAGATGGAATAAATGGTGTACCTTGAAGTTGAGATGGGAAAGATGGCATACCTCCTTCTTCACATGTGAGTGATGATGTACTTTCAACTTGAGATGCAGTAGATGGTGTCCCTCCATCTTGAATTGTGGTAGAGTACATGTCTCCAACAATGAGATTCAAATCTCTCATTGCACAAATCTTATTCATCCATTCCCTTTGTGCTACCAATACCATATCCCTCATTGATGGTTCATGTTCCTCTTCAATTTGCATGTATTCTTCTATCGGGTTCAATTTCCTCTTCTCATGAAGTTGCCTCATTTTTTTCTCTTTTCTTTGCATTCTTAGCTTCTTTCTCATCCCATGTTAGATGAATCCTTGATCATTTCCTCAACATGATGAATAATTGCATTTATAGCATGAAAAAGAGATAAAGATTAGTTCCACCATAGTACTATAAAGTAAATTCATAACTTACACAAATCTTAAATTTGTCGTGAAATTACAATACCGACAATATATGATAGTCCAAAAGAGGCATGAGGAAGGGTAGTAAGGAATATGATTCAACTAAGGAAATTTTTATTGATTCTCAAGTTTGTGCATGAAGACGGCAGAAAAGAGCATTAGGAGGAACAACTTGTAATGAATTAACATTCATAATTAGCCTATGGCTGTCCTACATTCATTAGGGCTGTCATAATGGACTTATGATACTCCAAATGAAGCTATGACTATCATAGATTCATTAGGAATTCCATTTAATGAGTCCATTTTAGAATTCCAAAAGGCTTTCCACCTTAATATATTTTCTTCCCCAAAGATCAAACCAACATAAGATGTGTGGACATTGATAAAGTTTGGTACCTAGATAGTGGATGTTAAAATCATATGAGTGGAAATAAAACTTATTTGCATTCATTATAAAAGTATTTAGTTTGATCAAAATAGGGAACAATAATGTTATGCTATAGGCATAAAACATAATTTCTTAAGCATTGGACTACTAGACCTAAAAGGATAGAAAGTGTTGACAAAAAGAAAGTGCATGTTATCTTTGAAAAATGGGAGGAAAAAAGTGCATTCTAGGCTCTGACATCTAATAGCTAAAAGACATAGGTCTACTTTTTGAAGCATAAATCTGAAACTTTTAATAAGTTCAAAGAATTCAATGCCCTAGTGATACTTAACAAAAAGATATTGTAGCAAAGACAAAGAATATGACCATGATGGATATTGCAAGAAATATGTTGAAGGTTAAGGGGATTCCAAATGAATATTAATGTGGAGTTGTTTGACAATACTATAGTTTCCAAATAGATGTCCCACAAAGGTTGTGTGTGACATGATTTCATAAGAAGCATGGAAAAATTGCAAATGGAGCATAAAGCACTTCAAATTTTATAGGATACATGGAATATGCATTTGTGACAAAGGAAAGGATGCACAAGTTGGATGATAGAAGAAGAAAGTGCATCTTCGTAAACTACACTAAAGAATCCAAGGCATAACATTGTATAACCCTATCATATAAAAGATTGTAATTAGAAGGAATGTTTAGTTCATAGAATCATTACTAGTGTCATAGATTCATTATGACTACCATAATGAAGTTATGCCAGTTCCAATGAAGCTATGACTATCCTAAGATGGTTTTGAAAGACCTAATGAAGTTAAAGCTATGATTAATATGATACATTTGATTATATTAATAAAATCTAATCTAATCCCTTAGCAAAATCAAATCCCAAAATCAGCATGATAACAAAATCAAAGCATTATATTAAGCACGTATGATTTAAGAAGTGATAAAGAAACATAAGAGAATGAAGTAAAATGTAAAGAACATGTATAAAGACTTGACATACCTTAAAATTGAAGATTCGATTGGAGAAACTACCCAATTATGTGTAGTTTTTTTCTTCTTGCATCAAACTCCTCAACAATTTGAGCTTTTCAATGAACTTGCTTCCTTTTCAAGTTCAATTCTATATACATCTAATAGAATTACTAAAAACTATAGAATTAACCAATCTATAATGTTATAACAATTCAATCATAATTAACATCAAGCAACATTACAAACATGAAAATTTGAGTTCATATAATCAAATTTGATGTAAAAACTCTATTATTTCCTCTTTTCTAAGTTGACAAACTATAAAAAGGTGGTGGAATGTGTAAAAATTGTATGTGCTTTCCCCAATAGCATGAAAATAATTACTCGTGTATTTGTTTAAATCCAATTGAGTACCAAATTGGTAGCTTTAACAACTATTAGAAACTAATAAACATAGAATGGGTCCTTAGAAGAAATACACATAAATATTTATGTTTTAATTCATATAACTACAATAACAATATATATAATTTTCATAATACTATGAGAATACATATTACTAATATAATCCTGATCTGATCAATGCAAAGAACAAGAGAGAAATTTCTTATTAAGATATCAATGCTAACTCAAGCCAAGAATCCTCTAAATAATTAGACAAGAAATAGTGTGCCAAGATAATTCTTACTCTATAATTCCAAAACATGTTCTATTCTAAAACTTAAAGGTCACTTGTAGTTGCTTTTCCTATCTTTTCCTTTTTCCCTTTACATAAGAGATAAATAACTTGAAATTTCTTTTACCCCTCATTTTTACTGGCATCAGAACAGTATAAATCTAAGACCTTCATAAAAAAACTGTGGATAATGTAAAAAGAAATAAAATAATGAAATAAGAACTACAAATTTAGAAGGTATGTGTTGGAAGTTTTTAATAATACCTGATATGTTATGTTTAGCTAAACTATGAGAAAATAGTACCTTATCTTCTAGCCTAGAGCTGAACTAGAACTAGAGTATGTCCACGTCCTACCATATGGAGCAAGTGTGGCCAACTCAAGCTAATCTAGTGCATGCTTTGCTGCCGTTTCCTCTATAGATAAACCAAACATTCAAAAACAAAACATATATATAAGATCAATGCAACATACAAGACAAATGCAATCGTTCTTATTCCTTGGGTCCATACAAGATGCCATTGGGATGTTATCTTTTCTCTCTTGATCTGTAATATATTAAGCAATGACTCCTTTATTAGAATCATAGTAGCAAGTTCTATCAATAGTCTGAAAAAACAAATCTGACTATATTTTCTTGCTGTCAGTTGCATTAAAGCTTCGTGCTCCTCTTCAAGTCAAAATTACTGTGGCTTTGATTCAATAAAAGATCAGACATTCAAGACCTTACCATGTACAGGGAGACTTCATATTATCTAAATTGTTATAGATTTCTCTATCTTCTTTAGAGGAAATCCATTTCAATTATTAACAAGGTTGGAGATTTTATTGCACATGAAGTCGCATCTCTTACAAACAAGGGACAAACTGTTTATTGCAAACAGGAAGTTCTAAATTTCGTCTCTAAAGTGTATTATCAACAAAAACAGGGCAGGATTACAGTGTCTTTCATATCATAACAAAAAATAATTCAAACACGCAAATATATCTGAGAGAATTCTCCATCCTCTTATATATAATGCATTTTGAATTCACAAGGCTATTTATGGGCATAATTCTGGCAAATCTACATTGCAAAAAACAAATTGTAATTAACAATTCCAAGTAAATGTCCAATAAATCCAGTGTTAAACTAGAATGATAAAATCTGTTCATCAAGCAAAAGTTAGACTCGAACTATGTCCACCCTATCTATTTATAGAACTGAAATTCAAGAAGATTAATTCAGATCTTGAACTCAAAGATTGTATAACCTGGGAGAAGGTAGTGAGCATGCCACTTGCTTTACAATCAATAAGTGTAGGAACAAAATATAAAGATGCATCAGAACGGCATACGGTAAATACACCGTCAGCAATTCACTGACGGAAAATTCACTGCCAATAATTTATCGTGGGAAAATTCACCACCATGACAATTCACCGCACGAAAAATTAATTGCATGAATTTTTGACCGTTAATTTTCCATGGCGGTGAATTGCTGGTGGCAGTGAATTTTCCCGCGGTGAATTGTTGATGGTGAATTTTCCATCGATATGTTGTACCTACCTGGTATTCCCCACCCAGTGATATATTTGGTATTGAAGGAGGATATTCCAGCTATGCTCCTGCATCCAGTCACTAGTTGATCTCCTTCCTTGGGTTTGACTCAACTCACAAATATTTTCTCTCTCCCCAACAATTCTGCGGGTTCTGCAAGAATGTTGATAAAGAATTTATCCTACTTTGTGTTGCTTCGAGACATGAGGAGATATGTTATTACCATACCAGGCTAGGCATTGGCCTTTCATGAGCACCAACTGGATCAATGCTAAAGACATGACCTCCACGAGGTTGACAGAGCATCATCTTTATTGCCTCTCTACAACAAATCATTGTTCCCAATGTATTCGTAGACACGACTTCCATGAGAGCTTCCTCACTGGTCTCCATCAAAGGCTTATAAATGTATGTATTTGAGCTAGCATTATTTATTTGTGGTACCATATGGCATGACATTTGCATGGGTTCGACCATCGGGATTGCAGATACCATCACCATGTACCCCTTATTTTTTTAAATCCAATGGAATTATGAAAAACTTTTTATGAAGAATTTTTGCCCCGATCTATGGTGTCGATCTACAGGTAATTGGCAGTCATGGTATGCAGGTGAGGGCATTATTTTCTTTTATTATGCCCACATATTGCATGGCGCC
Organism: Sequoia sempervirens; assembly: GCA_007258455.2. Lineage (NCBI taxonomy): Eukaryota > Viridiplantae > Streptophyta > Pinopsida > Cupressales > Cupressaceae > Sequoia > Sequoia sempervirens. The sequence continues at coordinate 73,397,012 of VDFB02168118.1, forward strand.
TATGACTCCTAACGGATTCTACTCTCATTGCCACGACTTGGATTTTTACAGTTTAATGACAACTGCTATACTCTAATTATGATTTCCCTTTTGACTAGGTACCACAAGAGCTGGATTTTGTAGAAACTTGATTTCAAAGATTTGTTTGTCCAAAAAAATTATAATTTCTGGCAAGCAATTATGTTCAAGAGGGGTAAAATAAACTTAATGACTTCACTTAGTGTTGCAAAGACAGTTGTCAATATATCAAAAGATTGACTTCTTAATTTTTGATACAACCACCAGAGTTAATGAATCTACAGGAGGTTGTGTTGCACAACACAAGGACACTGGAAGGGCGCACACCTTACAACAATCCCACCCCAATGCAAGTGAGAGGTTCGAACCCGTGACCCAGACTCTGATACTAATTGTTGCAAAGACAATTCCCGATGCACCAAAAGATCGACTTATTAATTCCCAATACAACCGCCAGAGTTAATGAATCCACGAGAGGCAGATAAACCATGTCACAAATCCAAGCGTTGTGCTACACAACACAAGGAGACCAAGGGCACACACCTTGCAACACTTAGACCACGATTTCTTATGCTAACAAATCACAATTCATCAACCATTATTAAACGTTGGCTTATTCTACGTACACAACATTTATCATCTTAATTTCAAGTTGCATCCAACTTGCCAAGTTCCAAAGAGTAAAGTCCCAAGTGTAGAAGCCAATTGTACTCCAAACTTCAAATCCAACTTCCAATACCAAGAAAACGCATTTACAAGGAGACAACTAGGAATCAATAAGTGCTACAAAGTGTTCTCACCTAATAATGGTGTATCTAATATATCTTAACTAAAATTTACAAATATTTTGCAAGGCAACTTGTGGCAATCAAAAACGTTAATCTTTCATAACTGTGAAATAAGATACACATAATTATACTCACTCATATTGTAAAAATTATGAAATATATTCTTACTAGGTACATTATTGCCATGCAAGTATAAAAATCTATAAGTAACAAATAAATTGACCATAAATTGTATGGACTCTCTATCACGAGATACATTGTTACCTCATACTAGAAGATTCTCAGATGCACTATAGGGAGTGGGCTAGGTGACCTTACATGGAAGGAAGGACTCATTATGACCCCCAAGGACTACTTCTAGCACAATGTACAATGAATGTTCCCCCCATAGTAGAAAAAAGAGAAGGTCTATGTGACCCCCCAATAGAATGTGAACTGATGAACTCCATGTGAGGAAACGCTTCCTCTGAAAATTGGTAGGAGAAGAGAAACCATGCAGCCTTCCCTTAAAATGATGCCTTTAGTGTTGACCTAAATGCTCAACACTAGATGTTGAAGATGATCCATGATCGTTGAACAATCTTGATCCCCATGGGAAGAAACAACACCACAAATATGTGCAAGATGACTTCCCATTCCTAGTAGGAATATGTAGGAAGTAAGATGAAAATATTTGAATTTCATACATTGATCCAAAGACTGAAATGTTTTTAATGATGCCTTCAAATGATGTTCAAAGATCTCCACACCAATGCTGATGTGTGATGGATGTTGATAAGATGGAACATGTACTATATAAGATTCAAGAAAAGGGATCATGGATGTATGACGACAACTAAATTGATGTGAATCTAATACTACTATAAATGATATCAACATAGATGATGACTGAGTTGGATAGGTCAACTCATGAATATTTGCACAATTTGTCACGATAAAAGTTGATGTAGGCAAGGCAAGGGAATGTCTAATGATGGCAATGGTGATGCAGCTCCATCAAAGTTGACATTATAGAGGATATGAATGTCCTCAACAGTATCATCCAAATTTGAAATTCAAGATTCTACAAACAAATATGTGGTGTCTGGTAGATATGCATCCAAATATGGTGGATTTGGAACAACAATAGTAATTTTTCGATTCAAATAATCACTAGAACCCATGGATGATTCAATACTAGATTCAAATGTAGCAAAGGTGATTTAGGTTTTACAATCTCTTGAATAGATGTTGGAAGAGATTATGTGAGAAACGAGGAAAAAATTCATCCAAATGTTGAGTGCTCCCACAATATGTGCACTTCAATTTGCAATTTCTAGAAATGGTATAATTATTAGTAAATTTTAATGTTAAATGCAAGTATTCTCCCCAAAAATGATTAGTGTTGAAGCATACCCCTCCAAAACAATGTGCAAGAATTTTTTACAAGTTATGAAGATTGGATGCCGAAATATTCTATTTATAACTCATGGAGATTTTTACATTTTATGAGAAAATGACAATCTAGATCTTAATTTTAAATGCAAAATTGAATTCCTCATGAAATTTTAGTAGAATTTTTTTTTTGCAAAAGTTTAATAAGTGGGGTGAAAGTTATGCCCCATCGAATTTCACTTACAATGTTTACTTTAGAGGCTTAAAAATACATTAAAACAACATAATTTCCAAATCATCGTGACCAAAACATGTCAACAATGGAACCAACCTCTCATTGACTATTCACACTTGAGATTTTGACTATTTGTTTACAAGTTATGCAAAATGAAAAAATCCCCCCTTGCAAGCACTTATATGAACTATCGGTTAGATATTTAACCTTAACCATTAGTTGTTATAATAGTTAACAAAAAAATGCTTGTAACAAATGTAAAATTAGTGTTAAGTTAAATCAAATGTCTCAACAAAATGGCATATACCAAAAGGTGGTAAATGTGTAGTCACTAGTCAAATAGTTAATGGCAAAGAAGGGGTCTCCTTGTGCTAGAGGGTTTGACTCAGTCCAGTTAACTTTGTGCATGCACATGGTCACTGGAAACACAGAATAACAATCACTCTAAAAAAATACCAACTAATATACCACCAATGGTAGAGGGTGCAACTATGCGAGGCGTGTGAGAGGGCCTTTGAGTAGGTCAATGAGAATCTCATAGGGGGGAATACCCAATAGTTGAGCATGTTTCAATAGTTGTGATAGTAGTTGTTTATATAATGTCCAATAGTTGTGATAGTAGTTGTTTATATAATGCCCAATAGTTGTCATGAATTGACTACCCATAATTAAACAAAATGTATTCTTTTGATATAAAAAGCAACCAATCATGTGATGCCACATTAGCGCTCAACTACCCATGATGTGAATGCACAAGTATTGGTCTCACTTTTTTTTGGGCCTTTTTGGACACCTTGACAAAAAGCATGTTGATGTGGCATCATATTTGATGATGTGGCCCTGAAATGAAAGTTATAAGCAGGGGACTTCCCAAGTAAGTTGTAAAAAATTGGGAGTGATTTGAAATTTTCACATAGGATAATTAGAAGCGTGAAGTTCGAGTTCACAACTACTCGGTCCTCTCCCCTATGCCTCTAACCTGCACATTACAAGCAATAAAAATAATGCCAAAAAAAGAGGTGCACGTGGTGGTAATGGTTTGATGCAGCCTATGGAAGATTTTTGGAAGGCCTTGAGGAGAGTTTATCGATCTTTGTGCTTGGAAATGACATTTGAAAAGTAGTTGTAGGTGTATGGAGGCACAAGGAGGGGAGTGGAGGCCACATAGTGCTTTGGGAAGTGGCATGAAGTGTATGGCACTTCTTGATCTACCAACAAACACCAATGTAAAGGACTACACAAGTATAAAAGGGATAATTCGTTGGAACTAGAAATGGATCATGTGTTGAGAAATAATGTGAGGGATTTGTTGGTTATTTTTTAAGAACCAAACTGATCTCTAGAAGTACCTATGGATTTTTCCATTTCCAATTATCAGTAATTCTAAAGGGATTGGCCAACAAACAAATAGAGGTTGCTAAACTTCTATTCCTACTCTTTGGGCTCTGTGAAACCCAGGAGGGTGATCCCACAATGTATACCTAAAGACTTTTCACAATTACAATCAAATACATTGTTAATAACAGATATCTCTCATGATACCACTTAATAGTAACATTGAATAAGTTGGCAGCTTATTATGTCAATGTTATATATATATATATCGGATATGAGAGAAAAAAACACCAAAAAAACAAATAACAATAGTGTTCCTCTGATATTTTATGGTTAAAAGATTGAGTAGTTAATGAATCAACATTGTAAGTGTAACACTAATGCCCTGCATGAACCAGTGTCTTTATCCCAAGCACGGAGTCAATACCTTTTGACATAACCTGATAACAATTCAGATAATAACACATATAACCCCAAGAAATATTGCATTACAACATTCCTCTGTGACGTTCAGGATTATCACTTCTTACAAATATCCTAGCACATAGTAATTATAAGTTATCAATCTCATATAAGCATTTACATCAATTCATTGAATCAATAAGCAAACATGAAACTGAACATCCATCAAATAATGACAAACACAAGTGAAAGAGATCCTTGACTACTTTCAATCATAACCCATAACATACATACAAGGAGAGAGAATAACCACAAAACCGATATTAATATGTATTATAAATGCTATACCATCATCAGTCTTACATGCATAAGTATGAACTTCAAAAGAAACTTAAAATAAAGACTCTATAACTTGCTTCGTATTTGTTAACTGACAAAACTAATAGTATCAACTCAAAAAAATTCTAACTCTCTCATGCTTTTGGTCCTAAATTCCTTCTTATAGAGATGGAGGAGGAAAAAAAGCCTCAGACCAAATAGCACACATGTTATGATCCCATAGGACCACTTGCAACAATATTCTCTTCTTAGTTACGCTTGAGTCTTCGGGTGGAGAAAATAAACATGAAGCATTTAATTATCCTCAACTCTTCATGGAAAATAGGTCCCACCTTAAAAGACATCATTAGTTTGTTACATCAGTTACAAGATATTCTCCATGTGCTCAAAATGCCAACTGTAAGGAAATAAAAATAGCAAAACTTACGAAGCAAGGCAAAAAAAGGTAAAATGTGTTAATCCACATTAGCATCACATGCTAATCACTTTGAGTTTTGAGGAGAGAATAATATCTTACCATGTTATATCAAAAGCCTAATTTGTATTGTATTCAGGCTATGTATTACTCTTCTCCTATCCATTATTTTCCTTATTCACTCTGTGTATCTCTCCAACCAAATGTTGTATTCTTCTTCAGTGGGCCATTTAACATTCAATAAATCCTACACCTTAGTAGTATACTGGGAGTACCTTGCATCAATTAAAATCTTAGCTTCCTTAACAAATATATCCATTTTTTATTCAATTTCCACCATTGTATCAATGTTTGAATTGAGCAAGATGTAGTTAGTGACAGACAAATGCATCATAGCCTCTTCAAGCAACCCTCCCAAATATTTCTTCTAGGTGTCAAATGGATGCAATTCACCTTTTGAATTCAATATTTGAGGCATACCACGATCCTTCATCTCCTTGAATATCTTCAACTTATTTTGGAGTTGTACACCCAACTTTCCATGGAAAGTAGTTACCTCATTTATTGAGTCAATATTTTTCAAGATGTTAAGAATATTTGTGGGTGCCTCGGGATCCTCATTCATTTTTGGCATCATTTCTTTCAAATAACTTACCCTAGCAATCCAATTATGTCATTCACTCCTAAAGGCCTCCTGTACTTGTAGATACATTGTATTTGCCTCATGAATGTTTTTATACGTGGCCCATACATCATTAGCCTTGTGGACCAACTTGGTCACCCTATGTTTAAGCACATCTCAAAAATTTCATTTGCCACCCTAACTATCTCCAATTTGGCCTGCCTGACATTTTCCTTCTCAGCAGCTAACTTTTCTTTCAAATCATCAATTATGAGCGCCAAAGTCTCCATATCTTGTGTAGATATATCAAATGAAGAAGAAGAAGAAGAAGGTTGAGTCACTATTCTTTGAGTAGCTTGAATGGTAGCCCTCATTTGACTCAATTCATTCAAAGCCTTATTATATTCCTTGACCAAAGATTCATATTTCTTCTGAGAAATATGTGTAGTATCCACACTCAGCATTGCAACATGTGTAATTAACTCAGCTGCCTAGATTTGAGTTATGTCAGTAGCTCTTTTGACCACTAGTGAACCAATGACTTCTTCAATAGGCCTAGCAACCTCATGTTTGCTAGTATTAGGTGCCATAGACCAAATTGCAAGGGTATGCAACTTTGGACTATATCCAGAACCAAATACTTTATTCTCAAATTGATCTTCATATATCAAAGCTTGAGGATCTCTCCTAACTGCATCAAATGTTATGGCAGTTGTGATAGTACATCCTGGTAATAACATGATTCCACTATCTTCAACAATTCTTCGAGCTTCAGTGGGAGTAATAGCTGCAATTTCAGCCCTGATCTTCTCTTCCTCTACTTTCTCAACTTCCTCTTGATGAGAAGGTTCAGCATTGACTCGGGTTGATTCTAATCTCTCTTTGATTTCCTTACTCCATTGTTGAATCATAAACTCCTGAAATTCTTTAGTCTGCACAAATTTATCATCAGCCAAAAACTCATCACACTCCCTAATTCTAGGATCATCATCATTTTCTCTGTCATACTGCCACTGGAAAATCCTGTTAGGAAGAACATCTGAACTATAAGTCTCTTCAATATGAGGAAGGGGAAATTTCTACTCAACTTCCTCATTTCCTAGCACATGTTCCACCACTTGTTCTTCCCTGACCTCCTGAACATCTTCAAGCCGTTATGGGACATCCATAGCTTGTTGTTGTCATTGTTGCTCTAAGAGTACCTGGGCTTTGTCTACATCCTCCTTTACCTTTATCTTAAACTCACCAGACTAATAGTCCCTTATCATGGTAAAGGCCCTCTCCAAGGGGTTTGCAATCTCATTGTATGGACTGATGTAGAAGGCATTCCTTTTCATAATCTTTTCCTCAAGATTTGTCATAGTTTTCCAATCCCTTTTCCTAACCATGACAGCCTCATCACTTGTCAAATTCCTTAGTACATCATCTCTATAGAGGAATTCATGATGTATGATGCCTAAGTTCTTTTGTCTTCTTTTTCCAGCCACAAATCTTTCTGGATCAAAAACTCTAATCTCATCGATAGACATTTTGAGATTATTGACCATAATGCCCAATTTTTCATACCCTTCAAGGGCAGTGACTTTAAAATAAGCAAAAGAACATTGAGCATTTACTGCAGAGCCCTTTCTGTCCTTTCTAAACATTTCATAATTCATAACATCAATTTTCCACATGAGCTCCATGAAATCCAATCTATCTGAGACATACAAAGGTAAACAATGCGGTGCCACCTTAGCTCCATAAACCCTGATCAAAGTATATTTAGAATGTAAAAACTAGTCAGCCCAATTATGTGGTGCTATAGAGCCTGATACATCCTTTGGGCGCATAACACTTCTGATCTCTAGAGAAAGTCTAAATTTAGGTGCCACACCCAATGACTCTAAGATACCATGTTTTATAACATTGGCAAACAAGATGTAATTAGTATTGGAGCAATCCTGATCCCAAATGTATGTCCACATTTGCACAGGGATAGCATTATTTTCACTGTCCTTAATCTTCAGATTTAATTTCATTTTCCACTCATAATCTCCTTCCCACAAGAGCATGTGCATCAGTAAGGAATAATGGGGGAAAGACAGAGGGAGCACTTCCTTTTTTAAATTAAGAAAATCCTCATGCATTCACTCAACAACAAAGTTAGCATAGTCAAAACCAGTTTTTTTTATTGTATTCTTGTATATCTGCCACCATCACCAACAAATCAGGGGCTATTCTAACCCCGAAATCTTGAGCTAGCACTTAGTTTAAACAATAGTAATTTTTTTTGAAATAATCTTCAAATTCTTCACACTCAAAAGGTTCAGCATCCTGAACAATGATTTTTTTCCTATTCCTTCTATGTCGCACAAGTATTGCTTCTTTGTATGCAAATTTTCTCCTTTCATATTCGACATACAAGTTAGCACACCTAAACTTTGCAGTGTAATTGGGATTCAACCCAAACACATTCAGAATTTTATCCTTTGTCACCTCCAAGATTATATCACCCTTCTCACTCTTGATTTTCCTGTCAGTAGGGTCATAGTGCCTTGCTAGCTCCATCATTAAATCAACTTCCACAAACACATTTGGAACTACTAACTTTCCAAGGTTCAACCCCCATAAATAGCATGTAGGTTTACTATAATTTCGCCTATTGAAAGCATACCAAAATAATTGCCATCCACTCTAGGGCTAGGGTTTCTCACCAATCTCACCAACATTATCAATCAGCCTAGTGGTAACAACAACTTGTCTTGTGGGCCTTTTACCAATTCGTGACCCTCCCTCTTTGATACCTCTAGAAGTTTATTGCATAAACTTTTATGTTTCCTTCTTTGCACTTTTGGACCTCGTGGAAGCCGTAGAGGTACCAGGCAAAGGGTTAGACACAGTCACTGGCTTAGGCTTAATTTCAGCTGAAGCATGCTGAGTATTAAGTCTTTTAACCCTCTTTTGCTTTGGTTCCTTTCTGGTCTAACACTGGATTCACTAGGCTTTGGGTCACTCATGCTTGTAACGCAAATGGAAACTAGGGTTTACAATTTCTTATGGCCAAATAAAACCCTTCACAACTATGAAAGGATAAAACACTACTATTGAACATGATACCCTTCTTTACAATTTATACAGTGCTCAATTATCAATTGAAATCACCAAAAAAAACTAAATTGCACATTCCATCAATTTTCCTATCAACTTTCCAAGGCATTCACCTTACTACCTCAATTAAAAGGAAGTATCAACTTTGCTTACCCAAATGAAAGCAATGTCACTCTGGTTGCTGATAATTTTTGGAGCTTTCCTTGCAAATTCTTCATCCTCTGGTATTCTTTCTGTCAGGTAGTGAATTAGGATGCATGATAAACCAGATATCTACTTTCTATTATGGCCGAGAGGGGAGCATGTCACCATTAATACTTAATAGTAAGCTCGCACAAGCAAACTGACAATTAGTCATTCAGTTTTAAACCTTGATCGTTGATCCTTCAGCTTTAAAACTATATCAACAGTTAATTGTAACGCTCAAAAATTGATGCTTACTAAGCCAATATAAAATACCACACTTATTGCATTCCAAGGATAATAAGGTAAACAATACAATTCCCATAATTGCTCAAAAGGAAAATTCAGATTATATTTCCATTCATGTATGCAAGTTAAATAAATTTACATGACATTAAGGTTCATTGCAATGATACACATATAATTTCCATTCACTTGTCAATAAGGTTCCATAAATTTGCTCAAGTTTTCAATTACATCTCTAACTTTCAAAAGTACATTTGTTTCAATATTACATCAATTCTTCTTTTCAATACATCTATTTCAATGTTACAATGTTGATTTACAAATAAAGTTACATTTGCAAGTGGGATTTTCAAGCCATTCATAATAATACATGATTACATTTATAACAAATAAAACTCTGAACCGCAACCGCAATGACACTCTTGGCCCAATTTGCAAGAAGACCAGCGGTGTCATGGCGGTTGCGGTTCAGAGTTTTATTTGTTATAAATGTAATCATGTATTATTATGAATGGATTGAAAATCCCACTTGCAAATGTAACTTTATTTGTAAATCAACATTGTAACATTGAAATAGATGTATTGAAAAGAAGAATTGATGTAATATTGAAACAGATGTACTTTTGAAAGTTAGAGATGTAATTGAAAACTTGAGCAAATTTATGGAACCTTATTGACAAGTGAATGACAATTATATGTGTATCATTGCAATGAACCTCAATGTCATGTAAATTTATTTAACTTTCATACATGAATGGAAATATAATCTGGATTTTCCTTTTGAGCAATTATGGGAATTGTATCGTTTACCTTATTATCCTTGGAATGCAATAAGTGTGGTATTTTATTGTGGCTTAAAAAGCATCAATTTTCAAGCGTTACATTTTGGTATCAGAGCAACAAGGTTCAACTCTAGGACCTATGCCTAATTACGCTTGATGTTATGTTTTGCTAGGGTAACCCTAATGGAGGGTAGGTATTATCAGAGGGAACAGGAAGGAGCATCCCGTGGTGATCCCAATGATAAATTGGATCAGATTCTGGCCATACTCAGTAGGAAAGAGGCTAGGATAGATAATCTTGAATAGGCAAGGCAAACTGGACCAACAAGGTCTGAACCTGGTGAGAGTGAAAACATCAGGAATGAACCAAACGGAGAAAATCCTGAAGCTGATAAGAATCAAAGCAAGTTAACTAAGGTAGCTGAGGAATTGGGCAAGGACCTCAAGAAGGTGGTGCCACCCAAGTTTGATGGTAAATCTTTTGGTGATGGGGTTGAAGCCTGGATTATTGAGATGGAAAGGTACTTTTCCCTTCGTAACCTATTCGAGGAAACTAAAGTTGAATGGGGATCCTACCAGCTCACGGGTGAAGCTGCTACATGGTGGGAGAATGAAAGGGCGGATAAGCAATTCTTGCTTGGCAAGGTAACATGGGAACAGTTTTTGCAGACTTTTAGGAAGAGATGGCTTCTGTAGTCATATTTTGATAAGAAAATGATAGAATTCTAGGTGCTCATTCAGGGAGGAATGACAGTGATTCAGTATTGGGAGAAATTCTCTCAATTGATAAAGTACGTACCCCAGTACCAGCATGATGAGAGGTTTCATATCCGAAAATTCATTTTGGGGCTCAGGCCTCAAATTGGCAATGAGGTGGATATGCATAGACCTGCTACCATGGATGAAGCCTTTGAGTTGGCACTCTTACAGGAACATAAAATGCAGCAGGTTGCAAACTATAAGAAAAGCAGGGAAGCCAAGTATGGCAATAAGAAGTTCCAAGGAAATCACCAAGGAAACAATAACCAGGGCAATCAGAGTAATCAGAGTAATCAGGGCAGCCAGGGGAATAATAACAGGCAGATCAGAAATTTAAAAAGGGGTGGTAGTCCTCAGAACCGTAATGATGGATATCAGACTAACAACAAGAGGGCTAATTTCAATAAGAAGAATGATAATAACAGGAAATATTTTTCTGACAGGCCTAAGGCACCTCATGGGGGTTGTTATACTTGTGGTGGTGAGCATTACGCCAGTGTGTGCCCTCAGAGGGTTAACAGGCAGAATAACAGGAATCAACATCATATTCATGCGATGGTTGACAATCGCCAAGCAGATTATCAATCCACTCCTATTCAGCTATCGGGTAAACTTTTTGGAACTTTTGTTTCTATTTTGATTGATACTAGTGCCATTGATAGTTTTGTGGATCCTCGTGTTATATCTAAATTATCAGTTAGACCAGGCTATATGGCAAATTCATGGAAAGTTCAATATGGGAACCGGGTAGAGAGGAAGGTAGAGCAATGCCTGTTTTGTAGTGAACTTGAACTCCCTAGGCTCAAAACTCAAGTTAATTTGTATGTAGCACCATTGGGATCTTATGATGTGATTTTAGGGATAAATTGGATTTTTGAACATAAGGCCCTTGTGGATTGTGAAGATAAAACAATAAGGTTTCTTGATGATCAAGGTAATCATGTGGAGATTAGTGGTGTAAAAAGGCCTCTGGAACTTAGGCAAGTTTCAGCCATGCAATTAAAGAAGGCAAGCATAAGGGGATGCACTATATATGCAATAAAGGTCAAGGACCTTGATGAGGCAAAATCCTCAGTTAATGATCATCCCATTCTAAAAGAATTTGAGGATGTTTTTCCTGAAGAGCTAGTTGAGTTACCACCTAAGCATGTATTTGATTTCTCAATTGATTTGATACCTAGTGCAGAACCTCAATCCAAAGCACCCTACAAGATGAATACAACAGAGTTATATGAACTAAAAGCCCAATTGGAGGAATTGTTGAAACAAGGTTTCATTAGACCAAGTGTGTCGCCTTGGGGAGCTCCTGTTATATTTGTGAAGAAGAAGGATGGGACCTTGAGATTATGCATTGATTATAGGATGCTTAACAAGGTTACTATCAAGAATAAATACATGCTTCCCCGTATCGATGATTTGTTTGACCGGTTGAAAGATGCCAAGGTATTCTCTAAAATAGATATGAGATCGGGGTATCATCAGTTGAGGCTAAAGGATGAAGATATTCATAAGACTGCTTTCAGGACAAGGTATGGGCACTACAAATTCACAGTGCTTCCGTTTGGGTTAACCAATGCCCCTGCAGCTTTCATGAATTTAATGAACAGTGTTTTCCGAGATTGCTTGGATAATTTTGTTCTAATCTTCCTTGATGATATCTTGATATATTCCAAGTTAGAGGAAGAGCATGAGAAGCATTTGAGGATAGTATTGCAGTGGTTGAGGGAACATAAGTTGTACGGGAAAATGACCAAATGTACCTTTTTCGGATCTGAGGTGCATTATTTGGGACACGTTATTTCAGCTGATGGGATAGCCGTAGACCCAAATAAGATTAAGGCAATCTTAGATTGGCTAGCACCGTAGAATGTTTCAGAAGTTCGAAGCTTCATGGGACTTGCAGGGTATTACAAGAGATTTTTGCAAGGGTTCTCAACAATAGCAGCACCCATTACCGCACTCCAGAAGAAGGGAAAGAAATTTGAGTGGAGTGACAGGTGTGAGAAAGCTTTTCAGTTGCTAAAAGAGAAGCTCACTTTTGCACCTATTCTAGTTGTACCTGACCTGAATGGTCATTTTACAGTGATTACTGATGCATCAGGAGAAGGGGTAGGAGTTGTCCTCATGCAAGAAGGACAAGTGGTGGCATATGAATCGAGGAAGTTGAAACAACACGAGTTAAACTACGCACCCCATGACTTAGAGTTGGCAGCCATAGTTCATGCCCTTCAGATGTGGAGACATTATCTCATGGGTAAGCCTTTTGAATTAAAAACTGATCATGTTGGATTACAGTACATCTTTACTCAACCTAACCTAAATGCCCGTAAGAGGCAATGGTTGGAATTTTTGAGTGAATATGACTTTGGCATTGAGTACATTAAAGGGAAGGAAAACAGGGTAGCTGATGTCTTGAGCAGGAGAAGACATTTAGCAGCCATGGTTACCATAAAATCTAGTTTCAGAGAACAGGTGATTTAGGCTTTACCTAGGGATGAGCAGTATAAAAGGGTGAAACAAGCCCTAAAGCAGGATTCTTCAGATCGCAAATTTGCAGGATATGTATTTGAGTATGATGGAATCTTGAGGTTCCAGGATCGTATGTGTATTCCTAACTCTATAGGGTTGAGAGAGTTGGTGTTGGAGGAATTCCATAATGCGCCTTACTCAGGACACCCTAGTGTGACTAAAATGGTTGAGGGACTCAAGCCTCTATACTTCTAGCCTGGACTCAAAAGAGATGTTGTTGCATTTATAGCTCGACGTCTAGAATGCCAGCGAGTTAAGGTTGAGCATGTCCATTCGGCGGGACTTTTATATCCGCACAGGGTGCCAGAGTATAAGTGGCAGGTGATAACTATGGATTTTATTCAGGGATTTTCGATGTCTAGGAATCGCCATGATACTATCCTAGTTGTGGTGGATAAATTGACTAAGGTAGCCCATTTCATTCTTGGGAACCTCAAGGATGGTTCAATGGTTTTGGCGAGGAAATTTGTTCAGGAAATCTTCCAACTACATGGAGTGCCAGAGGTGATCATTTCAGATCGTGACACTTAGATGACTTCCAGATTTTGGACTACTCTAAATTCTTCCCTGGGAACTAAACTAAATTTTAGTTTGGCATATCATCCTCAGACCAATGGTCAGACTGAGAGGGTGAACCAAGTTGTGGAGGATCTCCTCCGAATGTATTGCATGGAGCAGCAACATAGATGGGAGGAGTATTTGCCTTTGGTGGAGTTTGCTTACAACAACTCCTACCACGCCTCTTTGGGTATGACACCATTCGAGGCTCTTTATGGACGGAAATGTCGAACACCCATCAGTTGGGACAGGGTTGAGGATAGGATTGTGATTGGTCCTGAAATGTTGAGGGAAATGGAAGACCAAATGAAGCTTATCAAAGAAAAGCTTAAGCAAGCTTCCGATCGACAAAAGAGTTTGGTGGATAAGAATAGAACTTTCAGACAATTCTCTGCAGGAGATAAGGTCCTTTTGAGAGTTCGGTCGCACAAGAGTTCAATCTCTTTCGGCAAGAACTCAAAGCTTGCCCCTAGGTTTGTTGGGCCTTTTGATGTCTTAGAGGTGGTTAATCCGGTTGCTTACATGCTAGCTTTGCCACCAGCTCTATCCTAGATCCATAATGTTTTCCATGTCTCGGTGCTTAAGCCCTACCATCCAAATGTAGCTCATATTCTTGACTGGCATGCGTTGCAGGTACAGGACCCAGGAGTGATGCAGGTGGAGCCCATCAGGATATTGGAAGAGTGCAACGTTAAGTTGCGGAACAAGGACATATAGGGTCCAGTGGGACCAATACTCGGAGGATAATGCCACTTGGGAGAATGCTGAGGACATTGATAGAGATTTTCCTCATTTGAGATCTTAGCATGTTTTTGTTTTTGTTTTCTTGCTTTTAGAGATTTATGATACACTGATGCTTCAGATTTTGTTGTGAGGTTTGTAATAAGACATCGAGACGATGTCTCTTCCTAGTGGGGAAGGATGTCACGTCTCAATCCTGATGTAGATTATTTTTGGCTTTGTATGGATTTATTACATGTTTTATTCTACCTGGTAGATTAATGATTAATATGATGATGGTGTTTTGGGTGTGTGATAAATGAAAGTGTTTAATTTAAATTATGAAAAGTTGAAAAGTATTAAATAAGTTTTATTTTGGAAATGAAGCAAAATAGAGTAGAAGCATTTAATTAATATAATGCAATGTTGTTATTTATATTTTAATATGATACTAATTCAATTATTGTTGTGTGCCTGAGTGCACTTGAGTTGCAGGAAGTCGAAGACCAAGGATGTGATTAAGGAGAGGTGATTAGCATCTTGACAGGACAAAGCAGGAAGACCTCTCGATCACACACATGCACTTAGTTTCATATAGACTGCATTTAGGAATGTCTAATTTATGTGTTTGTTTTAAATTATTTACAAATTAAATAATAAATAGTAAATTAAATAGAATAAAGCATGGTAAAATAAAGGATTAAGCATTAATTATGGATTATTGATTTAAATAATTATGCATGTTACTATTCTTTTAATTGGTGTTAAACTTAGAGTTTTTGAGTTAAACATTAAGTTATGAGTTATTTATTTTCATTGATTGAGTAAATATTTTCAAAATGAGATTTACATGCAATTAAATTGGAAATTATTATTAATTTATAAATACATTTTCAAGATTAGGGTAGAGGATTGAAAATGGAAAGCAATTTTAAATAGGGAAGTGAGTTCCTGAGAAGGTAACGGTTCTTGAAAATAATTCTGGGAAAACAAGCTCTGCAACTTTTTGCTTTTGATGGTAGCCAAGCAAATGTTGTATCTCTTAGAATAGTTTGTTGAAAAACTGAACTTGGGTAAATAGTGGAAAGATTCAGAGCTGGAAAAACAATTTTGGAGAAGGAAGAGGCAGAGGATAGCTCGGAGAGACCAGATTGAAAAGAGGCAAGAGAAGAAGTTGGCTGAAGAGTATTCCCAATTCCAGTTGGAAGCATAAATCACAAGTTCTCTACTCTTTTTCACATTTCTTGTTGAAATATGCAAATACTACTGAATAAATTGTATGAAAAGTATTAGAATTAGATTGAAAAGCTGTAGAAATCTGGGAAAATATATCTCATTCTCGGGAATGCATTGAAAACAATTGCACAATTACACTACCTTCAGAATTGGGGTTAATCTTTTCCTTCTTTATATACTGTGGTTCTTGAGTTTGTTTTCCAGTTATCAACTGTGGTTCTGTAAAAGATTATATATATATATATATATATATAAGCACACACACAGAATGTTTGTGTATATATATATATATTTATATACATTGACAAAGCCCTGTTCAAGTTTTCGAAATTCACAGAGATTGTATCAAATGAACCCAGGCATCATCTGTATTTTATTTTGTTTCGGATTTTTTTTTTATGTTTGAGGATTATACCCCAGCCCCGCCCATGGGGAAAGGGTGGCGCTGTGAGAGGGCAGACGGCCTATGGAGGAGGCACTGCCTCCTCACAACCAGCGCCTTCCCCTATGGGGGAGGTGTTGGCCTCACACTACATACCATAGCAATTATCATTTTTTTTGTATAGTTTTAAAAGTTGCAAATCAAATCTGTTGTTCTCTATGCGAATCTCAAATCTGTTGTATTTTGTGCGTAACAATTAGCAATTGCATCCAATTTCAAAAATAGTAATGTATATATATATATATATATATATATCTATATATGTTTGTATGTATATATATATATAAAAGCACACATACTTATAAGCAGATTTTAGTTTTTATTACTCTGTTTATCTTAGCACTGGAAATGCTCTCTCTGTCAGTAGTTTTATACTGAATTTATATATATTAAAAAATGGAGATATATTCTTTTATACAAAATACAAATTTATACAAGGATATAGACGCACATAGTTTTATATTCATATATTTATATTTGTCATAGAGATCATTGTAATCTACAGAAAATATTGTCATTTTGCCATTGGTATTACCCAGGAATGAACCCAGCATTGCATACAAGTCAAACATATATAGATATTTACATAGTAATAATTCTACCTTGAACATATATTTATATGAAAGAGTAAATATTACTAATATATATATAAACCTTCGAAAAGAATACGTATACAAATCTGTACAGAGAGTTTCATAGCTATAAGTTTAAAATTTTAGAATAGAAACAGAGTAAATTCACTGTGTATTGTTACAAATTTGAATTTACATGCAAATCTGGTTGTTCACACCGTATTGTCTCTCTAAGAAATATGTGAATTTCTGAATATCATTGTTTTTGTTTGAGTTTTTTTTTTTTATCTTTTCTAAATTTAGTGAAAATACATAAAGCCATATCGTGAGCTGAAAATGAAACTTTATAGCAAATATAGACTATAGAAAACACAGTTATAAATAGCGAATTTTCTGAAAAGAGTGATTTGCATTTTGCTGAAATTATTAAACGTATTGTGAGCGAAACTAATCTAAAAGAAAAGAATTGAAGCTGAATTTATTTTTGCATGGTAAACCATTTGAAATTGTACAAGGAAATTATATTTTATTGAATGCATGCAGGAAAACTGTTTTGACAAATTTTGTGAAAACCTTAGATAATGTTGAAATTTCTTTGAAATCAAAAATGAGTAAAATTGAATGTGAAATTAGATGGAAACAAGCATTATTACTGTATTTTGAGAAACTTTCGGGACAGGATGTCGAAGGTGGACCCACAGAGACGATAGTTTCACCTTCTCTAAAACTATCTTTTATTTTATTTTATGCTTCGCCAAGCACTTGCACCATTGAAAAAGATGGAACTAAAAGCCTAGAACTAAATGAATATAGGTCTCTGCCACCTCCTTTTGCAAGAAATATGTGATTCTCATGTTAGGAATGCATATAGGCATTAGGCATGCATCGAGAGTTCCCTCCTGCGTTTGTTGTTTCAGGTTGCTAGGCTCCTCGTGCAGGGCCGGGGATTTCTTTGAGTTAGGAAGAAACCTCGGGGAAGTATTGTACTTCGTGGTTGGGCGGAAAAGGTGCCTTAATCACACTCTTGGCCCAACTTGCAAGAAGACAAGCGGTGTCACGGCGGTTGCGGTTCAGAGATTTATTGTTATAAATGTAATCATGTACTACTTGGAATGGCTTGAAAAGCCCACTTGCAATGTAATTTTATTTGTAAATCAGTATTGTAACATTGAAATAGATGTGCTGTAAAGAAGGATTTGATGTAATTGGAACTTGAGCAAACTTATGGAATCTCACTGATATGCATTTGGCAAACATATATGTATCATTGCAATGATCCTATTGTTAATTAAATTTATTTGTTCTACATACATGGATTGGAATTATGTTATGAATTTTTACTTTTGAGCAATTATGGATAGATAATGACTTGTGCATCTTCAACTTTTACTTTTGATTATCCTTGGAATGTATTAAGTTTGGTATTTTATTGTAGCCAAGTTAACATCAATTTTCTAGTGTTACAAGTTGTGTTCCTTGAGCCAATATCCTATTGATCCATTTTGTAACTACTCTACCCTATGCATGTTTCTTTTAGTCTTCTGAATGGTAGGATCTTCTATGCGTGTAGCAACAAGCTCAATTGACTCAAAAGTTTGGGTTATCTTCTAGAGAACAGAGGTGAGTTGTTCAACCCTGACTTTTAGTTGATCTTTGATAATCTTGTCCTGGTCATATAAATTCTTAATTATAGAAGCAAATTCATCTTGCACATCTTCTTTAGCACTTTTGTGCATCCTATTACCCAATTCAATTATGGTGATAGAATAATCTGACAATTCAACCTCTTTTGTAGCTTTACCTGGGGAAGGTTGTGCAACCTAAGTATACTTATAGCTTGATTTATCTACCAACATCCTTGAAATATTTTTTGGCTTCTTTGTATATTTGATCTTCACAGGCACTAATTGACCAAAATTGAAGTCGTTAGGAGAGACGGCTTGCTTTTTTCTCTTCGATGTTTGAGATGCCACCCAAGGGGGAAAGGGATAATAACCTTCTTCAGGACCCCTCACCATAGCTTTATTTGATGGTGGTGCACTTACAATGGTTGTAGTCACAAGTGGTGGAGTATCAATTAGGATAGCTATAGGAATTTCCACATGGCATATTTTGTGGAGTCTCGGAAACAAACTTATCAAAATCAAATTGTGATGTTACATAAAAAGCAAGAGAAGATAAACTTGGTATGGAAGAAAAAGACCCAAAAACATTTCTAATATTTTCCTATGGGTTTTCAAAGATTGACCCAAAAGTTGGGGATGAATGAATGGATTGAACAAAAATAGGAGCAACAAAAATGGTGTAAACAAAAGTTAAAGACTATGTATCTAAAACTACAGGAGTAGGACTTCGAAAAGTAGCAATGAAAGGGGAAGAAGAAATGGGAGAATCTTCTGGAGAATCCTCGTGTGGAGATTCTTGTGCTTCTTCTTCTGGAACCTCCTCTCCCTATTCTTCACCTTGAGCTATTGCTTCTTCTAGCAAAGTATATGGCCCTTCTGTACTCTTGGTATTATCCCCTTTCACTATGAATTTGAACTTGGGAGTCTTACCGGTACTTGGTGCATCACCCTTGTTCTTTTTTATCAATTCTACTTTCTTCCTAGTATCTCCCTCAGTTTCTTCTTCTTCAGATTCAATATTAAAATACTTCAATCTTATTCCCTTCTCCTATAACCAAACATTGGTGTTAGCAAGAATCAGTTGGAATCTTTCCCTAATGGAGGTCATTTCCTTTTTATACCACTAGATGGGAGAAAGAGGGGTCTCAACAACATTATTTCTCTCAAAAGCATGATCTAGGATGTCATCTTCATCCTCCATATCTTTTGGGATGTTGACAAGATTCATATTTACAATTTGATCCAAGGTAAACCAATAATAGTCAAGCTTCTGTATATCTTCCTCTGTCCTACAATCTACCCATATATCCTCCACTCTATGCACATGTGTATAGATCTTCTTGAGCTTGTCATTCATTCCTTTATAATCAATGTCAGGCCTCCTGTGTGTCTTCATTATGACCCACTGTATCTTTGTTTCCATAACCTTAACTTTGGGAGATGTGGTAATGGAGTATCTTCCGATTGTGAGAGGAAACTTGAATCCAGGCTTGTGTGATTTAGCCTACCTGCTATGAACTTCCATGATTTTCCTACAAAACTCCATGAGTACAATCTTGTCACTCAAATACCTTGGAAGCATATTTGGATATCCAACAAAACACCCAACTCGGATATATGTGAAGGTGGGGAATTGCAAGAACATACAACCAACCTTATTAACTATAGCCTATGCCCCATCTAATACTCTTCTCTTCTCAAGCTCTCTATCAAACATAAACATGTATGCAACAAAGAAGGCATCATTGACCCTCTTTAAATGTTGGATACTTTTCTTTAGGTTTAATTGAGATTAGTATTGATAAACTGGAACATGCCTTCTATCACCTTCTAATATTAACCCTAGAAAGTTCCATTGAGGTAGTTGCATAGACTAAGTATGAAGTCATATAGAACTTCAATGAGGTGGAAACCTTCATGAGTTGATCATGGATGACATCTACTTATCTTCTTTCCCTGGAATATTTACTATTGTCTCTTCCTTATGACATGAATATACAAGTACATCCACTCCTGAAAAAGTTGAGGAAATGGGCAATCCCTTAATCCTATTGAGAAGTGTGATCAAGTCTCTTACCTCCTCAATGAAATTACTTCAAGGAATGCTCTTGGGCCATCTTGAGATATTTGGCCTTGGATTCTTGAGCCACCTTGTATTGATTGCCTTCTTGTACTTATCTAGATTACTATCATAATGGGCATGTGCATGCTTAATGGTGAGGTCAACGTAGGTATCAATGCTTGGACATTGGAAAATCTTATCAAAGAATTCTTCATCCAATCTTATGACAGTATTCCCATCCACATCCCTAACACTTCTAGTTTCTTTATGGTAATGAGTTGCTACTGCAAGTACGAACTCAAGATTATGTGTTGATATTGGAAATGCGGCCACCAATTGGATATTACTTTCCACAAAGCATACAATGCCTGCATCTAATGGTTGCTTCTTCGTCCTTTCTATAAACTCAAACATATCAACATGGCCAATCTTAGAATCCTTGATCTCATCAATATTTGAAGCAACAGAGGTCGTAGGAAAAACCCCTTGGTACTTATACTTCATATTTTTCTTGTTTGGTGATGGATTGGGCATTAGTGGAGTAGCTGCAAGAACAAATTTCATGTTTTCCCAGTGTTAGAGAAAAAACAAGATTTCATGCAGTGGCAGGAAAAAAATGAGCTTCTACATGTGTTATTAAAACTAGGTGCAAGGGTGCTAAAAAATTATGCCCCTGCATGGTATTTTAATTTTGATGTAAGGGTGGAGAAAAACACAGCCCCTACATGGGGATAGGCATTTTAGATGCAAAGACGGAGAAAAACTCTAACATTGCATGTGTTCTTGGAAAAAAGATAATCATGTTGGTTGAGGTTTAAACCCTGACCCACACTCAACAAAATGTCACTTCAAATCCAACATTTGACACCAATGCCATCATGCAAAATCAACCAAACGCAACACCATATCTCGTATACACCTTGATGCAACAAATATAGGCAATACACCAACAAATGAAAAGCATGCAATTGGGACAACTAAGAAGGCATATTCTACGGAGGAATTGTGTCCTTATCCATTTGATAGAAATCTATACATGCCACCTTTCCCTCCACATTTCACTCCACCAACTCTTACCAAATACAAAGGGAAAAGGGATCTAGTGGAACATATATGAGAATTTAACATGGCATGTATGGACATTGCATATGAGCCTACTTATTTGATAATACCATTTCCATGAATTCTTGCAGGACAGGCTCTAGATTGGTTTGCACACCTTCCTACAAGAATTTGGACATGGGGTGACTTGGCTGATAGATTAATAAATCACTTTTCCTTCAATATAGAAAGTGACACGACCCTTGCAAAACTGTGCACAACTAAACAAGATGAGGGAGAGTCACATCATTCTACCAACGATGACAAAGTATGGCTAGCAAGTGCCCTTGCCACATACCTGAGAAACAGTTAGTCCCCATGTTTGTGGAAAACCTTATCATGGAATTAATGACTCTACTCCAAATACAATGTTGCACAACTTTTGAGGATATCATTGAAAAAGGTGTCTTTATTGAGAAAGCTCTCATGGCAAAAGGACTAGTCAAAGTTTCCAAAGAAACTCCAAAAGCTAATAATATTTTGGTCCTGAAACAAGAATGTCACTAATGATAGAGTTGTTGATGCAAAAGTGGTAAACAAAGGTCACCCTACCATTTACCTTAAAGGTCCCTCCACATCAAACACATTAAACACATCAAACACCCGAACACAAAGTCAAGATCAAACATTGAATGTAGTTCAAAATAACCAACAACGTAGAGGACCTCCATGCACTACGAGAACATACACTCCCTTGGGTGAACCTATTGAATCGGTTCTAAAGAAACTTTTACAATCCAATGTCATTCAACTTCCATACATCAAGAACTATGAACCCACATTGGTCAAACCTAATTGGTGGAATGAAAATGAATACTATGAATATCACTATGGAAAAGAACATAAAACATCATCATGTTGGACACTCAAAAATCTCATTCAAGACCTTATTGAACAAGGAGACATTTTAGTGGATAACCCACAACCTAAAACCAATGTTGATCATACCATATTCAAAACTCCCTTGCAATACCATGGAAAAGGGAAGGCATCCTATTCAGGTAACAATAGTGCTAATTATACCAAAGTTTCACATGACTATAGTACAACCATTAATCACATTCGATTCTTTGATAGTCATGTTGCCATTATTACCATTAATAATAAAAGTTTAGAATGTTTCGTTACCACTCATAGAGCCAAGGTAACCCTTCAAGGGGTTTCCTCTACACCACAACCAAAAATTCAATACAATCTCCTTGATCATCTAGGAAAGACGCCCACACATATATCTATTCTTGAGCTGCTTTGCGTCTCCCTAGAGCATAGGGCCATTCTAAATAAAGCCTTGCAAGATACATCTATCCCTTCTGACCTAAATGTAAAATAATTTTAGGCCATGATAGGATCTATAGCTACACCACATTGTGTCACCTTTTTTGAACAAGACCTTTCTACAGAAAAGCCAAATCACAATGATCCACTACACCTCAAACTTTTCAATAATAAACATAAAATTAGATGGGTCTTGGTAGATAGTGGAGTAGGTCTAAATATATGCACCCTAAAATTGGTGAAAGCATTGGGATACTCTGAAGCTTGCATAGATTGATCTAAGACAAATTTTATCTAGCCTTATGATGATGTTGAGTGCTTGTCTGAAGGATTAATTACCCTGCCTGTAAGGGTTGCCCCCGCTGTTCAGAATACAATGTTCCATGTCTTGGATCTGGACCTGCCCTATAACATCCTCCTTGGTTTCCCATGGATTCATGCCATGAGAGTTTTACCTACCACCTATCACCAATGCCTCAAATTTCCATACGATGGCATTGAGATTACTATCCTAGGCGATCTCGATCCTTTGCAGTATTGTGCCAACTTAAGAGGAACCATAGAATATCAAGTGCCCATCAATCGAGAGGCTTCATCTTCCACTTCATCCCACTACATCAATTTGTTTGACCTTGTCAAATCATACACTCCATTCACCACACCTTCCAAAACCAATGTTCAAATCC